>CAJQUN010000257.1:0-600000 GCA_907163345.1 Haberlea rhodopensis | reverse complement strand
AATAATATTTACCCAACATGCACCACATGCACCCTGAAATGCAACCCCCGGGTCATCGTATCCACATGACCAAGCATTTCCATAAGGTAAATAAATCCCAAAACATAATCAATTACCACATAATTAATCATGTAAACACAATTAAAGCCAAATAGCAATTAACCATTTCGGGGATGTCACAATACTCCCCTACTTATAAGATTTCGTCCTCGAAATCACATGCACTTACCCCAAAAGAAACTAAACACAAACTCATACCAGAGAATAGTTCCGGGTAGTGCTGCACCATATGCTGCTCCGTCTCCCACGTAGCCTCCTCGACACCCCTGCGATCCCACTGAACTTTGATCATTGGTATCACTTTGTTCCGAAGTCTACGGTCTGCTCTGTCCAGAATTCTAACAGGCCGTTCCACATAAGATACATCTGATTCCAACTGAACTTCGGAAGGCTGCAACACGTGAGACGGATCCGTTCATACTTCCGCAGCATCGATACATGAAACACGTCATGTATCCCAGATAAAGAAGGCGGCAAGGCCAGTCGGTAAGCTAAGGTGCCAATGCGCTGCAAAATCTCGTACGGTCCAACATACCTCGGAGACAATTTCCCGCGCATTTCAAATCGCACAACGCCTCTGAAAGGCGAGATCTTCAAAAAGACCTTATCTCCCAACTGAAATTCCAACGGTCTCCGCCGTTTATTTGCATAAGCTGCCTGTCTGTCTTGGGCCGCTTTCATTTTCTGCCTTATAATCTTTATCTTCTCTTCCATTTCCCGGATCAACTCAGGCCCTCCGACTGGTCTACTGTCCAAATCATCCCAACATAAGGGTGATCTACATCGTCTGCCATAAAGAGCTTCAAACGGAGCCATCTGAATACTCGCCTGGTAGCTATTGTTATAAGAAAACTCTACCAGAGGCACTGAATCTTGCCAAGAGGCGTCGAACTCCAATACGCAAGCTCTCAACATGTCCTCGAGCGTCTGAATCGTGCGCTCGGTCTGGCCATCCGTCTGAGGATGATAAGCAGTGCTCAATCTGACCTCAGTTCCCAAAGCTGACTGAAGACCTTCCCAAAAAATGAGATGTGAATCGCGGATCTCGATCTGATACAATGGAAACGGGGATCCCGTGCAATCTCACCACATCTCTAATATATAACTGCGCCATCCTCAAAAATGTAAATGTCATGCTATAGGGGATAAAATGAGCCACCTTGGTCAATCTGTCCACAATCACCCAAATAGCGTCAAAGCCTGAAGCACTCCTCGGCAAATGAGTCACGAAGTCCATGGAAATGTGTTCCCATTTCCACTTCGGTATCTCCAAGCTTCTCAACTCGCCGCCAGGTCTCTGCCTCTCTGCCTTAACCTGCTGGCAGATCAGACACCTCTTCACAAAAGCGACGACATCAGACTTCATTCTCTTCCACCAAAACTGACCACGCAAATCTCTGTAAATCTTCTTCCCGCCCGGGTGGATGCTAAGTCTGCTACTGTGAGCTCGTTCCAAGATCCCCTTACGCAACTCCGGCGTACTCGGAACTACCCAGCGGTTACCCAATCTCAAAGATCCATCGTCGGCCACTCTGAACTTCGTTGGCTGACCAAGATGCACTAAAGATAACCACCTCTGAACCTCGTCATCTGACCTCTGAGCTCTCCTGATGTCCTCATAGATATCTGGCTCAGCTAACAAGGTCGATACATACACAGGTGATGCATCAATGTCGAAGTCATAGCCAAGATGGCAATAAGAGGTCATCATAGCCGACAAATGGATGACGTCCTCAGCAGAACTCCTCACTTTCCGGCTCAAGGCGTTCGCTGTCAAATTGGCTTTCCCGGGATGGTACTCTATCTCACAGTCATAGTCCTTGAGTAGGTCCATCCATCTCCTCTGTCTCATGTTCAGCTCCGCCTGAGTGAATAGAAACTTGAGGCTCTTGTGATCCGTGTATATGGTGAATGAAGTACCATACAAATAATGTCTCCAGATCTTCAGGGCGAAGATGATAGCCGCCAATTCCAAGTCATGAACTGGATATCTGGTCTCATGCGGCTTCAACTGCCTCGATGCATAAGCTACCACATGCTTATCTTGCATCAGAACACATCCAAGGCCCTGCAGTGATGCATCAGTATACAGAACAAATCTGGAGTTCTCCGTCGGGATCACTAACACTGGCGCCGTCGTCAATCGGTGCTTCAACTCCTGGAAGCTCTCCTCGCAAGCTTCTGACCAAAAGAAAGGCACACCCTTCTGAGTCAACTGAGTCAGCGGCTTGGCAATCTTCGAAAAGCCCTCAACAAAGCGCCGATAATACCCGGCCAAACCAAGAAAACTCCGGATCTCAGGCACAGAAGTGGGGGCAGCCCACTCCATCACAGCCTCAATCTTCTTGGGGTCCACTGATATCCCGCTGCTCGAAATGACATGCCCCAGAAACACTACGCTGCTCAGCCAAAACTCGCACTTACTGAGCTTAGCATACAACTGATGCTCTCTGAGAATCTGAAGCACTGTCCTCAAGTGTTTCACATGCTCCTCCTCGCTCCGGGAGTAGATAAGAATGTCGTCAATAAACACGATGATGAACTGATCAAGATACTGCTGAAACACTCTGTTCATCAGACTCATAAAGACTGCTGGAGCATTCGTCACACCGAACGGCATCACTAAAAACTCATAATGCCCGTATCGTGTCCGGAATGCTGTCTTCTGCACATCATCCTCTCTGACCCGAATCTGATGATACCCGGACCTCAAATCAATCTTGCTATACACCCTGGTACCTTGCAACTGATCAAACAAGTCATCAATCCTTGGGAGAGGATACTTGTTCTTCACTGTAGCCTTATTCAGCTGCCGGTAGTCGATACACAACCGCATCGAACCGTCCTTCTTCTTCACAAAGAGAACTGGTGCGCCCCATGGCGACACGCTCGGGCGTATATATCCCTTGTCCAAGAGATCCTGCAACTGTTCTTTCAACTCTCTCAACTCTGCCGGTGCCATCCTATAAGGTGCACGAGAGATAGCGGATGTCCCTGGCAACAGCTCGATCCCAAACTCAACTTCCCTAGCCGGTGGGAATCCTGGGATCTCTTCTGGGAATACATCAGCAAACTCTGCCACTACTGGCACATCCTCAACTCTCAGTTCTTTACCCTTCCCAGACGTGTCCACGGCATAAATAAGATAGCCCGTGTGTCCACGTTCCAACAACTGAGTCATCTTGATCGCTGAAATCAACGGAATCTTTGCACGAGAACCGTTGCCATAGAAAGTCCACTGACTGCCCAACTTAGGTCTGAACTTCACTGTCCTCTGTCGGCAATCTACCACTGCCTGATATCTGTTCAGAACATCTATACCCAAGATGCAGTCGAAGTCTAACATACCCAGCACAATCAAGTCTGACCTCAATTCGTTGCCCTCAAAATAAATGAGGCTATCCGCCAAGAACTGATCAGCAACGATGTTTCTTCCAGCGGGTGTCGAGACCAAAAGAGGCGTGGGCAAAGGAGACGTGCGCATATGGTGTCTCTCCACGAATCCCACAGACACAAAAGAATGGGAGGCACCTGTATCGATCAAAATAAAAGCAGGGTACGTAAATAAATGACACGTACCGGCGATCACCTCCTCTGGGGCTGCCTGAGCCTGCTCCCTGGTCAGTGCGTACACCTGCCCCTGGGGTGGTCCTACTGTCTGACCTCCCGATGGTCGAGGCCCAAACTGCTGCCTCTGCTGCACTGTCCTATCCTCAAACCTCGGCCTGCTGCCCTGATACTCTGACTGTCCTCCCCGTGTGGGGCAATACCGAGCAATGTGGCCCATCTTGCCACAAATATAACAGGCAGGGCACTTGCTTGAAGAATGTGGCCCTCCACAATTGTTGCACCTCGGCTCTCCCGGCCTATCCCCTTGTGAAGATCCTCTATTGGCCGACCAATTACCCTTCTTGTTATCCTGCTTCTGTCCAAAGTGTTTCTTTCCACCATACCTTGAAGATGAAGAGGCACCACGGGGTTTAAATGGCTCACCCCGAGGCCTCAAACTGTCACTAGTCTGCCTCTGTTGCGGTACCGGTGGTGGCATAGCGTAAGCTCCTACTCCAAGCTCAGCAAGCTCCGCTCTTGTGAGAGCATCGTCAAATGAAGTTGGGTTATTAGTGATAACCCGATCATAGAGCTCCGGTCGCAACCCTTTCATGAAGTTCCTCATCTTAGCGTGTCCACTGGTGGCAATGTGGGGAACGTACCTCAGCAATGAAGAGTACCGTGTGGCATAGTCTGCCACTGTCATGTTCCCCTGCCTCAGACTTGTGAATTCGTCCTCCTTTGTCTGTCTTGCTGCTGCGGAGAAGTATCGGTTCAAAAACCTCGTCCTGAAGAGTGTCCAATCAATCACAGCACCCAGTGCTCTCATTTCCATTACTGTGCTCCTCCACCACATTAGAGGTTTCTTGGCTAATTGAAACTCCGCTAGCCTCATCCAAGCAGTAACAGCACAAGGAGCCGATACAAAGATCTGCTCAAGTCTTTCCAGCCACTCTTCCGCTTCTTCTCCGGACTCTGTCCCCTCAAACCGGGGCGGATGATAAGACAGAAACTGCGTCAAGCTAATCTCACCCCGGTAGCAATAACTGAACTACTGGTTCCATCCCTACAGCCGGTGGAGGTAGAGGATTAGCCTGTCCAATACTCGCATTTACGCTCCCAACATCTCCGACTTCCTCATTAGCAGCCATGCTGTAACACAAATGTTAACAACAATCCAAAGCAATATACATCATATCGTTAGATAACAGGAGTGATATAAGCATGTTAGTATAACAAGATATACAAAATATGCACCACATGCATAACCATGCTTCAAATGGAAGCACCTAGCCTATCATGCTAAGGCTACCCTTCACTCGTTCCCGGGTTCTCTAACCACTGCTCTGATACCACTAATGTAAGGACACTAATCCTTAAGTGCGGAAATAAGGCATAATAGAGCTAATATAATAATCAGAGTGAGAAAAGAACATGTTGAGTCTATGAGCTTAAGCATTACATGCCATAATAATAAGGACTTCCAAAAAGAATGGATTAATTACATTCCTCATCAATGAATGCTATCAACTAGTTTTACACTACTCCTAGAGTAGACACTAGACAAAATAATCCTGTCCTTTAATCCTCAAAAGAATGCTTCACAAGCTCACCACCTCAACCCGTTCAAAGCTTGCTATCATGCCAAAAAGGTACCTACAAGGACAACCCCCAAACATGAGCAATAATAATCATTCATATTCAACACAATATGAAGATAAAGCGTAAATGCATAATCAATATAAAACACTTCCTGTTTTCCATGCATTTCAAACGCTTCCCGTTTGGTTGTCCCTGTACCATAACTCATGAGTATAATCAACAGATTATTTTTAATGGCCAAAACATGTCATGACATCATATACCATCTCAACAGTACCAAATATTGGTCACCATTCCCTAGTCTGTCCATCACAGTGTATTTTAATGCCCCTCGCTTATTTACATATAGACGGCATAGGATAACCTCGCTTCAATGGACTGCGGGACTCCCACCCCTCGCCTCTCATTGAGCGGCAAATACCATTTCCTCGTCCTATATGATAACCACGCTCAAATGTGACATGCGGCGCTCCCACCCCTCGCTTCACATTTAGCGGAACCAAAACAAAAAGCGGCAAGCATTAAAATCATCAAAGGATGACCACGACTCATGGGATGTGCATCCAATAACCATAATATGCATCTATCATCAATATGCATCAATTACCATGTATATGCATCCACAATGCAATACCACATATGGCATAAATCAACATGTATATGCATCCACAATGCAATACCACATATATACCCGCATCCACAATGCATAATCAATGAGTATATAAAATACATGTTACCGTTGGGTGCCCGTACGTCCACTACGTACCTTTCCAAAAGTGGAATTGGTCCGGCTTCAATTCCTCGGTTGTGTTGCTACCTGGGATGGTTCTACACAATCGCACAACCCCATATTAGAAGCCAAATAATAGCCAAATATCAAAAATTTGACAAAATAAACCATTTTCCAAAATTCCACAGGCGGCGATCGATCGCTTCCCATAGGCGATCGATCGCCTCAAAATTTGCACAGCGGCGATCGGTCGCTCCAAACATGGCGATCGATCGCCATTCCTTTGAAAAACCCACTGCCTCTCGGCGATTGGTCGCCTCATAACAGGCGATCGATCGCCTAACCCGAAATTTTGGTACTGCCTTGCGGCGATCGATCGCCCCATTTCAGGCGGTCGATCGCCTCGCACAGACTCGCGATTTTTCACCATTTTTGCTTCCAAAACCTTCCAACCCATACCAATACTTAACCCAACAAACCAACATCAACAAATAACATCATAACTACCAAAACATACTTCAAAACAAGTATAAATCCAACTTTTAAACAAACCCACAACAACCCAACAAAACCCATTTTAAAACCATTCAAAATCAAACCAAACTCAAACAAAACCTTACAAAATTAAAGTATGAGGTACCCATACCTCTTGGGAATCTCAAATCACCCAATATGCTCCACAATTCAAGATTTTTGAAAGGTTTCTCCTCAACCCTAGGCTTGAGCTCGAAAATTTGGAGGGGAAGGGTTTGTGGATTTGATTTTTTTGTAAAGGTAAAGTGATGGATGATAAAGGTGGGGTTTGGGTATATAAGAGGTGGGTTTTAATTAAAATGCATACCAACAATTCCATGGTGTATAAAACATCCCAACATGATATTTTTCAAAGCATTTACTCAAAATGCACCAAATACCATTTAAACACATGATTTCTAATAAATTGCTACCAAAGGCAAATAAATCATGCTCCCAATAATATTTACCCAACATGCACCACATGCACCCTGAAATGCAACCCCCGGGTCATCCTATCCACATGACCAAGCATTTCCATAAGGTAAATAAATCCCAAAACATAATCAATTACCACATAATTAATCATGTAAACACAATTAAAGCCAAATAGCAATTAACCATTTCGGGGATGTCACAGAGACTACATGGGATTCCAGTATCTATTGTGTCGGACAGAGACCCGCGGTTTACATCTCATTTCTGGGGAGGTCTTCAGTCAGCATTGGGTACTGAGGTGAGATTGAGTACGGCATATCATCCCGAGACGGACGGTCAGACTGAGCGTACTATACAGACGCTCGAGGACATGCTACGAGCTTGTGTGTTGGAGTTTGATACCTCATGGCAAGATTCTTTGGCCTTGGTAAATTTTCTTACAACAACAGCTATCAGGCGAGTATTCAGATGGCACCGTTTGAGGCTTTGTATGGTAGGCGTTGTAGGTCGCCATTATACTGGGATGACTTGACCAGTAAAGCAGTGGGAGGACCGGAGTTGATTCGGGAGATGGAGGATAAGGTAAAGGTTATCCGTCAGAAAATGAAGGCAGCCCAGGACAGGCAGGCAGCCTATGCGAATAAACGGCGGAGACCGTTGGAGTTTCAGTTGGGAGACAGAGTCTTTTTGAAGATCTCACCTTTGAGGGGTGTGGTTGGGTTTGGTATGCGTGGTAAATTGTCTCCGAGGTATGTGGGACCGTATGAGATTTTACAGCGCATCGGTACCTTGGCTTACCGTTTGGCACTGCCACCATCGTTGTCTGGTATTCACGACGTGTTTCATGTATCTATGCTGCGGAAGTATGAGCGGGATCCGTCGCATGTTTTACAGCCTTCTGAGGTTCAGTTGGATTCTGATGTATCCTATGAGGAACGGCCAGTCAGGATTTTAGATAGGGCTGATCGCAGACTTCGGAACAAAGTGATACCGATGGTCAAGGTTCAGTGGGATCGCAGGGGTGTCGAGGAAGCCACGTGGGAGACGGAGCAGCATATGATGCAGCACTACCCGGAGCTATTTTCTGGTATGTGATTCATGTTTGGTTACGATTGGGTAAGTGTTTGCGATTTCGAGGTCGAAATCTTATAAGTAGGGGAGTATTGTGATATCCCCGAAATAATTATATGCAATTTGGGTATTAATTCTGTTTATGTGATTTTATGGTGATAATTAAGTTATATGTTGAATATAATTATCTTGGTGAAATGCTTAGTCGCATGGTAGGCGTGACCCGGTAGAGCATTTCAGGGCATGTTATGCATGTTGGGGAATCGGGTGTAATTATGATTTGATTATGATAATTGATAATTATTTGGTAAAGCATGATTTTAATAGGGGTTTTGATGCATTTTGGTAAAATGCTTTTGAAATATCATGTTGGGGTATTTTATACATCATGCTTTTGTTTAGGTATACAATTAAATCCCATATGATGTAAGATAGCAAAGGAGCCACTTGCATCCCTTTACATCCCATCCATCCCATATCAACTTTATGTCCCTAAACCCCCTCCATTCATCCAAAGAGCTACCATTTTCGTTTCTGAAACAAGAGGAGAGGTGAAAGCTTTGAAAAAAGGGTCATTTTATGATTCCTTGCTAAAAACTTGAAGCTCAAGTGGTAAGCTTTCATTATTGTAAAGTTTTGTTGAGTTTTGGTTAGTTTTGTAGCTTATCTTTGGGGTTAAAAGGGTGGATCTTGGTCCAACATGTTGTTTATGTTTGGAGGATGTATTTTAAGGTTGTTTTGTGGATTAATGATGTGTTGGGTGGTTGATCTTTGTTATATATGAGTTTAAGTGTTAGTTGGAGCTGATACATGGAGGATTCTCGCAGGAACAGGGCTGCTCGATCGATCGAAATAAGGGTCCGATCGATTGAGCAGGGCAGAGCCTGGCCAAGGCATGAAATGAGCTTACCGATCGATCGAGAAAAATTTCCGATCGATCGATGCAAAGTCTCGATCGATCGGTAGAGGCAGAACCTGGATGCCATTTTTGTTTAACTTAGCGATCAATCGGGGCTTGGGAACCGATCGATCGCAAGGCATAAAATGTGGATTTTGTGATTATGTCCTATATGATGATATTTTTGGTAATGGTTCATTTATTGGCTTCTAAAATGGATTCATATAATGGTGTAGAACCATCCCAGGTGCCAACGACATCGAGGAGATAAAGTTCTTCAACTTCTCCAATTTTGAAAAGGTACGTAGTGAGACGTACGGGCATCGAACGGTAAAACGTACTATTACGTATTGAATTGGTTATGCACTATGGTTGCACACATGGAATTTATTATGCATTTTGGTTGCATATGTGGTCTTGTTTATGCATCATGGATTGCATGCATGGTTTGGTCATGCATTTTGGTTGCATGCTTATATGGGATGCATTTGTGCATGTGATTGTGAGTCGGGATTATATTCCAGTGATGGATAATACTTGCCGCCAGTGGCGTAGCGATGAATACTTGCCGCTGTCATATCGTAGCGATGAGAGAATATTTGCCGCTAATATGAAGCGAAGAACACGACCGCTGTCATATTTATAGCGAGGAATATTAGTGCCGCTGGTATTGTCTAAGCGAGGGGTATTTCCGCTGTCATGTTAACACGAGGGGTATTATGCCACTGATATATATTAAGACTCGGGAATTGAACACGGTATACATGGAAATCGGTACATGTCATAACATACATTATTGGTAATATAATCTACTGGTTATGATTTTGATACAGGGACAACCAATGGAGCTTTTAAATGTATTAAATACAGGGAGTGAATTGTATTTACGGTTTATGCATTTGAATTATAATCATATCTTTGTGAATATGATTTATATACATGCTCATGACTTTGGGGTTGTTCCTGTAGGTGCATTTGGGCGGACAAGTTAAGGCGGGTTGATGCGGTGAGCTAGTGAGGAGTGCTCTTGGTAGCAAGCACATTCTTTTGTATAGTATGTTAGTAATCCATCAAGCATCGTACGCAGCGGAATATAAAAATTTATGGATTACAAGATAGGGCTGATCGCAGACTTCGGAACAAAGTGATACCGATGGTCAAGGTTCAGTGGGATCGCAGGGGTGTCGAGGAAGCCACGTGGGAGATGGAGCAGCATATGATGCAGCACTACCCGGAGCTATTTTCTGGTATGTGATTCATGTTTGGTTACGATTGGGTAAGTGTTTGCGATTTCGAGGTCGAAATCTTATAAGTAGGGGAGTATTGTGATATCCCCGAAATAATTATATGCAATTTGGGTATTAATTCTGTTTATGTGATTTTATGGTGATAATTAAGTTATATGTTGAATATAATTATCTTGGTGAAATGCTTAGTCGCATGGTAGGCGTGACCCGGTAGAGCATTTCAGGGCATGTTATGCATGTTGGGGAATCGGGTGTAATTATGATTTGATTATGATAATTGATAATTATTTGGTACAGCATGATGTTAATAGGGTTTTGATGCATTTTGGTAAAATGCTTTTGAAATATCATGTTGGGGTATTTTATACATCATGCTTTTGTTTAGGTATACAATTAAATCCCATATGATGTAAGATAGCAAAGGAGCCACTTGCATCCCTTTACATCCCATCCATCCCATATCAACTTTATGTCCCTAAACCCCCTCCATTCATCCAAAGAGCTACCATTTTCGTTTCTGAAACAAGAGGAGAGGTGAAAGCTTTGAAAAAAGGGTCATTTTATGATTCCTTGCTAAAAACTTGAAGCTCAAGTGGTAAGCTTTCATTATTGTAAAGTTTTGTTGAGTTTTGGTTAGTTTTGTAGCTTATCTTTGGGGTTAAAAGGGTGGATCTTGGTCCAACATGTTGTTTATGTTTGGAGGATGTATTTTAAGGTTGTTCTGTGGTTTAATGATGTGTTGGGTGGTTGATCTTTGTTATATATGAGTTTAAGTGTTAGTTGGAGCTGATACATGGAGGATTCTCGCAGGAACAGGGCTGCTCGATCGATCGAAATAAGGGTCCGATCGATTGAGCAGGGCAGAGCCTGGCCAAGGCATGAAATGAGCTTACCGATCGATCGAGAAAAAGTTCCGATCGATCGATGCAAAGTCTCGATCGATCGGTAGAGGCAGAACCTGGATGCCATTTTTGTTTAACTTAGCGATCAATCGGGGCTTGGGAACCGATCGATCGCAAGGCATAAAATGTGGATTTTGTGATTATGTCCTATATGATGATATTTTTGGTAATGGTTCATTTATTGGCTTCTAAAATGGATTCATATAATGGTGTAGAACCATCCCAGGTGCCAACGACATCGAGGAGATAAAGTTCTTCAACTTCACCACTTTTGAAAAGGTACGTAGTGAGACGTACGGGCATCGAACGGTAAAACGTACTATTACGTATTGAATTGGTTATGCACTATGGTTGCACACATGGAATTTATTATGCATTTTGGTTGCATATGTGGTCTTGTTTATGCATCATGGATTGCATGCATGGTTTGGTCATGCATTTTGGTTGCATGCTTATATGGGATGCATTTGTGCATGTGATTGTGAGTCGGGATTATATTCCAGTGATGGATAATACTTGCCGCCAGTGGCGTAGCGATGTGAATACTTGCCGCTGTCATATCGTAGCGATGAGAGAATATTTGCCGCTAATATGAAGCGAAGAACACGACCGCTGTCATATTTATAGCGAGGAATATTAGTGCCGCTGGTATTGTCTAAGCGAGGGGTATTTCCGCTGTCATGTTAACACGAGGGGTATTATGCCACTGATATATATTAAGACTCGGGAATTGAACACGGTATACATGGAAATCGGTACATGTCATAACATACATTATTGGTAATATAATCTACTGGTTATGATTTTGATACAGGGACAACCAATGGAGCTTTTAAATGTATTAAATACAGGGAGTGAATTGTATTTACAGTTTATGCATTTGAATTATAATCATATCTTTGTGAATATGATTTATATACATGCTCATGACTTTGGGGTTGTTCCTGTAGGTGCATTTGGGCGGACAAGTTAAGGCGGGTTGATGCGGTGAGCTAGTGAGGAGTGCTCTTGGTAGCAAGCACATTCTTTTGTATAGTATGTTAGTAATCCATCAAGCATCGTACGCAGCGGAATATAAAAATTTATGGATTACAAGACACCAGATCTATACATAGGTTATCATATCGGATAAAGGATTTACAAAAGTCTCACCCTTGTAGCGTGTTTGAGCAGATTCCACGAAGCAGCACCACGTCGAACGCCTCCTTGGAGTCACTAGCAAAACTTATCAAGTTTTGCCTCAAAGGTATCCACACGATCAAATCGAACGAAGGGATAGTTTAAGAACAAAGTGCTAGATTTGTTCTTAAACCATATAAACAAAGCACACTCGATTCTCAATCGAAAAGATGGCCCTCAACTCACTCTTCCTCACGTCGACTATGAAGAAGTCGAGAGAGAGAATAGAGATGGCGGCCAAGAGCTTCTCAAGCAATGCTGGCTAGGTTAATTTTTGATATCAAGGAATGAATTAACAATTAATCACCTTGTTATTATTATATATGATTTAATTAAAGGCTTTCACAAAGCCTCATGGGCCCAAACCCATGATTTAATTAAATCTTTACAATCATTTAATTAACACTCTTCTTAATTAATTAATTCATCCAATGAATTTAATTCACTTTATCGATTTAATCTTTTGTGCGACCCGATAGGATCTTGTAATGTTGGCAGTGACATAAAATCTCATTTTACGTTACAAGCAAGGAGCGGTGTCTAGCAACACATCAAGGCTACCCAAATTACAAGAATGTCAATGACTCGACATAACCTTTAGAACTTGTGATAATATTAACTATGTACCTTAATCCCTTTGTCCTTTGTGTTTAGATTGAACACGAGTCATGGAATAGTCATACTCGTATATTCAATCACGACTCATTCGAGCATGGCCATGCATTTTAGTTCTCACTTGATCAAGGGCCAAACACATCTCCTGTTATAGGAGGGACAAATCCTATCTCGATCAGTCAACATCCCTCTACATAATTCGTAGTGTATCCAATAGTCGCCTTTATAGTTTACCCTGTTACGGGTAACGTTTGACAATATCAAGATACGTAACTCCTTATGTTGGGATCTCTGAATGATCACAAGTCGTAAGGATTACATACATTATTATCACTATGAGAATTGCTTATGACAATCATATAACTATCCATGTAGCATTCTCATGGTGGGTCTGTGGTAGCGTTTATCGTGTACGCCCAAATTAACCCTTCTTCAGTTAATAACAAAAATATGTAGTAGTGGAAGTAGGGATCGATCTCACAGGGAAGGTAAATTTATTTTGTGTCAATTATCAAAGAACTAGTAACAATGGGGGGTTTGGACTGGATTACTACTACTTAGCAAATATCAAACTAATTAACGAGTCTAACTAAAATGATTAAAACTTATGGGATTAAAGCGATTCTTGGTTTTCAGGTAACCGTACTTTTGGAAAATTATCTTTTAGTCATCAAATCAAAACATTCAAATTCTTTCAATTATCTATCGATTGGAAATTCAATTCCTACTCATCTTATTCGTAGTCAAAGAGAAAACAGCATTCAATTCAACCCTTACCAAATCTCTAATCACCACTACAGCCGTTAATGATTAAATCAATGATAGTTTTCAAAACTAATGAGTTCGACAAATCTAATCAATAAAAACTACAGCCGTTAGAATTGATTACTCAAGCGTTTCTCCTAAGAATTCAATAACACCTACAGCCGGTTAATTATTAATCTTAGTTGTTTCTTAGCAAACTATCGATTATGTTATTGAATATTAGGTGATCGGTCTAATACACAAGCACAACAATCATGGAATTCGAATTCTGAGAAACCAATTGAAATCGAAGATTAATTCAACAATCAAACCGAATTTTCATAAAAGATTTAAATCCAAAAGTAGGTATCCCTTCAACCAAGAATCGAAGGGTTTTAGCCTAGCATAATTAAATCTAAAAGCAATAAAAATTCAATGGAAAACATTAAATAAATAAAGGAAAAGAAATTACTAATATAAATCACGATTCCGGCTTGTCAATTCCGGTTCCGTTCTTCGTCGTTCTTGAAGAAAACTTTGAAAGAAAATTAATCTAAAATCCTAAAAAATTCTAAGAGTATGAAATTATGCTTAAAATGAGGTAAAAATCGTGTATATGAGGTATGGAGGCTGATGGAGTAGGGTAAAATCCTTGTGGAAAGGAAAGAAATCAAGAATTTTAATTTTCCAAAATTCTATAGGCGTAATTACGCCTGAAAGTGGCGTAAATACGCCTGGTGACGTGTCACAAAATGGCTTTCTGCGTTTCTGGCGTAATTACGCCTCAGAATGGCATAGCTACGCCTGTAATGCCGTAGCGTTGGCGTAATTACGCCTGTGAATGGCGTAATTACGCCTGTCCTCCATTTTTCTGGCGAGTTTTGTATTTTGGCCATAACTTTCACATAAGAACTCCGAATTCGACGAGTCAGCTGTCCACGCGAAGATAACTCAAAGTTATACAACTTTTATATGGACCACATTCCCAAAACTTGGCTGGAATACATAGAAATTTGAGGAGAAAGGAGCAACATGTGTCTTTGATTCAGGTTTTTTCCTCTTTTCTTCAACTTTATTGCTTCTTTCATCATTTTAGCTTGATTTCTTCACTTTTCCCTACATTTACACAAATATACGATTAGGTAGCATATGTATCAATTTATCCATCAAAATATACCAAATCGTAGACAATTAAGCGTAATAGATGTGTCTATTTCTAGTCACATCAAACACCCCCATACTTACTCTTTACTCGACCTCGAGTAAATAATCAAAACTACAATATTTTTTTGCTTGGCTCATAGCATCATAACAAACTAACTTGTCCTCACTTTTATGCCTCAACAATTTAAAATATGCATAGTAATGAAAGGCGGTGAAAAGTTAACAGTGGAACAAGTTCAATCCCTAAACATCTCATACTCAACAAAGTAGTGAACGTGTGTGTGTGGTCATAAACAAGTGTTGTGTACAAATTATAGATTCAAAATATGCAAAGCCATAATAGTTCAAGTCATACACTAACACAAGTATAAGCTCACTTGCACATTCTTCTCCACTATCTTAGCTACTTTGCAAACATAAATCAAGTAGGTCTTTATTAGCTTGTAGCTTGGCCTAGGTATTGGCTTATGAAAGAAAGGTAAGGATATATCAAACAAGAGAGTATGATGAAATGCACACTAAAACTTCTCTTCTTGCATGAGTTTTTCAACTTCGTTCTTTTTCACAAGGTTTATTTCAACACTTTTCTTCTTTTGTGCATTGGCTCCCCTTGGAGTCATATTTTTATCTATTTTCTCAAGGCATTCCTTTTTCTTTCATGCATTCCATTCTTTTGACAAATAAGCTCACAAATATACTTCAATGATTCCCAAGTGCATTTGAATGAAATACATCATACTCCCTTGAAAGGTATGGATTAAAATCACATTTAGGCTCATTAGGGAAGGATGATAAGCTAGTCAAGGAATGTTGAATGGGGGTCTTGAGTATGCTTAGCATACTCCCATTCTTTTATGTTAAGGCTCAAAAAGGGTACTAGAGATTGATTTTGTTTACATGGTAGGCTTGAAAGGCTCAAACGCATCAAAGATTGCCTATATCACTTTCATGTTTGCAAGTAGTCTAGACATACGCCTCAAAGAGCATGTAGTTAAGTTCTAGCATGTATTAGAGACTTCTTAAGACTATCACAAAATTTACACAATCTTCACTAAGTGATGCACACTTCACAAGTCATGACAATAATGTGCTCAAAATATTCAACTACTAAGTTAAAGTAAAATCTGCATTAGAGTTCAAAGTGTTCCAAGGTTAACAATTCACCTATGTTCAAAAGCATGCATGATATCAATTAGGTTTCATCATGGGCTAGTGATTCTAAGCATGCGTTCATTACTAGCTATGAGCTCAAAATTTTCAAATTTTTCGATTTTTTTTTTTTATTTTTGTAATAGAAAAGCAATAACAAGCCACTAATCCCTCCCCCATACTTAAATCTTACATTGTCCCCAATGTAAGGCAAAAAGACAAGAGAAGAGAAAAGTTCAACTAAAAAGCAATAAAAATAAAAGGGTAAAAGGGAAACTAACTCCCCTTGGGTTGCCTCCCAAGCAGCGCCTCTGTTTAACGTCGGTGGCCCGACGCCAGTCCTCTATCAAGGTGGTTGATGCAGTGTTGCTCTATCCTTCCTTAACCACCTCAATATCTTCTTCACTCCTCGGTATTTCGGCCTGTTGCCCTTTGAGTGGTCGTCCTCAGTCCTTACTCCTTCGGCACGTGATTGACATGGTCGATCCGGAGGATGCTTCTTTCCAATGGTACGATCCTGCAATTGAGAAATAAGAGGATCAGCAGTATCATGAGTAGATAAAGCATCAATAGTATGAACAGTATGCATAGGAGGGGGATCCATACCTCTCTTCTCGTCAAGGCCATCAGTAGCCTTTCCCATTTCCCACAACTCATCATTATCAAAATCAGAATCATAATCATCATGTACATCAATAGCGTAACTAGAATGCTCAAGAGGTTTAATGGGTTCATACATGTTGAATTTTTCAATTTCACCATTAGACTCTATGGTTATCAAACCGCTATTCATATTGATTACTGAATTTGATGATTTCAAGAATGGTCTTCCTAAAATAATTAGACTAGAAGGATCACCATTTCTCATGTCTAAGACATAGAAATCGGCTGTGAAGACCAAATTCTTTACATGCACAACTACGTCCTCTATTATCCCCTTAGGTGTGACCATGGATTTATCAGCTAAGTGAATAACTGCTCTATTTCTTTTTAAAGGTCCCATCTTCAGTTGAGAGTACATTGAGTAAGGCAAGACATTTATGGACGACCCTAAATCGAGCATAGCCTTCTCAATCTTAATACCTCTAATCTCACATGGGATAAAGAACATACCTGGGTCCTTGCATTTAATGGGGATGCTTCTTTGGTTATCCGCCGAAACATTGTCATTGAGCTCGACCTTGGGCTGCCCCTTGTGTTCCTTGTTTCGATCCTCATTCACGGTTTCATGCAATGGGGCTTGCTCTTTGTAGCGTGGACTCATCTCGTAGAGGCCTTTGAGTCCGGCACCTTTCCTATTGTCCTTCAATGCTTGGGGGAAAGGGGGTGGTTCTTTTTATTCAGAAAGTTTGTGGTACTTACCTCGTGGTTCCTCCCCTTGCATTGGCTCTTCAACATCTGTCTCTGTCTCCGTCATCTCTTCTTTTTGGGGTGGTGTCAGTACCACCTTTTCTTCAGCTGCATCTTCATTCACATTCACTGTGATAGCACTCACATTTTCCCGGGGGTTCATCTCTGGTTGTGATGGCAGTCCATTTGAAATCCTTGCTTCGATCTTGCTGATTGAAGTTGCCAATTGTCCCATCTGCGTCGTCAAGCTCTGGATGCTTGCCCTCGTCTCCTGTTGAAATTGTAAGCTATTTTCAGCAATAATTTGGATGCTATGTTCTAACCTGTCAGAGGGAGGGTGCACTGGCGGTGGTGGAGGTCGCTGATATGGCGGTCTGTAGGGTTGAGGTTGGTGCACTGTGGGTTTCCATAGCCTTGGTTCGGATGGTCCCTCCACCCTTGATTGTAGTTGTTTGGTGGATGGTCATAATTCCTTTGTGGGGGACCTGGGAATCCTCCTGCAGCATTTACGTTCTCCGTGGTTGTCTCTTGTAGTGAGGGACAAAGCCGTGTGGAATCTGTCTGGCTGCGAACCATTCCACAGACGCATGCCCCTCACTACAAGAGACAACCACGGCTTTGTCTTTCCTACATTTCCACCTGCCATACCACGCACAAGAAAAGTGAGGTCTATCAGTTGTTGTTCTAAGTTTGATACGTTTACCTCTTTTCTTTGCGGTTGTCCATGGCGCACAGATGCGAATTGTTGGGAGTTCGCCGCCATGTTAGCTATCAACCTTCTAGCTTCCTCCGCTGTTTTGTCTATAAATGCTCCTCCGCTTGCCGCATCCACTAAGTTCCTGTCAGAAGAAAGTAAACCTTCATAAAAGTATTGGATGAGAAGGTGTTCACTTATCTGGTGTTGTGGACAACTTGCGCACAACTTCTTGAATCTCTCCCAGTACTCGTGTAGTGATTCCTCGTAGAGCTGCTTCACACCATATATCTCTTTCCTCAAATTCGTTGCCCGTTAAGCTGGGAAGTACTTTTCTAGAAATATTCTTTGTAAGTCAGTCCACGTGGTGATCGATCCGGATGGTAAGTAGAAGAGCCAGTCTTTTGCAGCGTCCTTTAGAGAAAACGGGAACGCTCTTAGCTTTATTTGATCCTCAGTGATTCCGGTCGGCTTCATGGTAGTGCACACCACGTGGAATTCCATCAGATGCTTATGTGGGTTTTCACCTGCAAGACCATGAAAAGATGGCAATAAGTGAATTAAACCAG
Organism: Haberlea rhodopensis; assembly: GCA_907163345.1. Taxonomy (NCBI): domain Eukaryota; kingdom Viridiplantae; phylum Streptophyta; class Magnoliopsida; order Lamiales; family Gesneriaceae; genus Haberlea; species Haberlea rhodopensis. The sequence goes on along the minus strand of CAJQUN010000257.1, from coordinate 581,526 downwards.
ATTTGAGTTCAAAATTTACGTTATTGGCCAGAGCAGGGAAACTGATGCAGAGCGGTTGTTGATCCAAGGTAGGATTTGCGAGCTGCCTCAAGCTTTGATTTGCAGCCATGTTGTTCCTTTCTTCCTCTTCAAGCAGCCTTGCTTCTCTCCTTCTCTGATGTAGCGTCCTCTCAATCTCAGGATCGTAGTGAAAGTTATCTTCGTGATTGAACGATCCACCTGTACTCATTAACAAACCAAAGTAGTAATGCGGGATAAAAAAAAATAAAAAAAAATCGACACAAATAAATGTTGCCCTCCCCGGCAACGGCGCCAAAATTTGGTAGCGTTTATCGTGTACGCCCAAATTAACCCTTCTTCAGTTAATAACAAAAATATGTAGTAGTGGAAGTAGGGATCGATCTCACAGGGAAGGTAAATTTATTTTGTGTCAATTATCAAAGAACTAGTAACAATGGGGGGTTTGGACTGGATTACTACTACTTAGCAAATATCAAACTAATTAACGAGTCTAACTAAAATGATTAAAACTTATGGGATTAAAGCGATTCTTGGTTTTCAGGTTACCGTACTTTTGGAAAATTATCTTTTAGTCATCAAATCAAAACATTCAAATTCTTTCAATTATCTATCGATTGGAAATTCAATTCCTACTCATCTTATTCGTAGTCAAAGAGAAAACAGCATTCAATTCAACCCTTACCAAATCTCTAATCACCACTACAGCCGTTAATGATTAAATCAATGATAGTTTTCAAAACTAATGAGTTCGACAAATCTAATCAATAAAAACTACAGCCGTTAGAATTGATTACTCAAGCGTTTCTCCTAAGAATTCAATAACACCTACAGCCGGTTAATTATTAATCTTAGTTGTTTCTTAGCAAACTATCGATTATGTTATTGAATATTAGGTGATCGGTCTAATACACAAGCACAACAATCATGGAATTCGAATTCTGAGAAACCAATTGAAATCGAAGATTAATTCAACAATCAAACCGAATTTTCATAAAAGATTTAAATCCAAAAGTAGGTATCCCTTCAACCAAGAATCGAAGGGTTTTAGCCTAGCATAATTAAATCTAAAAGCAATAAAAATTCAATGGAAAACATTAAATAAATAAAGGAAAAGAAATTACTAATATAAATCACGATTCCGGCTTGTCAATTCCGGTTCCGTTCTTCGTCGTTCTTGAAGAAAACTTTGAAAGAAAATTAATCTAAAATCCTAAAAAATTCTAAGAGTATGAAATTATGCTTAAAATGAGGTAAAAATCGTGTATATGAGGTATGGAGGCTGATGGAGTAGGGTAAAATCCTTGTGGAAAGAAATCAAGAATTTTAATTTTCCAAAATTCTATAGGCGTAATTACGCCTGAAAGTGGCGTAAATACGCCTGGTGACGTGTCACAAAATGGCTTTCTGTGTTTCTGGCGTAATTACGCCTCAGAATGGCGTAGCTACGCCTGTAATGCCGTAGCGTTGGCGTAATTACGCCTGTGAATGGCGTAATTACGCCTGTCCTCCATTTTTCTGGCGAGTTTTGTATTTTGGCCATAACTTTCACATACAAACTCCGAATTCGACGAGTCAGCTGTCCACGCGAAGATAACTCAAAGTTCTACAACTTTTATATGGACCACATTCCCAAAACTTGGCTGGAATACATAGAAATTTGAGGAGAAAGGAGCAACATGTGTCTTTGATTCCGGTTTTTTCCTCTTTTCTTCAACTTTATTGCTTCTTTCATCATTTTAGCTTGATTTCTTCACTTTTCCCTACATTTACACAAATATACGATTAGGTAGCATATGTATCAATTTATCCATCAAAATATACCAAATCGTAGACAATTAAGCGTAATAGATGTGTCTATTTCTAGTCACATCAGTCTGTCCAGTACATCGTTCTCTAACATGTTCCCATGTGTTGATTTGATATCTCATATCAATGAACAATTCATCAATCAACACATACTAGTCTCTACGTATTATCATTATCCCTATTCATGATAATACTTGACTAGGGACATCTTTAAGAATAATACAATATTATTCTAAGGACATTAACATATATATTAATTCATATTGCACAGTTAATCGAATAATATATAATAATGAATTGCCATTTCATAAAATCATAAACATTGTATGTCCAAACAATCATTCAATGATTTGTCTTAGGGCATATCCCAACATAGTATCTACTCTAGGAGTAGTGTAAAGTTATAGGATTAACATTCTTTAGTTGGGAATGTAATTAATCCCTTTTGGAACTTTATTTTGGCACTGTAATCTAATAGCTCAAGACATCAACACAATTTTTATACTCCGTTTATGCATGAAAATTCCTTTAATCCGCACTTAAGGAACTAGGGTCCTTACAATATTTTAGTTTTCTCAATACTTAATGATTCGTAATCTTCATAACCAACTTTCACAGTTAAATCAATAATACGATATACACATCTAACATGAAAAATATATCATCTAACCTTGGTTTTAAGAAAACTTTTACATCACGCATCACAGCGTTGTTATTCGATGCGTTATCTAAGGTTATTGCTAATTTTTTCTTGAATACCGTAATTTTACAAACATTTACAATATATTTGCAAGTATATTTGCATACACCATTTATTATTAGTCCAATGGCAAGTAACAATAAGAATATAATACATTTTAACATTCGTCCAAGGTTGTAAACTTACCCTACAAGACAGATTCAAAAGCTGTTCAATTAAAGTATTCATATATTGAACAAATATTTTCATACAATGTTTGCGCAAAGTATGTTCAGAAATATGTTTAAACGCATGTTGCATACTAGGGGCAAATTCAATAAATCTATCACGTTCATATTGTATAAAAAGAAGTTTACATCTAATCACATATCGAACAAGTGACCCACAGATAATTGTGGATGTCGAAACAAATTCTTGCCAATGAGGGGATTAATATGTGATTGTGTTGCTTTTCTACATATTGTTTGTAGTGTTGTTTCATCAAAATTATGTTTTTTAACTTTGTAAATGTTCCGGTACCTCCACTGGAACCACCAGCTTTATACGTGTATACTATTCTACATAATATACAAATTGCCATATATTCATATGTGTAAGGCCTCGCTACCTTAATTGCGGAATAAAGGCATAAGGAGAACTAACCATGCATAAATCAGAGTATGAGGTTCATGTTGATGCCTTGAGCTTTAAGGATTACAGTGCCAAAAAAATAAAATTCCAAAAAGATTAATTACATTCCCAGCAAAATGAATGTTAATGCTATAGCTTTACACTACTCCTAGAGTAGAGACTATACAAAAATAATCTTGTCCTTCTATACCGATAGCACTCCTCACAAGCTCACCGCATCAACCCGGTCCTTAGCCCTCCGTGCCAAAAAGCTCCTACAGGAACAACCCCAAAACCATGAGCATATAATAAACCATAACCACATCAACAAGATTATGATATTAAAAATGCATAACCGTAAATACAAATCACTTCCTGTATTATATGCACTTAAAAGCTCCATTTGGTTGTCCCTGTAGCACATTCATAATCAACAGACTATAATACCAATAATGTATGTCATGACATACATCCGTTCCATCAATACCAATAACCGTTTTCCAAGTCTTGTTATATCACTGGCATAATACCCCTCGCGTTGACATGACAGCGGCATTAATACCCATCGCTTCGACATATTAGCGGTCACTATCCTTCGCTTCGACATATTTGCGGCAAATATTCATCATCGCTATAATATGACAGCGGCAAGTATTCTATCATCGCTTCGACATGAAGGTGGCAAGTATTCTTCATCACTGGAATATAACCTCGACTTACAATCGCATGACCAATGCATCCAATATGTGTATGCAAACATAATGCATTGATGTGACTAGAAATAGACACATCTTTAGCGCTTAATTGTCTACGATTTGGTAGGTTTTGATGGATAATTTGATACGTATGCTACCTAATCGTATATTTGTGTAATTGTAGGTACAATCGAAGAAAACGAGCTAAAAATGATGTGTAAAGACCAAGAAAAAATATGGACATGACAAGGACTCAAAGTTGATCAAGAAAAGGACAAAAACGTAATTTTGGACGTGGCGATCAATCGCCTGGGAGAGGAAATCGATCGCCTATGGACAGAAACTTTTGCAACAAAATTCACGAGCCAGCGATCGATCGCGAGTATCAAGCGATCGATCGCCAAAGTCCACTGGAGCCAAGCGATCGATCGCGATAAAGTGGCGATCGATCGCCTCAAGCGATCTGCTGAAAAAAAATAAAGAAGCGATCGATCGCCACATTCAAGGCGATCGATCGCCGAAGAGTCCGGAAATAAGGAAATTGAGTCTTTTACCATGTTTAAAAGATTGTAACCTAAATCTTAGCCTCCATAACCTCAGAACTCGATTTTTACACCTTATATCAGACATATTTCGAGAGTTTATACTAAGTTAGGTTTTTAGAATAATTTTTCTTTCAAGTTTTCTTCAAGAACAAAGAAGAACGGAGCCGGAACTGACAAGCCGGAATCGCGATTCGTCTTAGTACTCTCTTTTCCTTTATTTAATTCAATGTTTTCGGTACAATTTATTATGTTTTTAGATTTGAATATGATAGGCTAAAACCCTTCGATTCTTGGTTGAAGGGATACCTACTTTTGGATTTGAATCTTTTATGAGAATTCGGTTTGATTGTTGAATTGGATTTCGATTTCAATGTGTTTTCCAGATTTTGAATTCCATGATTGTTGTGTTTGTGTATTAGATTGATCACCTAATATTCAATTGCATAATCGATAGTTTGTTAAGAAACAACTAAGATTAATAATTAACCGGTTGTTGGTGTTATTGAATTCTTAGGAGAAACGATTGAGTAATCGATTTTAACGGCTGTAGTTTTCATTGATTAGATTTATCGAACTCATTAGTTTTGAAAACTATCATTGATTTAATCATTAACGGCTGTAGTGGTGATTAGAGATTTGGTAAGGGTTGAATTGAATGCTGTTTTCTCTTTGACTACGAATAAGATGAGTAGGAATTGAATTTCCAATCGATAGATAATCGAAAGAATTCGAATGTTTTGATTTGATGACCAAAAGATAATTTTCCAAAAGTACGGTTACCTGAAAACCAAGAATCGCTTTAATCTCATAAGTCTTAATTCGTTTAGTCAATTTTGCGTATTAGTTTAATTCTTAGAATTTGTTAAGTAGTAATAATCCAATCTAAAACCCCATTTTTACTTTTTGTTTTTAATTGGCACGAAATAAATACTACCTTCCCTATGGGATCGCTCCCTACTCTCGCTACTACATACTTTTGCTATTAACTTGAGAATGGTTAATTTGGGCGTACGCGATAAGCGCTACCAAATTTTGGCGCCGTTGCCGGGGAAGGCATTGGTATTATTTTGTGTCGATTTTTTTATTTTTATCCCGCATTACTACTTTGGTTTGTTAATGAGTACAGGTGGATCGTTCAATCACGAAGATAACTTTCACTACGATCCTGAGATTGAGAGGATGCTACATCTGAGGAGACGAGTAGCACGAAGGATTATAGAACAAGAAGAAGAAGAGAGGTCCATGATGGCTGCAAATCAAAGCTGAGGCAGCTGGCGAATCCTAATTTGGATCAACAACCGCTCTGCATCAGTTTCCCTGCTCTGGCCAATAACGTAAACTTCGAACTTAAGTCTGGTTTAATTCACTTATTGCCAGCTTTTCATGGTCTTGCAGGAGAAAACCCGCATAAGCATCTGATGGAGTTCCACGTAATGTGCACTACCATGAAGCCGACCGGAATCACTAAGGATCAAATAAAGTTAAGAGCCTTCCCGTTTTCTCTAAAGGACGCTGCAAAAGACTGGCTCTTCTACTTACCATCCGGATCAATCACCACGTGGACTGACTTACAAAGAGTATTCCTAGAAAAATACTTCCCAGCTTCAAGGGCAACGAACTTGAGGAAAGAGATATATGGTGTGAAGCAGCTCCACGAGGAATCACTACACGAGTACTGGGAGAGATTCAAGAAGTTGTGCGCAAGTTGTCCACAACACCAGATAAGTGAACACCTTCTAATCCAATACTTCTATGAAGGTTTACTTTCTTCTGACAGGAACTTGGTGGATGCGTCAAGCGGAGGAGCATTTATAGATAAAACAGCGGAGGAAGCTAGAAGGTTGATAGCTAACATGGCGGCCAACTCCCAACAGTTTGGACATGTTCACCATGGACAACCGCGAAGAAAAGAGGTAAACGTATCAAACCTGGAACAACAACTGATAGACCTAACTTTTCTTGTGCGTGGTCTTGCAGGTGGAAATGTAGGGAAGATAAAACCGTGTGGAATCTATCTGGCTGCGAACCATCCCACGGACGCATGCCCCTCACTACAAGAGACAGCCACTGAGAACGTGAATGCTGCGGGAGGATTCCCAGGACCACCACAAAGGGGCTATGACAATCCCTCAAGGAATTACAGTCAAGGGTGGAGGGACCATCCGAACCAAGGTTATGGGAACCCACAGATGCACCAACTTCCACCCTATAGACCGCCATATCAGAGACCTCCACCACCTCCAATGCACCCTCCTTCTGACAGGTTAGAACATAGTATTAAAGTTATTGCTGAAAATAGCTTACAATTTCAACAGGAGACGAGGGCGAGCATCCAGAGCTTGACGACGCAGATGGGACAATTGGCGACTTCAATCAGCAAGACCGAAGCAAGGATTTCAAATGGACTACCGTCACAACCAGAGATGAACCCCTGGGAAAATATGAGTGCTATCACAGTGAATGTGAATGAAGATGCAGCTGAAGAGAAGGTGGTACTGACGCCACCCCAGAAAGAAGAGATGACGGAGACAGAGACAGACGTTGAAGAGCCAAAGCAAGGGGAGGAACCACGAGGTGAGTTCCCTAAACTTTCTGAATATAAAGTACCACCCCCTTTCCCCCAAGCATTGAAGGACAATAGGAAAGGTGCCGGACTCAAAGACCTCTACGAGATGAGTCCACGCTGAGCAAGCCCCATTGCATGAAACCATGAAGAAGAAACCGCAACATGCTAACCCCTTAAAGGAGACCGTGAAAGAGGATCAAAGCAAGGAACACAAAGGGCAGCCCAAGGTCGAGCTCAATGACAATGTTTCGACGGACAACCAAAGAACCATCCCCATTAAATGCAAGGACCCAGGTATGTTCTTTATTCATGTGAGATTAGTGCTATTAGGATTGAGAAGGCTATGCTCGATTTAGGATCGTCCATAAATGTCATGCCTTACTCAATGTACTCTCAACTGAAAATGGGACCTTTAAAAAGAAATAGCGCAGTTATTCACATAGCTGATAAATCCACGGTCATACCTAAAGGGATAATAGAGGACATAATCGTGCATGTTGAGAACTTGGTTTTCCCAGCCGATTTCTATGTCTTAGACATGAAAAATGGCGATCCATCTAGTCTAATCCTTTTAGGGAGGCCATTCTTGAAAACATCAAAATCAGTAATCAATATGAATAGCGGTATGATAACATTGGAGTCTAATGGTAAAGTTGCAAAATTCCACATCTATGAACCCATTAAGACTCTTGAGCATTCTAGTTACGCTATTGGCATACATGATGATTATGATTCGGATTTTGATAATGATGAGTTGTGGGAAATGGGAAAGGCTACTGATGTCCTTGACGAGAAGAGAGGTATGGATTCTCACTTAGTGCATACTGTTCATACTATTGCTGCGTTATCTACTCACGATACTGCTGACCATCTTATTTCTCAATTGCAGGATCGTACCGTTGAAAAGAAGCACCCTCCGGATCGACCATGTCAATTAAGTGACGAAGGAACAAAGACTGGGGACGACCACTCAAAGAGCAACAAGCCGAGATACCGAGGAGTGAAGAAGATATTGAGGTGGTTAAGGAAGGATAGAGCAACACTGCATCAACCACCTTGATAGAGGACTGGAGTCGGGCCACCGACGTTAAACAGAGGCGCTGATTGGGAGGCAACCCAAGGGGAGTTAGTTTCTTTTCTCCATTTTATTTTTATTGCTTTAGTAGTTAGACTTTTCTCTTTTCTTGTATTTTTGCCTTACATTGGGGACAATGTAAGATTTAAGTATGGGGGAGGGATTAGTGGTGTGTTATTGTTTTTCTTATTTCAAAAATACAAAAAAATCGAAAATTTTGAAAATTTTGAGCTCATAGCTAGTAATGAACACATGCTTAGAATCACTAGCCCATGATGAAACCTAATTGATATCTTGCATGCTTTTGAATAGGTGAATTGTTAACTTTGGAACACTTTAAACTCTAATGCAAAGTACTTTAACTTAGTAAGTGAATATTTTGAGCACATTATTGTCATGGCTTGTGAAGTGTGCATAGCTTAGTGAAGATTGTGTAAACTTTGTGATAGTCTTAAGAAGTCTCTAATACATGCTAGAACTTAACTACATGCTCTTTGAGGCGTATGTCTAGACTACTTGCAAACATGAAAGTGATATAGGCAATCTTTGATGCGTTTGAGCCTTTCAAGCCTACCATGTAAACAAAATCAATCTCTAGTACCATTTTTGAGCCTTAATGCAAAAGAATGGTAGTATGCTAAGCATACTAAAGACCCCCATTCAACATTCCTTGACTAGCTTATCATCCTACCCTTTTTTAGCCTAAATGTGATTTTAGTCCATACCTTTGAAGGGAGTATGATGTATTTCATTCACATGCACTTAGGAATTCATTGAAGTATATTTGTGAACTTCATTGTCAAAAGAATGAAATACATGAAAGAAAAGGAATGCCTTGAACAAATTGATAAAAATATGACTCCAATGGGAGCCAAGGCATAAAAGAAAAAAAATGTTAAGTTAAACCTTGAAAAAAAAAATGAACGAGGTTTGAAAAATTCATGCAAGAAGAGAAGTTTTAGTGTGCATTTCATCATACTCTCTTGTTTGAATATTCTTACCCTTTCTTTCATAAGCCAATACCTAGGCCAAGCTATAAGTTAAATAAAGACCTACTTGATTTATGTTTGCAAAGTAGCTAAGATAGTGGAGAAGAGTGTACAAGTGAGCTTGAACTTGTGCTAGTGTATGAATTGAGCTATTATGATTTTGCATCGTTGGATCTATAATTTGTGCATGACACTTGTGTATGACCACACACACACGTTCACTACTTTGTTGGGTATGAATTGTCTAGGGATTGAACTTGTTCCACTGTTAACTTTTCATCGCCTTTCATTATTATGCATGTTTAAAGTTGTTGAGGCGTTAGAGTGAGGACAAGTTGTTTTGTTATGAACATATGAGCTAACCAAAAAGATTGTAGTTTAATTTGTTTACTCGAGGTCGAGTAAAGAGTAAGTATGGGGGTGTTTGATGTGAATAGAAATAGACACATCTTTAGCGCTTAATTGTCTACGATTTGGTAGGTTTTGATGGATAATTTGATACGTATGCTGCCTAATCGTATATTTGTGTTATTGTAGATACAATCGAAGAAAACGAGCTAAAAATGATGTGTAAAGACCAAGAAAAAATATGGACATGACAAGGACTCAAAGTTGATCAAGAAAAGGGCAAAAACGTAATTTTGGAGGTGGCGATCGATCGCCTGGGAGAGGAAATCGATCGCCTATGGATAGAAACTTTTGCAACAAAATTCATGAGCCAGCGATCGATCGCGAGTATCAAGCGATTGATCGCCAAAGTCCACTGGAGCCAAGCGATCGATTTCGATAAAGTGGCGATCGATCGCCTCAAGCGATCTGCTGAAAAAAAATAAAGAAGCGATCGATCGCCACATTCAAGGCGATCGATCGCCGAAGAGTCCGGAAATAAGGAAATTGAGTCTTTTACCATGTTTAAAAGATTGTAACCTAAATCTTAGCCTCCATAACCTCAGAACTCGATTTTTACACCTTATATCAGACAGATTTCGAGAGTTTATACTAAGTTAGGTTTTTAGAATAATTTTTCTTTCAAGTTTTCTTCAAGAACAAAGAAGAACGGAGCCGGAACTGACAAGCCGGAATCGAGATTCGTCTTAGTACTCTCTTTTCCTTTATTTAATTCAATGTTTTCGGTACAATTTATTATGTTTTTAGATTTGAATATGATAGGCTAAAACCCTTCGATTCTTGGTTGAAGGGATACCTACTTTTGTATTTGAATCTTTTATGAGAATTCGGTTTGATTGTTGAATTAGATTTCGATTTCCATGTGTTTTCCAGATTTCTAATTCCATGATTGTTGTGTTTGTGTATTAGATTGATCACCTAATATTCAATTGCATAATCTATAGTTGTTAAGAAACAACTAAGATTAATAATTAACCGGTTGTATGTGCTATTGAATTCTTAGGAGAAACGATTGAGTAATCGATTTTAACGGCTGTAGTTTTCATTGATTAGATTTATCGAACTCATTAGTTTTGAAAACTATCATTGATTTAATCATTAACGGCTGTAGTGGTGATTAGAGATTTGGTAAGGGTTGAATTGAATGCTGTTTTCTCTTTGACTACGAATAAGATGAGTAGGAATTGAATTTCCAATCGATAGATAATCGAAAGAATTCAAATGTTTTGATTTGATGACCAAAAGATACTTTTCCAAAAGTACGGTTACCTGATAACCAAGAATCGCTTTAATCTCATAAGTCTTAATTCGTTTAGTCAATTTTGCGTATTAGTTTAATTCTTAGAATTTGTTAAGTAGTAATAATCCAATCTAAAATCCCATTTTTACTTTTTGTTTTTAATTGGCACGAAATAAATACTACCTTCCCTGTGGGATCGATCCCTACTCTCGCTACTACATACTTTTGCTATTAACTTGAAAAGGGTTAATTTGGGCGTACGCGATAAGTGCTACCATGCATCAACCAATATGTGTATGCAACCATAATGCATCAATCAATATATGTATGCAACCATAATGCATAATCCAATACGTAAAATACATTTTACCGTCCGATGCCCGTACGTCTCACTACGTACCTTTGTTCCAAAAAGTGGAAATGTTGTAGGACTTTATCTCCTTGGTTGTGTTGCCACCTGGGAAGGCTCTACACAATCACACAATCCAATATTAGAAGCCAAATAATGGTCCAATACCAAAATCCCAACAAAATAACAAAAATATCAAAATTTGGCATCTCGCGATCGATTGCCATCATGCCCCGATCGATCGCGAGATCCAGCTGCTTTACTCTCCAAAATTCTGTAATCAGCGATCGATCGCCAATTTTGGGACGATCGATCACGAGACCCACCGATCGATCGCCCCAACTTGGCGATCGATCGCCAAATGCTTCTGTTCGCTCCTGTCTTCGCGCGATCGATCACCATTTTCTCGGCGATAGATCGCCGCGTCCTGTAACGCGAAAATGTACCATTTTTACCCATTTCATCCCCTCCAACCCATCCAATACATAAAAATCAAACTCCTTCCATACCAAAACACTAATATTACACTACAACAACCATCAATATCAACATAATCCAAAACCCAACCAAAAACACCACATTTGAAAATCAAACCACTTTTTAAATCCCTAAAACACAAACCCATTTCAATACAAATCTTAATAAAACCAAACAAGGAGGGATTCATACCACTTTAGGCTTCAATTCCTATCAAGAATCCAACAATTCAAGCTTTGCAAAGTTTCCTCCTCTTCTCCTCTTGCAAAAAAGTTTTTGGGTTTAGGGGAAAAGGGTTGGGAGTGTTTTTGGATAAAGAGTGGTGTAATATTGAGGGTAATGGGGAATAAGGGGTTTAATTAAAACATGGTATCCAATTAATTAGCATGATGTATAAAATATCCCAACATGATATTTTAAAAGCATTTTTCAAGAATGCATCAAAACTTCAATTAAACATGCTTTACCAAAATAATTAATGTCCACCTCAAATAAACCATGCCGAAACCCGATTTCCCAACATGCTTCACATGCACCCTGAAATGCATTACCAGGTCATGCCCACCGCATAACTATACATTTCACCACCATAATTAATTTAGCACCATATTAATCACCTAAACATAATTAATGGCCCAAATGCACATAATTATTTCAGAGATATCACAATATGTATCTTATTTTTGCTTTATATCAAAATGATCGCATGTCATGCTTCTTTTGGCACGAGTCATTGTTATACTCGTTGCAGTAGTGGCTCTCGATGACTAGACTTGTTGTCTCTAATGGGAACTGAGAGGTTTTACGAATTGTTCAGGTTCTTGATCTTCGATGTTTATAGGTGCAGCTGCAGCATCAAAGTCAGCAATAAATCATAGTCTTCATTTATTTCGGGAATGAACAGAGGATTAGGTGTGCGCATGGGTTTGGTTAACCGACCGAACATAACCCAAACAATTTCAATTCAACCGAACAATGTCAGTTCGATTTTTGGTTTTTTTTAAAAAAAATTCGGTTTTCGTTTACAGGGTTCGGCTAACCAAACCGAACCGAAAACCGAAATAAAAAAAAAAATTAATGGCTTAATTTTTTTATTGTTATCGCTCATGATCGTATAAATAAGAATTCGTAAATTAACTACCTGTTTTCAAGTATAAAATAAAACCATCTGATTCGCCTAAAAGATGGATTGTGGTTTGGATCAGATTGCCAAGTTCCGGTTCCGAGCTGCTTCCAGGACAATTTGGTCCAATAAGCAACCCTAGGGCATCGCCTTAAAAGATAGTGATTGATGACAACAATGTGACAATCATAAATATAAACATATATCATTGTGACACATGTTAGAAAAGGTGACATGTGTCACCATCAGTGCTCTCATGAACCAAACAGTTCAAACCCAATTGAAGATGAATAAAACTAGTCATAAATGTGTCAGTGTAAAGATTTATAGTTTCAATTAAGTGTAGAAGTAAAATTCAAACAAAAATTGTCAACTTTATAGATTTTTCAACACAATTAAACAATAATATTCTAAAATGTTGCAAAAAAAATTCAGTTTTTTATTAAAGAAATGTAAATAAACAAATATATATATAACAAATCATTTTACTATAAATTAAATAAATTTATCTACGATCAATTTTAACCGTTGATATTTTTAAAATATATATAAGGCTCCCTATGTGGAAAGAAGTGTCAAAACATCGATCTGAAATTGATAAGCTCAAAACTTCTGGTTAGTTTGATACTATTTTAAAGAACATTTTCATTAGGGGCATCATCACCACACATGAAAAACATACTTCTCAGGTTAAATTTGTGTCGGCAGGTAACCTGTAACCCAATTGAAGATAAATAAAACTAGCCATAAATGTGTGAGCGTAAAGATTTATAGTTATTGAAGATGAATAATACTATTCGTGAATGTGTTAGTGTAAAGATTTATAGTTTCAATTAAGTGTATAAGTAAAATTTAAACAAAAATTGTCAACTCTATAGATTTTTCAACTCAATAAAACAATATTAGTCAAAAATGTTGCAAAACAAATTTCAGTTTTTTATTGAAGAAATGTAAATAAACAAATATATATAAAACAAATCATTTTACTATAAATTAAATAAATAGGAGCAATTTTAAATGTTAATATTTTTTTAAAATATAAATAAGGCTCTCTATGTGGAAAGAAGTGTCAAAACATCGATCTGAAAATGATAAGCTCAAAACTTCTTGTTAGTTTGATACTATTTTTAAGAACATTGTCATTACGAACATCATCACCACACACGAAAAGCATACTCCTCGGGTTAAATTTGTGTCGACAGGTAACCCGTAACCCAGTTGAAGATAAATAAAACTAGTCATAAATATGTGAGCGTAAAGATTTATAGTTATTGAAGATGAATAATACTAGTCGTGAATGTGTGAGCGTAAACATTTATAGTTTCAATTAAGTGTATAAGTAAAATTTAAACAAAAAATGTCAACTTTATAGATTTTTCAACTCAATAAAACAATATTATTCAAAAATGTTGCAAAACAATTTCAGTTTTTTATTGAAGAAATGTAAATAAACAAATATATATATAACAAATCATTTTACTTAAATTAAATCAATAGGAGCAATTTTAACCGTTAATATTTTTTTAAAATATAAATAAGGCTCCGTATGTGGAAAGAAGTGTCAAAACATCGATCTCAAATTGATAAGATCAAAACTTCTTGTTAGTTTGATACTATTTTTAAGAAAATTGTCGTTAGGGACATCATCACTATACACTAAGAAGCATAAAAAATTCCAAAACTCCTCAGGTTAAATTTGTGTCGGCAGATAACATAACCCAATAGTATGTTTCTTTCAAAGCTAATAATGCAAACTCCAAGCTTATTTGTTCAAACTATTAGTAATCTTTGGTCATTGGCAGTCGACCATTTAAAAAATATCGATATATTATATATAAAAAATTTAAAATCATATAACTTTCGTCGAACCGATAACTTTAATATTTTATAGAATATAATGAATGGTGCTTATATGAAAATTTAATTTATTTCAGAGTTAAATTTGAGATGTTGATGGAATAAGACACATTTCAAGGGTTTTTTAATTAATTATTCAAAAAAAAAGCTAATTAACAAAATAATCGATTTTCGGTTAATTTAATAAACTAACCCCTACGATGGTGCTTTTATTCATTTATTTTTTTTTAAAATGATTGAAGGCGTCATCTCAGATGGCACCTTCAATAAAAAGTTATTTTTATAAAGGAATGCGCCCCATTTAAGCCTTCAATAAAAAAATATATTTTTTAAAGAAGAATGGCGCCTTCTGTAGCATAAATATATGTCCTCCTTTCTCTTCTCTTCACACCGAAACAAGTTTAAGAGATAAGAAAAAAAAATCTACATCATCAGAAGAAAAAAATTGATAGAGTTAACGATAGTTTTGTTTGTCAAATCTCCATCGACGTCGTCTTTCAAGTGTTTTTCAGGTAATAATCTAATTATATTATACGTTTTATCATCTTAAAATTTTTATATTATATAATTGTGTAATGCCTTGATAAGCATCATATATGTTTGATGTGATTATTGCGTAATTATGTGATAATTACGACATGATGTAGACTCAGGTTCGGGTTGAACCGAATATGATAAGAATATCACAAGTATATGCCCTTTCATTATATTTTGACACAATGTTTAGTTACTAGTTGAGAACACATTCATAAACATATGTATTGGCTTGAAGTAGTGCTACATGGTTTGGTACATATGTAGCAAGAGAAGTTATTTTGATGTTATATGTATGAAAGAGTATGAATTACACATAATTGGACACTAAGGAGACATGAATTTGATTTGGAATTGGATGTGAATTTGAGTTGCATTTTAGATGCATTAAAGGCAATTGTTGGAAGCCATATGAACAAAATTCAGATTGTGAAACTCATAACACACCTTAAAACACCTACAAATCTCCACAAACACTCCCTCTCAAACCCTTGCTCTTTTGTGCAACTTTTACTTGAAGTTAAACTTGGAAATCAAGCTACAACTTGTTAGGAAGTGAATCAAAGCTACTTGGTAAGATTTGTTATAGCATATGATGTGTATAGTTGAAACACTTGAGCATGGTAGTGAATAATTAATGTTTCTTGATTGGTATGCATTGAATTAAGGAGCATAACTTGAGATAAGATGAAAAGATGTGCATATCATGCTTTAATATAACTTTGATGCAAGTTTGAAAGATTGATTTGAGGCGTGGAGATGGAATCATGAGGATAAGTTCAAAAATCGCCAAGTTCTGAAATTTTCAGACATCGTCGATCGATCGCGAGCCCTATGGCGATCGATCGCCGAAACAGAGTAAAAATTAAGGCGGTGAAAAGTATTTGCGATCGATTGCGAGTGTTGGCGACCGATCGAGAAATAGTGGCGATCTATCGCGCTAGACAGGACATTTTGGCGATCGATCGAGGCTAATGGGCTATCGATCGCTAGGGTTTAACTTTTGAAAAATGTTATATTTTTTGTGGAATTTGATGATGAAGCCTATTATGGCCTTGTACATTGTTGGTATTCATGTAGCATCATCACAGGGGACAGGAGAGGCAGTTAAACATTACCGCCTGATATTATATCTTTTGTATCGCACGACATGTATATGTTGACGTACGCGTATTGATTCTATTGTTGATGTGATGTTGATTACATGTGTTGAGATTGAGATATATGATTGGTGTAATCATATTGTTGTACATTCATATTGTTGAGTCATATAGTTGATGCCATGAGAAATATGCTACTGTTGAGCATACAGTTGAGCTATTATAACGTGCGAGGACGGAATTATGATATGTGCTGCTAATATGGGACGTGAAGGCTGAGCTACTGACATATTGAGCTGAGAGGCATATCATATCGGTCCCGTTATAACAGGATGATGGATGAGACATGTCATGACATATTTGCATTTTGTGGTGCATGATACATAGACAATCACAATTGAAATATTACGATGTTTGTTTATCGTATTGTGTATTATTATTGATATGAGAATGTGATGGTTGTATATCAATATTCATGTTGTGTGATTGTTTCTGTAGGGACTCATAGACGGGGGGAGGCCGGGATTGTGAGTCGACTTCTGCTGCGAGTTGAACCACTGATTAAGATTTGAACATATTAGGTTGTTCATCTTTACATTATGTAAATTATGTCAGGTTTTTGAGAAATGTTGTAATAACTGACATAGTATGACTCTTAATCAGTGTGATTGTCTACTTAATCCTACTTTATCATTTTGCAATGATTGATTAAGTAGCGAGGACCCCACAAATTGTTACTAACTATATTTATTAATTAAATGTTATATGTTTAATTTTTTTAAAAAATATGTCGATTCAAATCTTATTGCATTGGGGATGTAATATAATACAAGGTTCAGATATCATTAGATATGATTGTGGTCCATCAAGAGGTACAACCATATCTTGCACAATAAATTTTAACACATTATTGAGCGAAATATATAATATCACTGGCATCGACCGCAGCCAG
Source organism: Haberlea rhodopensis (assembly GCA_907163345.1). Taxonomy (NCBI): domain Eukaryota; kingdom Viridiplantae; phylum Streptophyta; class Magnoliopsida; order Lamiales; family Gesneriaceae; genus Haberlea; species Haberlea rhodopensis. The sequence goes on along the minus strand of CAJQUN010000257.1, from coordinate 564,480 downwards.
TTCCTGCTGAAAATTTTATGCCATTGTTGAACGAAATATATAATATCACTGGCATCGAACGCAACCAGTTCCTGCTGAAAAACATAAGATGTTGATTGTTGTGACAATAGACGCTAATAATCAAGTAATTACGTTTGGCATTTGCAACTGTTGATGAATAGAACTTTGTATCATGGAGATGGTTTTTGGAGATGATTAGCAAGCATATTGTGAGAGCAATTGAGGGTATATGTTTGATTTCTGACCGTCATTCGGGCCTCATTGCAGCAGCCGATTGTATTCCTGACTTCAAGTCCCCACGTGGAGTGCATCGATTTTTTTTGAGACATTGTGTTCAAACATTAATAGTCGGTTCAAAAATGTTTTGAATGACTTATGTTGGAGAACTAAATCAGAAATCAACTGAGAAAGTTTGATAGCACAATGGCAATATTGTTGTGTATACTCCTATGGTAATGTACACCAGATAATACGATGTCATCTACTGGCAATTCCCATATCACTGCAATGTCTTGCAGGATGATGGTTGCCTCCCAAATCTGAAGTGGAAAGTATGTGTTTCTCGACGCCATCTCTCAACTAAAGAAATGATGAGGTGAAAGTCAAGTGCAATTTTACCACACCTATAAACACCATAAAAACCAATCTTGTCCAACACACTCACAACACGAGTATCAAGTGGACAAAGATCCCAAAAATATTTATCAGGATTTATGCCTCAAAGTGTTGTATCAATATCACCTGCCCAAATATTCTCAGATTGATGAGATGACTGCAATAATAGAAGATGACCGTCAATCGGGCCTGGTGCTCTCTGTAAATCCATCCTGAAATATTACATAACAAATATCAACATAACAAAAATATAAACATGGCCACCGCCGCCCGCCGCCCACCGCCCGCCGTCGCCGCCGGCAGTAGCTGGAAAACGCCGGCCACCGCCCGAAACCCCAACGGCCACCTGACGTCGGCCTTAACCCAGCTTGGTTGTAAATTGTCTGGCGATCTCTACTAGTCGTCTCCAAACTATAACTATCTTTTCAAATAACAACCAAACAACAAAAATCAAATACAAACAACAAAATAATGTAAATTCTACCACTTTCAAAAATTTATATTACGAAAAAAAATATTACCTCAGTTTGCAAGAATGATAAACAACTAAACTCTACAAATTACAAACTACAAAAACTTTGGAAATTATGGAAAAACGTTAGAATGATTTTCAAAAATTTTAGGGAGATTTTTCGTCTGAGAAGAGAAGAGGAGAAGAAAGAAAGGAGAAGAAAGAAGAAAGGAGGCGGACGAGCGGACGAATTAATGTATTATTGAAGGCGTCATCTAAGATTGCGCCTTCAATAACATTTTAAAAAAAAAACTGAAAATGCCATCTGAGATGACGATTTCAGATGACGTCGCCACCTCCAATGGCGACTTCGATTACTTTAATAACTTCCCCAAAATCGGTTATTTTGTTAAAATCATTTATTTTTCGGAATAATTAATTAAAAAACTCCACATTTGAATATGACATTTATCATATTTTTCAAAATTTCATGTAACTCAATTAATATAATGACAAATATTAAATTCTACTTTTTGGCACCCGCCATCCTAATTATCCTTTTTCTCTAACTTCAGTATTGCCCATATATTATTTAAATTTAATTTCTCATATTATCTCATTATTTTTAATTAGCTGTTATCAGTAATTCGTAATTATTTAAATTTGAACTTTATAATAAAAAAAATATTCTTAAAATATGGTAACCATCAATGTTCTAAAAAGCATGAAGTATTGCGATCTATGAAGCACGGACACTACTGAAAATCACTTGGTGTGGTGTCAGACACTTTTAGGACACCGACATCCATCAAACAAGTCACATGGTATGTCCTTAATTTAAAATAAAAATAAAATCGAACAGCAAGTCGGACACGCCAGACACTTATCAGCGACGTGCCCGACATGAAAATGGCATTTTTGGAGGTTAATTGTACAATTAAAAAGTCTTTGACTAAAATAAAACTTGGACGTGTTTGTTAAATTTTATGTTAATTGAAGTAATATATATTTGGTGCTAGAATGAGCGATACTATGATGATTTGAGTGACTTGCATTTATTTATACACTTTTTGAATTTGGTAAGAATATATTTGGTATTACCTTTATTTGAATGTGCTTGTTAAACTTTATGTTAATTGAATTAATATGCATTTGGTAGTAGAATTAGGGATGGATATGAGGCGGGGTCTAAACCCGGACTCGTATTGAACCCGACCCACCGGGCGGGTCTGGACTCGCTTCAACCGGGTTTTGAAGCGAGGCGGGGCGTGTCCTGGGTTTGGCCAAACCTGCCCCGGACCCGCCCCACTATACATATATTAATTGTTTTTTTCAAAAATTAAATATTGAATATACATTTCACTTCTTTGATTGAATATAAAGTGTCCTTATTTAATTTATATCAAAACGTATGCTTTCATATTAAAGAAGTTGAACATTTTGAAGGGATGAGAGCAACTTTGGTAGCTTAAAGATAGTTTTACTTGTCTTGTTATAAATATTTACTAGATAAAAACATGAAATTCAATCACAAAACTCAATTTTTGTGCTTCAAAATAGATTTTTAGCTAATAAATAAGTTTTTTAAAAAAATAAAAAAAAAAAAGATCAAGAGGGGCTGGGCAGTTTATGTAAGGCCTCTCTACCTTAAGTATTGTTTTTAAGTGCAATTAGAGAACTAAGTATGCATAAACAGAGTAAGAGTTCATGTTGATGTCCTGGGCTTAAGGGTTACAGTGCCAAAAAGTTTCCAAAAAGGAATTAATTACATTCCTATCAAAATGAATGTAAGTCTATAGATTTACTCTACCCTTTGTAGAAACTATACAAAAATTTCATGTCTTGCTATTCCAGTAGCACTCCTTACAGCTCAAAGCATCAACCCTGACCCTAGTTCTCCATGCCAAAATGCACCTACAAGGACAACCCCCAAATCATGAGAATATAATAATCCATATTCAACACAATATGATTATAAGGTATAAATGCGTAAACAATAAATACAAAGCGCTTCATGTATTCCAATGCATTTAAAACGCTCCATTTGGTTGTCTCTGTACCATAGCTCATAAACATAATCAATGGATTATGTTAACCATAAATGTCATGACATATATAAACATTTCATTTTTCACCAATCCCCAATCCCTAGTCTGTTATAACTGTGTATTTTAATGCACCTCGCTTGTCATGATATCGGCACTAATACCCCTCGCTTCGACATATCAGCGGCATTGAATAACCTCGCTCATAAATGTGACATGCGTCATTCACCCTCGCTTCACATTTTAGCGGCCAATATACTTTCCTCGCTACGATATGACAGCGGCAAGTCTTCTATCATCGCTTCAAACGACAGCGGCAAAGCATTTAAAATCATCACTCGAATATAAACATGACTCATGGGATATGCACCAAGTGTCCAACATATACATATATGCAACAACAATGCATAATTCAACATGTATTGCATCCACAATGCACAATCTAATATATACTTGCATCCATATGCACAATCCAATAAGTATATAAAATACATGTTACCGTTTGGGTGCCCGTACGTCTCTCTACGTACCTTTCCAAAATATAGAATGTTGCAGGACTCTATCCCCTGCGTTGTGTTGCCACGTGGGACGGCTTCTACACAAGTGCACAATACAATATTAGATGTCAATTCATAGCCCAATATCAAAAATCCCACAAAATAACCAAAATCTCAATATTTGGCATCTCGCCATCGATCACCAATATGTCCCAATCGATCGCGAGAAGCTACTGTCTCATCGCCCAAAAAATTCCTATTCCGCGATCGATCGCTGAGGTTGTGCCGATTGATCGCGGCATCGCTGATCGATCGCGATCGGGAAAACGCGCCGATCGATCGTGGATGTCTGTAATTGCGAAAAACCACCATTTTCGTGCATAACATTCATGCTACAATAAAACATAGTACAAACCATCAAACTTTAACAACTTAACACACACAATACTCCATTAAACTACCATGTAACTACTCAAACACCCACTTCAACAAAATGAAACCAAACATGCCATTTTCACTCATCACAAAACCATTCCTCAACCAAAAATGTTTGAACAATAAACACCACTTTACTTTCTCACCTCTTTGCTCTAATTTCCTAGCAACAAATAGGAATGCAAGCACTTGAGATTTCCTTCTTCCTTCTCCTTTTCTTTTCTCTTGCTCGATGGAGATGGAGTTTGAGGGGAATGGGTTGTATGAAGAAATGATTGAGTGGAGTGGTATGAGGTATGGGCATGGCCACATACTAATTGAGTGGTGATTCAACTTGGTAACAAATTAATTGTGTCCCGGTATTTAGCATGATGTATTAAAATATCTCTAAATGACATTTATAGCATTTACTCAATTAATTAAAAAAATCCATAAACACTCCAATTAAACATGCTTCACCACGATAATTAACACCCATCCCAAATAAATCATGCCGTAACTCAATTTTCCTACATGCATCACATGCACCCTGAATTGCATTACCAGGTCACACCCACCACATGACTAAGCATTTCATATTAATAATTAATTCAATACCAAATTACTTAATACCATAATCATCATATAACATAATTTCAGGGATATCGCAATACTCCCCTACTTATAAGATTTCGCCCTCGAAATCAGCACGCACTTACCAATCCGAAACAAAACATAATTTACATACCCGAAAATAGTTCCGGATAATGCTGCACCATATGTTGCTCCGTATCCCATGTGGCCTCCTCGACACCCCTGCGATCCCACTGAACTTTAATCATCGGTATCACTTTATTCCGAAGTTTGCAATCTACCCGATCCAGAATTCTAACCGGTCGTTCCACGTAGGACATATCAGCATCTAACTGAACTTCTGAAGGCTGTAATACATGAGACGGATCGGCTCATACTTGTAAGGCCCCAAGATTGATTAATGTTAATTAAATATAATTTGGGTAATTATTTATAATTAATTTGAGAATTTATTTTTTAATTAATTTTAGAATTAATTAATAAGAAGTGAACTTGACCAGATGAAGGTCAACTGACAATTTAATTGGAACATGAAATATTTTTGAAATGGTAAAATATACTCCGATAACATTTTAGAGATAAATTATTAAAATGGAGAATTTAATTAAAACGATGAATTTAATTTTGGGTTATAGTAGTGTGTATAAATCTCAATTGTTGTCTGTAAATTTAATTTGTCACTGCACTGGTGACACTCCGGTGTAGGCCATAATGCAAATATTAATATGTGATGTTGGGCATTTTCGAAACACATACTGAAAGGTGTAAACGCACACACTCAGAATCAGATTCTCTCCATTCCTTCTCCTTCCCGCTCGCATCTGACCGCCTCTCACTAAACCGTCGCGTTCGCCACCGTCCGGCCACCTCTCGGTGCGTTCGACCTACCACCGTGTACCCAACTCACCATCGGTCATTTCCTTACCAAGGAATCGGAGTTTACGTCGCTGACTTCGTTGGATTTTAGCCTGAAAGGTACGTGTTGCGATTTTAGGGCAGTTCGAGTTTTTGTTCGAATTCATCTTGGTCACCATTAATTAGTTGGAATTGAGTTATGCGAAACCTCACTCTCACCATGACCGACGTTTCACACCAGTCTTCGCCCCTCCCCGCCGCCGTGGTCGCCGAAAATCGTGCATGCAAGGCTCGGTTACTGTTCACGAAACAAAAAAGGGTAAATTTGAGTTTGATTTTCCAGTTTTTAATTCGAAATTGTTTCATATTTCAATTGTTTGGATGATTTAGTATATCCCCTGAGGTTTTGTGGAGTTTGGGTTCAAATTTTTCGATGCATGTTGAGGGAATAGCGATCGTTATTCTTGCATGTTGGATTATGCCTATTGATTTTTAGGTTTTGAGGGTAAATGCTGGGTTAGTTATTTGTTAACTAACTGAAATCGTGTTTTGGATTGATTTAATCTAGTATAAAAATTTTCAGTATAATTATGGTTCGATTTTTGGAGCCGTTGTTGGGTTTTGGTCGATGTGGTCGATGTATTTCAGGGTTTGAGGATGATACATGTGTAAATCCAGTTCTTGATAGAATTAACCCATTTAAATAATGTTGATGCCAAATATTTTATTGAATTGGGTGATTGGAATTGCATAGAGTTTATCACTGCACCTTACTATCAAATTGAGAAGAAACAACAGAGAAAAATAAGGATTACTAGAGATACATAAAAGAAAGCTAAAATATTCCTCAGTTTCTTATATTGTGAATTAAAAGAAGAGTTTAACACATAGATGATTATAAATGATGCTATTGTATGGATTTTTAGATTAACATATGACGTTGGAGCTCCACGAGCTACAAGGACGATATTCATCCTTTAGAAAAGAAAGAAATAGGTATGTTGCGATCGGTATCATACGACATGTATCTGTATTATTTGATACATGATTTGCTGAACTTACGTGACTTACGTGAAATTACTTGGCTACATGAATTTACTTGAATTATAAGCATTCTTAGTTGATATATCGATGTATGGAAATAAATGTTTTGTTAACACACATCTTTTTCAGTAAATGTACATCGATATATGACTTTCATGTTGGACATATTGAGTTGCATCATATGAGATTATGTTATTGGCATGATGCATTGACACGCATGGACATTGAGCATGTCATGTTGATTCTACCGATTCCTTCGTTGATACCCTTATCTTTTTCGTTGGTATCTGTGATGCGTGTCTGGGGATGATGGGCAAGCCGATGGCTCGGCGGAGAGAGTGAGCTGAGAGATGCCGTAGCGACGAGTGTGCCGACGTCGCCCAGACACGAGGGATGATGGATCGACGATGGCTCGACTGAGAGAGATGTCGTAGCGACGAGCGAGTCGACGCCCTGCTCGAGCATGATATTTGATTGATGATACCTTTCTTTGGACTCCGATCCTTTCGTATCTTGAGATTTTGATAGCCTTTCCTTGGATTTCAGGACATTTGCTATCCCGAGATGATTTGTACCTTTCATGCATCGCATTACATTGCATTGCATGACAGGCATTACAGGTGACCAGGATCCCAAAGAGGGAATGCTCGCTGGAGTCTTACCTGAGGTTGTTTTCTTTTGTCTTTTCTCAGTCGTAGGATAGTTAAGTATACCAGGGTGTGTCCTGGATAGTATAACTATGTAAATATTTTGAGTATAAATGTGTGCTGGAGATATATTGTGCATGCTATGGTATGATGTAAATATTTTTAGTACGACTTATGTGCTGGGTGCCTACAATGCATGCTATGGTATTATGTATTTAATTGCTGCACTGGAATATGATATTTATGCTTTTCATTTTTTCTGGTATGTCCCTCGTGCGTGGGGGTCATGCCGAAATTTTTAGAGCCACTTGTTGGCAGAACTTTTTTTAAAAAAAATATTCCGATGTTTACAAATAAATAATCATTGTGTGATCATTAAACACTTGATTAGGAACGGGTCCTCACAATACTTCCGTAACATAGATACATGAAACACATCATGTATACCAGACAAAGACGGTGGTAAGGCCAATCAGTAAGCTAAGGTGCCAATACGCTGTAAGATCTCATACGGCCCAACATACCTCGGAGATAATTTCCCGCGCATTCCAAATCGCACAACACCTCTGAAAGGTGCGATCTTCAAAAAGACCTTATCTCCCAACTGAAACTCTAACGATCGCCACCGTTTATTAGCATAAGTCGCATGTCTATCCTGAGCTGCTTTCATTTTCTCCTGATCATCTTTACCTTCTCTTCCATTTCCCGAACTAACTCCGGTCCTCCGACCGATTTATGATCCAAATCATCCCAACACAACGGTGATCTACATCGTCTACCATAAAGGGTTTCAAAAGGAGCCATCTGAATGCTTGCCTAGTAGCTATTGTTATATGAGAACTCTACCAAGGCCACTGAATCCTTCCATGAAGTATCAAACTCCAATACACATGCTCGTAACATGTCCTCGAGCGTTTGTATAGTATCATCGGCCTGGCCATCCGTTTGGGGATGATAAACAGTGCTCAACCTTACTTCAGTTCCCAAAGCTGACTGAAGACCCTCCCAAAAATGAGATGTGAACCGCGGATCTCGATCAGACACTATAGAAATAGGAATCCAGTGTAATCTTACCACATCTCGAACGTATAACTGAGCCATCCTCAAATACGTGAAGGTCATACTATATGGAATGAAGTGAGCCACTTTGGTCAGTCTGTCCACAATCACCCAAATGGCATCAAAACCCGAAGTAGTCCTCGGCAAGTGGGTCACAAAGTTCATGGATATGTATTCCCACTTTCATTCCGGTATCTTTAAGCTCTTCAGTTCACCACCAGGCCTCTGCCTCTCAGCCTTTACTTGCTGACAGATCAAGCATCTCTTAACGAATGCTATCACATCTCGCTTCATCCGTTTCCACCGAAATTGAGCACATAGATCCTTATACATCTTCCTCCCTCCCGGGTGGATACTAAGCCTACTGCTATGAGCCCGTTGTAGGATCCCTTGACGCACTACGGCATATTCGGAACTACCCATCGGTTACCAAGCCTCAAGGAACCGTCTTCAGCCATTCTGAACTTCGATGGCTGTCCAACACGTACCAATGCTAACCACCTTTGTATCTCATCATCTGAGCTCTCCTGATATTCTCATAAATATTTGGCTCAGCTAATAAGGTCGACACACGTACCAGTGATATATCCACATCAAAGTCATAGCCCAGATGACAGTAGGAAGTCATCATGGCCGATAATTGCATGACATCCTCAACAGTACACCTCATTTTTCGGCTCAAGGCGTCTGCTGTCAAGTTAGCTTTCCCAGGATGGTACTCAATCTCGCAATCATAGTCCTTGAGTAAGTCCATCCATCTCCTCTGTCTCATATTCAGTTCCGCCTGAGTGAAGAGAAACTGCAGGCTCTTGTGGTCTGTATAAATGGTAAACGAAGTGACATACAAGTAGTGCCGCCAAATCTTCAAGGCAAACACAATAGCCGCCAGTTCCAAATCATGAACTGGGTATCTAGTCTCATGCGGCTTCAACTGTCTCGAGGCATAAGCTACCACATGCTGATCCTGCATCAGTACACATCCCAAACCTTGTAGTGAGGCATCAGTATATAGTACAAATCTGTTGTTTTCTGTAGGAATCACCAATACTGGTGCTGATGTCAACAGGTGCTTCAACTCCTGGAAACTCTGTTCACAAGCCTCAGACCAATAAAATGGTACTCCCTTTTGAGTCAACTGCGTCAGTGGCTTGGCAATCTTCGAGAATCCTTCGACAAAACGTCAGTAATATTCGTCTAAACCAAGAAAGCTCTGTATCTCGGGCATAGAAGTAGGTGCAGGTCAATCCATCACTGCCTCTACTTTCCTGGGATCTAATGATATCCCATTGCTAGAAATGACATGCCCTAGAAATACCACACTGCTCAACCAGAATTCACATTTGCTGAGTTTGGCAAACAATTGATTTTCTCTGAGGATCTGGAGTACCGTCCGCAAATGTCTTACGTGCTCTTCCTCACTCCGAGAATAAATAAGTGTGTCATCAATGAACACAATGACGAACTGATCAAGATACTGCTGGAACACCCGATTCATCAGACCCATGAAGACAGGCGGGGCGTTCGTCACACCAAATGGCATAACCAAGAACTCGTAATGCCCATACCGAGTCCGAAATGCTGTCTTCTGGACATCCTCCTCTCTAACCCGAATCTGGTGGTAACCAGACCTCAAATCAATCTTGGAATAGAGTCTCGTGCCCTGCAACTGATCAAACAGATCGTTAATCAGCGGGAGAGGGTACTTGTTCTTTACAGTTGATTTGTTCAATTGCCGATAATCGATGCACAAACGCGTCAAACCGTCCTTCTTCTTTACAAACAGGACCGGTGCACCCCAAGACGACACACTCGGATGTATGTGTCCCTTATCAAGAAGTTCCTGTAATTGCACCTTCAGTTCCCTTAACTCTGCCGGTGCCATCCTATAAGGGGCACGAGAAATAGCTGACGCCCCTGGTAACAACTCAATTCCAAACTCGACATCTCTACACGGTGGAAACCCTGGAATTTCATCCGGGAATACATCGGTAAATTCTGCAACCACCGGTATTTCTTCAGTCCTCAGCTCTTTCTTCTTTTCCGCTATATCAACGGCATAAATGATGTAACCCGTATGGCCACGTTCCAATAATGGTGACATTTTAACGGCTGAAACCAATGGGATCTTCGGACGAGAACCATTCCCATAAAAGATCCACTGAATCCCCTGATCAGATCGGAAACGAACAGTTCTCTGCCGGCAATCAACCACGGCCTGATATCTGTTCAGCACATCAATGCCCACTATGCAATCAAAATCTGACATACCCAGCACAATCAAATCAGCCTTCAAATCATTGCCCTCAAAATAAATGAGGCAGTCAGATAAAATATTATCAGCAATCACATTTGTGATGCCCCGAAATTAATTAATTGCAATTTGGGCATTAATTATGTTTATATGATGAATTATGTTGATAATTGATTTATGTGTTGAAATTAATTATCTTGTTGAAATGCTTAGTCACATGGTAGGCGTGACCCGGGGTTACATTTCAGGGTGCATGTTATACATGTTAGAAAATGAAGTGTTAACATGATTTAATTGTATTGGTTGTTAATTATGAGGAAGAAATGAATTTAGTGGAAGTTTGTTGCATTTTTGTAAAATGCTTTTAAAATACCATGTTGGGGTATTTTATACATCATGTTAACTTTGGGGTACAATTTTTAATTTAACCTTTAAAACCCATACCCCGCTATACCCACCTAACTTTACCCTTTACACTCTTAAATCCCCAATTTCACTCTCAACCCCTACCCATTTCCCCATTTTCGAAATTTAGCAAGGTAGGAAAGAGAAAGCTCCACAAAACTTTTGTTTGTGGGATTTTGGTTAAGATTTGGAGTCCTTTGTTAAGATTTGGAGTCCTCAAGAGGTATGAAACCCTTCCTAAAGTTTTAATGATGTTTGGTTTAGAAATGGGTTAGCATTTTGTGTTTTTATGTGAGTTTGTTTTGGGTATGTGATGTATGTGGTTGGGTATGATTCTTGAAGTGTTTTATGTGGGTTTTAGTGAGTTATGATGATGTTTGAGTTGTTGGTATGTTTGGGTTTGAAGGGAATGAGGTAGAGCTTGAAAAATGCTCAAAAATGGTGATTTTTCGATGTACAGGGATCGGCGATCGATTGCTCGTTTATGGCGATCGATCGCGAGCCAGCAGTAGGCTCCAGAACCATTTGGCGATCGATCGCCACTTTTGGGCGATCGATCGGTGAGGCTGGCGATCGATCGTGCCAAAAGTGGCGATCGATCGCCGAAGACACAAAAAGTTGGCAACGGGCAGTGTGATCTCGCGATCGATCGGGACATCTCAGCGATCGATCGCGAGACACATAATTGTGTGTTTTTGATTATTTTGTGGGTTTTTTGGATATTGGACTATACTTAGCTTCTAATATCGATTTGTATGGTTGTGTAGAACCATCCCAGGTACCTACAGCTTCAAGGAGATAAAGTTCTTCAACTTCTCCATTTTTGGAATTAAGGTACGTAAGAAACGTACGGGCATCGGACGGTAATAACACACTCCTATACTATGACTACGCAATGATTGCATAAGTATTTATGATGTTTAAGATGATGATTATGATAAGTGATGTGATCCCAAATTTTCTCTATTCGGTAGAGAAAGTGCAATAAAGAAAATAAATAGGACATCATATTTTTTACGTGGAAAACCCTCCAAAACGTAGGGAAAAACCACGGGACCTAGTCCAGTATAAATCTCCACTATAAACCATAATTTTTACAATACTTTTTTGTACAAGAAATGAACATAAAAAATAGAAGGAATAATTTTCTTTCTCCTTCCCCATCAAGAGCCGAGAGCTCCTTTCTAGGGATAGTCCAAAGTCTTCCAAAAGGTCCCTGTCTTCATCGCCCTCTTTTCCCTTTAATACAAGAAATTAGCCCACTAATTAAGTCATTAACCCCACTAACTCCTCCCATTATTTGATATTTATCCCCCACTTTGGCCACTAACCTCCATTTAAGGATAGTGGGTCAAACCAACACCACTAATTATTCCTTGTTTATGGCATGTCTTATTTAAAATATGTCCGGAAAATCCTGGTTGATTAACCGCTATGACCGGGTCTTATGCCACTGTTTGACCACGTGAGACCGAGCAGAGTATCGACTTCTTCGGGTATTTTCTTGTTCGGACGTTTTCCTGTTCGGCAACCATTTTACCCGATGTGGTCTAATTCCCCTACCACATCACATCACCCCCCTCAAGTAAAGCAAGATGAGCGAAGTCGAGATCTTGGTTTATATTGATCGGGTAAAATCACAATTGTCGTTTCAATGTATTTTATGGAACTTGTGAAAAATAAATCCGAGGTAATACCCAGTGAGAGGTAGGCCGAAATCCCGGGAAAACTAGACTGTGAGAAATCTGCTAGAATCATAATAAGCTGAGTGCAGCTTTGTAGCCCTTATAAGTCTTACGAGCCGGTTTCAAGCCATGAAACATGAAATCCGAGTTCGAGAATTAATATCTACCCAAGCAGATAAAGCTCATAAGATATAACCGAGCTTCCAGAGATAATAGATAAGCATCCCGAGCAGATAGCATACGCCTGAACTCCAGTATATAAATCCCGAGCAAATAAAGCTCGTGCAGAGTGCCAGAATTAATGTTCATGCGGAGCAAGTAATGCCCATCTTGAGCACCAAAAATAATATATCTGAATTCCTCGAACATCCCATCAAATAGCAATCCAGAACTTCTGAAACACTGCTAATAAAGAATCATTCCCTAACAACGAACATTAAAAATATCCAGGGCAAATAAAGCTCGTCTGGAGTAATAAATATCACGAGCGAGTATAGCTCGTCCGAATTCCAGAAATAGCAAGCATCCGATCAAATAAATATAACCAAGCTCAATGGGAAACATCCTGAGCAAAGAAATATAACCGAGCTCCAGGGAAAACATCACGATCAACAATATAACGTACTCGAACATCCGGAGCAGATAGATATGATCGGGCTCGAAGGAACCATCCCGAGCATAATAACATTGATAATTTTAAGTTTAAACGTGGACCAAACATCCCGATCCCACGAGTAAACCGAATAGGCTCACTACCCCGAGCACAGTAACATTTATAATTTTAAGTTTAAACATGGACCAAACATCCCGATCCCACGAGTAAACCGAACAAGCTCGCTACCCCGAGCAATAATCACACAGTCACGTTCTAGGTTCAAATACAGACCAAACATCCCGATCCTGTATTTAACCCGCCAACAACGGACAATAAATAAAACAAGCTCGCACCCCCGAGCATGAATCACTTAGTCACGTTTTAGGTTCAAATACATACCAAACATCCCGATCATGTATTTAACCCGCCAACAACGGACAATAAAATAAGCTCGCAACCCCGAGCATGAATCACTTAGTCACGTTTTAGGTTCAAATACATACCAAACATCCCGATCATGTATTTAACCCGCCAACAACGGACAATAAATAAAATAAGCTCGCAACCCCGAGCATCAATCACTTAGTCACGTTTTAGGTTCAAATACATACCAAACGTCTCGATCATGTATTTAACCCGCCAACAACGGACAATAAATAAAATAAGCTCGCAACCCCGAACATCAATCACTTAGTCACGTTTTAGGTTCAAATACATACCAAACATCCAGATCATGTATTTAACCCGCCAACAACGGACAATAAATAAAATAAGCTCGCAACCCCGAGCATGAATCACTTAGTCACGTTTTAGGTTCAAATACATACCAAACATCCCGATCATGTATTTAACCCTCCAACAACGGACAATAAATAAAATAAGCTCGCAGCCCCGAGCATGAATCACTTAGTCACGTTTTAGGTTCAAATACATACCAAACATCCCGATCATGTATTTAACCCGCCAACAACGGACAATAAATAAAATAAGCTCGCAACCCCGAGCACCAATTATAGAACGTACTCGAACATCCCGAGCACCAATAATAGAACGTACTCGAACATCCCGAGCACCAATAATAAAATGTACTCGAACATCCCGAGCACCAATAATAGAACATTCTCGAACATCCCGAGCACCAATAATAAAATGTACTCGAACATCCCGAGCACCAATAACAGAACGTACTCGAACATCCCGAGTACCAATAACAGAACGTACTCGAACATCCCGAGCACCAATAACAGAACGTACTCGAACATCCCGAGCACCAATAACAGAACGTACTCGAACATCCCGAGCACCAATAACAGAACGTACTCGAACATCCCGAGCACCAATAACAGGGCCTTACTGCTAGATTGCATGCCCGATCTCAATTGCACTGAGATAGACCTGAAATAGTGCAACACAAATGCATATATAGAATTTTAAAGTAACAATTGGAATAAATAACCTTAAACCGGGCATGTAGAGTGAGCACCGGAGTCAAGGTCAATTGTTAGGTTGAATATGTCATGAGCTAGGCAACGATGAGCAAGAGGCCGAGGGCCCGATATTTTGAGTTATGCGTGCCTAGGCGACATGGGTCAAGCATCGTTCAGGTGCACATGGTCAATTTATAACGCTTCTCGAGCTGGTACAAAGTACTGCAATAATATTCAAATACGAGACAAAGACAATCCAATAATAATATCTGATAATTTAAATGCATGTCGTAGCATGTAAAATTTCAAAATTCATGTGACAGTGAAATACCGAGCATGTTAAGCTTTCATGTATATATGAGATATAGCCAATAATATATCCCAAGTTGAGTAACTTTTCGCATGAAACTCTGATAACATGATCTCACTTTATTTAACTTGTTCTAATTCAAAGTAGCATGGCAAAAAGATCATATAAAATCTTTTATAAAATCCAAATGAGTTGGAGATTCGAGCTCATCGTCCATGCAATAAGCTTATCAAGATGATATGCTACTTTTAGATTTTAGCCTCAAGACAATGTAATTTTGTATGCAAAATATAAAGACGTGCAAGATTAACTCCTCAAATTTCAGATAAGCTATAGAGTTAGAAATCCATCACCCGCATATGAACAAGAAACAATACCTCTTTCATCCAAGTGATAAAAACACATGATTTGGGTCTCAGGTTATGCACCCAACTAATAGATTATAACGTAGCATTATTCAATGGGGGAATAAAACAAGACATTAAGCCTAGAGTTACTTCGAAACAAAAAGAAGACTTATCTTTCATTAGCTGGTTGCCGATAATATATGACTTAGCATATGTCCAATTGAAAAACAGCCATTACTGGGGTTGCAGAGTAGACCCCCCAAGAGTGATCATCGCCATCCATATTTTGCCTCTAATTAGATCCTTTAGGGGTAACATTATTTGTGTAAACAAGGCTTCAACTTAGGTCATCTATTTCCCTCCTTTGGTCATTGTTTCTCCTTATGCTATTAAAAGCCACCACCGATGCATAAGAACTTTGTTTGCTCCCTAAAGATAATTGGGGAAGTTGGTACCCCTGAGGAAGGGACAAAAGACGACAACATCTACACAAGGAGTATCGAGGGGTGTCTGTACGAACAATTGTCAGCAACTAAGTTCAAGACTAGTTTTTATTTGTCAATCATAATAAGGAATAAAAAAAAACAATTGGAAAGAGTGTGATGGCAGTAGGCACTTCCCTCATAGAGATCATGCACTCATTCGCCAGCTTTGCTTCTGTCTTGATTCGTTCCATTACATGGATTCCTTCATTATTCCCTGTGCAACCCAGTCCACTCTAACTAAGCAAAAACCTTCCCATTTGTCATTTTCGGCCCTGATTTTGTGCTCATGGCATGGGTTGTTTTGTCTCAAATTCCGGTGACTTGGGCGGCGGGGAGGATGGCGTTCGGTGCACGAACGAAGAGTGGTGTCTGGGAACGATTTGGATTAAGTAGGCTCGGGTCCACCAAGAGGGTGATTTATGGAGGGCGAAATGGAACGGGTTCTCGACAACTCCGAAAACCCATCAATCTTCTCAGCCTCTGCCATGAATTCAGAATAGGGTCGGACCTTTTTCAATCTATGCAATCTTTAAATAATGACCGAAGTCAAGGAAATCAAATCCTTATTCAGGATTCAACCCAACAGCCTCAAATAATTCGTAGAATAAGCCACTCCGTATGAGCATTAATCATCGCGCTACAGGATGCACATCAGGTTCAAATTATGGACTGGAAAGGAATGATATAAATAACAAAATTCAAAAAACTTCGCTGAAGAAGATGAAACATCCAAGCTCTTGAATGAGATGTTGATGCCAGAGGTCTCAAAAGCGTCGATGAGTGGAGTCGTGTGCCACCGCAACCCGCAAAGGACCTCTTCCTGCGCTTGTTGGTCTCTTTCCCCTGCCTCGTTGTTTAACCACCATTCCAAAACACCACAAAATGAGTACAGTAGAGGGTGGAGGATAAAAAATTGGTCCTTTAGCACCAAAGTCACTTTCTTGAATCAAGGGAAGAAGACCAAATTGCAGAAGATGTATGAGGAATGACCACAGTGGCCCCGAGCGATGGAATTCAAGCCCTTTTTATGAATATTTTGGGATTGAGATATCCATATGCTTAAGTCCATCCATTGAAGATATGAGCCAGGTGAAGATGAATTTAATATGATGAAAGATTGCATTTCTGGGATTGATCTTCAAACAGCAAGCATTTTTTTTTAAGTGCTCAAATTCACCTCGAATGCACCCAATTCACGTTTCCAGAAGCACAAAAATTTAAAGCCCAAACTCTCGTCTTCCTCCGGCGACTCACACGCAGGCGGCAATGGAGAAGCCCCAAAATTAGCTTCAATCGGCGTTAGCTGAGAGGATTTACCCCTGGAATTGATTCCGTAGACGATCATCATGCAGGATGTAAGCTTCTGGAAAATCATTATGAAAATCAATGGCTAAATTCATAATAATAGAAAAATATATATATAATAATAATCATTGAAAAGAATATGAAATTGGAAGTGAGAATGAATCGTATGAGTAGTTTTTCAGTGGAAGGCTCTTCGGCAGTGGCCAAGACAACCCCTCCATCTCTACGCCTTTAGCTCGATGTTCCCACAGACGGCGCCAATGATGTGATCCCAAATTTTCTCTATTCTGTAGAGAAAGTGCAATAAAGAAAATAAATAGGACATCATATTTTTTACGTGGAAAACCCTCCAAAACGAAGGGAAAAACCACGGGACCTAGTCCAGTATACATCTCCACTATAAACCATAATTTTTACAATACTTTTTTGTACAAGAAATGAACATAAAAATGGAAGGAATAATTTTCTTTCTCCTTCCCCATCAAGAGCCGAGAGCTCCTTTCTAGGGATAGTCCAAAGTCTTCCAAAAGGTCCCTGTCTTCATCGCCGTCTTTTTCCATTAATACAAGAAATTAGCCCACTAATTAAGTCATTAACCCCACTAACTCCTCCCATTATTTGATATCTATCCCCCACTTTGGCCACTAACCTCCATTTAAGGATAGTGGGTCAAACCAACACCACTAATTATTCCTTGTTTATGGCATGTCTTATTTAAAATATGTCCGGAAAATCCGGGTTGATTAACCGCTATGACCGGGTCTTATGCCACTGTTTGACCACGTGAGACCGAGCAGAGTATCGACTTCTTCGGGTATTTTCTTGTCCGGACGTTTTCCTGTTCGGCAACCATTTTACCCGATGTGGTCTAATTCCCCTACCACATCAATAAGTAAGTTTATGATGATGATGTTTATGATGAGTAAAGATGATATGATGTTTATGAGGACGTTTATGATAAGATGATGATGTTTGCAAGATGATGATGTTTATAAGATGATGATGATGATGTATGTTTAACTATGTTATTGAGGAATGGTAGAGTGTTCTGGTAGTTGTTATGGGAAAGCGAGAAAGGTACTTACCGCTGACATAGCTAGCGAGGAGATACATCCGCTATCAAGGTGTAGCGAGGGGTATCACAGTACCGCTATATGTCGAAGCGAGGGGGCCAATTGTTCCACTGACATAACAAGGCCAGAAACATCCTCATTTCTAAATAACATTGTTCATTATGAGCATATATGTGAAGTGTGATTTTAATTATTTATGTCAAGAACTAATGATTATATGCATGACTATGAAACAGGGACAACCAAAGTGGGTTAATGCGATTAACCAGGAAGTATATGTTACGATTATTTTCATGCATTTATTTATATGTCATTACCTTATGATGTTAAGTAATTATGTACATGCTCATGATGAGTTGTTCCTGTAGGTGTACCTTTTGGACTGAAGGACTAAGGGCCGGGTTGAGGCAGTGAGCTAAAAGGAGCATGAAAGAATATAGGATACAGGATTTTGGATAGTCTCTACTCTAGGAGTAGTGTAAACCTATAATGTTTAGCATTCATTTTTTGGAATGTAATTATTAAGTTTGAAATTTTATTTTTGGCCTGTAATTCTATTAGCTCAAAGCTACAACCGGTACCCTAAGACGTTATTAATGCATGTTTAGTCCATAATACGTTATTATGATGATGTTAAGGTAGGAAGACCCTACAACATTCCTTCCGGTGGGTGTCGATACCATAAGAGGCGTGGGTAGCGGAGACGGGCACATATGATATCTCTCCACAAAATCAGCAGATATAAAAGAATGGGAAGCACTTGTGTCTATCAAAATAAATGCAGGGTACGTAAATAAATGACACGTACCAGCAATCACCTCCTCCGGGGCTGCCTCGGCCTGCTCTCTAGTCAGTGCATATACTTGTCCCTGAGGCGGTCCCACTGTCTGACCTCCCGCTAGTCGAGGTAAAAACTGTTGTCTCTGAGGCACCGTCCTATCTGACTGTCTCCCTCGGTTAGGGCAATACCGAGCAATGTGGCCCATCTTGCCACAACTATAACTAGCCGGACAGTCACGTGACAAGTGCGGTCCTCCACAATTTTTGCATTTTGATTCTCCTGCTCTATTCACTTGTGTTGTCCCCGGTTAGTCGGCACATTGATCTTTTGATTGTCCTGCTTCCGATTATAAGGCTTCTTCCCACTAAATCGAGAAGATGAAGAAGCTCCACGAGGCTTAAACTGCTCTCCTCGTGGCCTCAGACTGTCAGCAAGTGGCCTCTGCGGTGGCACATGTGGGGGTACAGTATTAGCACAAGCAACAACTCTGACCTCTGCTAATTCCACTCTTGTGAGAGCATCATCAAAGGAATTGGGGTTGTTGGAGATAACCCGGTCAAACAACTCCGGTCTCAGACCTTTCAGAAAATGCCTCATCTTGGTATGTCCATTGGTAGCAACGTGAGGGACATACCTCACTAGTGACGAGTAATGCATGGCATAGTGCGAGACAGTCATATTGCCCTGCTTCAAGTTGGTGAACTCGTCCTCTTTCATCTGTCTGGCAGCAGCTGAGAAATATCAGTTCAGAAACCGGGTTCTGAACAAGCTCCAATCAATCAGTACCCCTTGAGCTCTCAGCTCCATTACCGTTGTCTTCCACCACATGGAGGACTTCTTAGCTAGTTGAAATTCCATTAATCTCAGCCAAGCAGTCTTGGCACAGGGTGCCGACACGAAGATCTGCTCTATCCTTTCTAACCATTCCTCAGCTTCTTCCCCAGTCTCAGATCCCTCAAATCTATGCGGATGGAAGGTCAGGAACTGCGCCGGACTCAATTCACTAGGCAATAACGGCTGCACAATAGGTTCCACACCCACAGCAGGTGACGGTAGGGGATTAGTTTGAGCAATGCTAGCATTCACACTCCCTATATCACCTACTTCCTCATTGAGGTTCTCCAAATTTATGGCCGTCATGCTGTAATACAAGGGTTAACAATAATACCAGAAACAATTCATGCATTACACCGCTAGATAATATGAGTAACAATATTCAAAGCATGTTAGTATAACAATTATATACTCTAATATGCACCACACGCATAAACATGCTCAAAGTGAATACTTAGCCAACTTGTTTCTAAGGCTACCCTTCACTCATTCCCTGGTTATCTAACCACTGCTCTGATACCACTAATGTAAGGCCTCTCTATTAGGAATCAATCAAGCAATACGCAGCAAAAAATAAAACTTGATTTCTACCACTGGACCTATACAAAGTTAATCATACCGAGATCGATAAGAATCATACCATTGTAGCGTGTTTGTAGCAGAATCCTCGTTGCAAGACCACGAGTCACGAACAAAGATTTGCACATTCGTCTCTACGGTATCCACACGATCAAATCGAAAAGGGCGTTTAAGAACAAGTTGCTAGACTCGTTCTTAAACCGGAACTAAACTCACGGTTCAAAACCGATCAATGACGGCCGTTAAACCACCAAGAAACGGCGGCGGCCGTGAGGTTCACGGCGTTGAGGTGAGGCGGCCGAGAGTGAGCTTGTGGAGGCTATTAGGTTTTGCTTAATCAAAATTAACTATTAACCTTTGCCTTGTTAGAATATTATATTATATATTAGATTTAATTAAAAGGCTTTCCAAAAGCCTTATTGGCCCAAACCCAATTAATTAAATTCATATATCTAATATTCATAATTAAGACTCTTCTTAATTAATTAATTCATCCAATGAATTTTATCTCCCCTTTTGATTTAATCTTTTGTGCGACCCGATAAGTTCTTGCAATGTTCGCAGTGACATAAAATCTAATTTTATGTTACAAGCAATGAGCGGTATCTAGCAACACATCAAGGCTACCCAAATTATAAGAATGTCATTGACTCGACATAACCTACGGACTGTGATAATATTAACCCTGTAACTTAATCCATTTGTCCAATGTGTTTAGATTGAACACGAGTCGTGGAATAGTACCGTATATTCAATCTTTTATTTCTTGATCCCCAAGTAGAACTAGAATAAACGAATAAGCTCGATATCACGTATCGACTCATTCGAGCACGGCCATGCATTTTAGTCTTACTTGATCAAGGGCCCAAACACTTCTCCTGTTATATAGGAGGGACAAATCCTTTCTTGATCACTCAACATCCCTCTACATAATTCGTGGTGTATCCAATGACTGTCTTTATAGTTTACCCTGTTACAGGTAACGTTTGACAATATCAAGATACATGACTCCTTATGTTGGGATCTCTTGTGATCTCAAGTCGTAAGGATTACATACATTATTATCACTATGAGAATTGCTTATGACGTTCATATAACTATCCATGTAGCATTCTCATGGTGGGTCTGTCCAGTACATCGTTCTCTAACATGTACCCATGTGTTGATTTGATATCTCATATCTATGAACAATTCATCAATCAAAACATACTAGTCTCAATGCATTATCATTATCCCGATTCATGATAATACTTGACTAGGGACAATCTTTAAGAACAATACAATATTATTCTAAGAACATTAACTTATATATTAATTCATGTTACACAGATACTCGAATAATATATAATAATGAATTGCCATTAATAAAACCATAATACATTGTATGTCATAAACAATCATCTAATGAGTTGTGTTAGGGCATATCCCAACAAATCTCCCAATTGCACTAAGATCAATCAGACATATACTTAATGCCTAGAGATCTAGTATGACGATCATGCGCCTGCTGTGATAGTGGCTTCGTCAGTGGGTCAGATACATTATCATCAGTTGGTACTTTGCATATTTTACATCTCCTCTTTCAACGATTTCTCGAATGAAATGAAAGCGCCGAAGTATGTGCTTGGATCTTTGGTGAGATCTAGGTTCCTTAGCCAATGCGATTGCTCCATTGTTGTCACAATAGAGTTCAATCGGATCTAGTATGCTAGGCATCACCCCAATTTCAGAAATGAACTTCTTGATCCAAACAGCTTCCTTTGCTGCATCTGAGGCAGCAATGTATTCAGCTTCAGTTGTAGAATCGGCTACTGTCTCTTGCTTTGAACTCCTCCAGCTTACAGCACCTCCATTTAGGCAAAACACATATCCTGATTGCGATCGAAAATCATCTTTGTCGGTTTGGAAGCTTGCATCAGTGTAACCTATTACATTGAGCCCTTCCTCACCTCCATAAATCAAGAATGTACCCTTCTTCTCAAGTACTTCAGAATATTCTTGACAGCAATCCAGTGACATTCACCTGGATCAACTTGATATCTGCTCGTCATGCTCAGGGCATACGAGACATCGGGACGAGTACATATCATGGCATACATGATAGATCCAATAGCTGACGCATATGGAATCTTACTCATGCGTTGTCTCTCATTTGGTGTAGAAGGACACTGATCCTTCGAGAAATGTATCACATGTGTCATAGGCACGAATCCTTTCTTTGATTCTTGCATGCTAAACCGTTTTAGCACTTTGTCTATGTATGTACTTTGACTTATGCCAAGCAATCTTCTTGATCTATCTCTATAGATCTTGATACCTAATACATAGATGGCTTCACCCAAGTCTTTCATAGAAAAGCAATTCCCTAGCCAAATCTTTACAGATTGTAAGGCAGGGATATCATTCCCAATGAGAAGTATGTCATCTACATACAATATTAGGAAGATAATTATGCTCCCACTGACCTTCTTGTAGACACAAGGTTCATCTACGTTTTTGATGAAACCAAACTCTTTGACTGCATCATCAAAACGAAGATTCCAACTCCGAGAAGCTTGCTTCAATCCATAAATGGATCGTTGTAGCTTGCATATCTTTCCAGCATCCTTTGGATCGACAAAACCCTCAGGTTGTGTCATTTACACATCCTCAAGTAAATTTCCATTAAGGAAAGCTGTTTTGACATCCATCAGCCAGATTTCATAATCATGAAATTGCAGCTATTGCAAGTAAGATCCTAATGGATTTAACCATGGCAACTGGCGAAAAAGTTTCATCATAGTCAATACCATGAATTTGTTTGAAACCTTTAGCAATCAGTCGACCTTTAAAGGTTTGTACATTACCATCCATGTCGGTCTTTTTCTTGAAAATCCATTTGCACCCTATGGGTCTTACCCCTTCAGGCGGGTCAACCAAAATCCATACTTGGTTTGCATGCATGGATTCCATCTCACAGGCATATCTAGATTTAAAACATAAAGACCATTAATCAATTATGCGCTAGCATAAAACATCTCATTCAAATAAATGGAGCAATATTTGTCCTTTATAATAAATGAAAAACCAATCTTGTCCAAACAAGAAATCGAAATAATGTTTCTAGTAATAGATGGCACAAAATAACAGTCTTGTAAATCTAATATTAAACCAGAAGGCAAAGTTAATGAATAATCTCCAATAGCTAATGCAGCAACTCTTGCTCCATTTCCCAATCGGAGATCAACCTCGCCTTTCGCCAACATCCTACTCCTTTTGAGATCCTGCACATTAACACAAATGTGAGAACCACATCCAGTATCTAATACCCGTGATGAAGAAGTAGATAAATTGACTTCTATAACAAAAATACCTGAAGTGGAAGTCACACTTCCTTTTGTCTTCTTAAGATCTTCCAGATATAATTTGCAGTTCCTCTTCCAATGACCGGTCTCACCGCAATAGAAGCAATTCCCTTCTTTAGCCACTCCTCCCTTTGGCTTGAGTGCAGAAGCATGGGGCTTAGACTTAACAAAGACTTTCTTGTTCTTCTTAAAGCCTTTTGCTTTAGTCTTTCCCTTGCTCTTATTCACGATAAGAACATTAGTGGGCTTAGACTTCTTTGAGTTTGCTTCATATGTTCTCAACATACCAAGCAATTGCTGCAGAGTCTTTTCGATTTCAATCATATTGTAATTCAAGACAAATTGACTGTAGCTATCAGGCAACGATTGCAAGATTACGTCAGTGGCCAACTCTTGGTCCAATGGAAAACCCAGCTTCTCAAGATTCTCAATGTACCCAATCATCTTTAGTACATGAGTTCCAACAAGGCTTCCTTCTACCATTCTGCACTGGAATAACGCTCTAGAGACGTCATACCTCTCTTGTCTAGCTTGTTGTTGGTAGAGTATCTTTAAGTTCTCGATCATATCGAACGCCTCCATTTCCTCATGTTGCTTCTGAAGCTCAGAGTTCATGGTGGCAAGCATAAGGCAACCAACATCAAGTGCGTCATTCTGATGCTTCTTGTAAGCATCCTTATCGGTTTTAGCAGCCGTTACGGGAAGTTCCTCAGCAGGTAAGGTTTCCTCTAGGACATATTGTTTTTTCTCTTGTTTGAGGACAATCCTCAAATTCCTATACCAGTCTAGGAAATTAGTCCCATTCAGTTTGTCCTTCTCAAGGACCGATCGCAATGATAGTGTGCTAGTTACGTTGTTTGATGCCATGGATATCTACAATATAAATATGCAAAATAAGTTTATGATTAATAAGGTCTTATATTAAATGACACTCTCACTATTTTGTTTAAAATATCAACCCAAGAAACCTTAGTGGGCCAAGATCCATATTTCACCTAATCCTGAGTTAGCTTTGGCTAATCACCCAAGACTCGGTTATTTAGGTAGACAACACTTTGTCGATTACATCACATGTAATTCTTGGATGGTTGGACGAACAACACTTTGTTCAAATTCATCTAATGAATTATTATCCAACCTCATGCCTCTAGGTTCCCAATCCTATTGAGATAACCTAGTTAAGTCGAACCCAATTTTAAAATAACACGGATATCAATTTTATCCTTTCGCGCCTTACTAAGATTGTCGCGGTGCTTTGCTTTGGCAAACCCACACATGTTCAATCGAAGTCTTGACGAGTATTTTTATTTGGAAGGCATCTTGATTGACTTAATATTATAAGAGGGATTTATTGATCTCATGATTTTATTAATATTGAAAATATGTCTGGTACATATATGAATATATATACATATCTACACATACGTATATCAAGCATCATATTAAATAAAACGATAAACATGCATCTCATACATCAACATAAAATAAACGAGACATGGTTATAGCCCCTACTAAAGATTTTCTCAAGCCAATGAGAAAATCCTAAAAGGTCAACCTAAGGTAACTTCTCCAAGCACCTATTTGGCTCCCTTTTGTGAATGGCCTCCTCATCCCGGCACCTTGGTCCATATTCATTGATCTCCATCAACAAAATAAACTATACTATATAACAATTACATGATATAGAGAATTCCTCGAGCTACATTCGAGGGGAACATAGGGGAAGGATAACATTTAGAAAAAATAGAGAAGGCACGACTCGCAGGCCGTATTAAATTACAAACATTCACAAAATCCTATCTAATAGGTCATAGGGCTATAACCATGCACCATGCTCAAACAACACATGAAACATGCTATAACAACTAATGAATTAAATTCTAAACATTTTAAAATTTAATTCCAATTAAAACTGTAAAATAAAATTTTATGAAATTATCGTACGCTCGGGACATCACATGTCACGGATACTTGGCGTGTCTCAAGCCATGGACTTGCTAATCCTAGCAAGCCCACGGTTGCAGCCATGTCTCGGTCCAAGGTTCGAAAACCCTAGCCTAACCCACGGCCCAACTATGCACGAGACTAGGGTTCGAAACCCTAGCCATGTCGGCGGCGGCTTGGAGCTCATTGAACCAAAAAGGGTTCGAAACCCTAGCCACGAGACGGCGGCGGCCGAGAGCCATGGAGCCTAGGGTTCGAAACCCTGGCCCAACGGCGGCGGCTAAGCCCATGCATGAGCCAAGGGTCCGAGACCCTAGCTTGCATGCGGCGGCCGTGTGGTTCTCGCGAGCCAATGGCTCGGTTTTTAGCACGTATTCTCGTATACTTCGATCTGTCAATTATATCACATATAATATTGCGATAATTTCCACAAATCAATTTACACATATCATATATGAATCATACAGTTTTAAAGCATGCAAAAGATTCAAAACATGATTAAACAATTAATCACATAAATCCGATATGAGCTTTGTACACGGCTCTGATACCACTGTTAGGAATCCATCAAGCAATACGCAGCGGAAAATAAAATTTGTATTCCTACCATGGACCTATACAAAATTAATCATACCGAGATTGATAAGAATCATACCCTTGTAGCGTGTTTGTAGCAGAATCCTCCTTGCAAGACCACGAGTCACGAACAAAGATTTGCACCTTCGTCTCTACGGTATCCACACGATCAAATCAAAAGGGTGTTCAAGAAGAAGTTGCTAGACTCGTTCTTAAACCGAAACAAGACTCACGTTTCAAAAACGATCAGCGGCGGCCGTCAAACCACCACTATTCACGGCGGCGGCGTGAAGAAGGATGGCGACAGTGAGGCGGCCGAGAGTGTCTTTTTGGAGGCTATTAGGTTTGAAAATAATTAACACTTAATTCATAATCAAAACCTTGTTAGTTTATTATATATTGATTTAATTAAAAGGCTTTCAAAAAACCTTATTGGCCCATACCCAATATATTAATTAAATCCATATATCTAATATTTGTAATTAAGAGTCTTCTTAATTAATTAATTCATCAAATGAATTTTATCTCCCTTTTTTGATTTAATCTTTTGTGCGACCCGATAGGATCTTGCAATGTTGGAAGTGACAAAAAATCTAATTTTATGTCACAAGTAATGAGCGGTATCTAGCAACACATCAAGGCTACCCAAATTGCAAGAATGTCATTGACTCGACATAACCTACGGACTGTGATAATATTAACCATGTAACTTAATCCCTTTGTCCAATGTGTTTAGATTGACACGAGTCATGGAATAGTCATACTCGTATATTCAATCTTTTATTTCTTGATTCTCAAGTAGAACTAGAATAAACGAATAAGCTCGATATCACATATCGACTCATTCGAGCATGGCCATGCATTTTAGTCTTACTTGATCAAGGGCTCAAACACTTCTCCTGTTATATAGGATGGACAAATCCTTTCTTGATCACTCAACATCCATCTACATAATTCGTGGTGTATCCAATGATTGTCTTTATAGTTTACCCTGTTACAGGTAACGTTTGACAATATCAAGATACATGACTCCTTATGTTGGGATCTCTGGTGATCTCAAGTCGTAAGGATTACATACATTATTATCACTATGAGAATTGCTTATGACATTCATATAACTATCCATGTAGCATTCTCGTGGTGGGTCTGTCCAGTACATCGTTCTCTAACATGCACCCATGTGTTGATTTGATATCTCATATCTATGAACAATTCATCAATAAAAAACATACTAGTCTCAATGCATTATCATTATCCCGATTCATGATAATACTTGACTAGGGACAATCTTTAAGAACAATAAAATATTATTCTAAGGACATTAACTCATATATTAATTCATGTTACATAGATACTCGAATAATATATAATAATGAATTGCCATTAATAAAACCATAATACATTGTATGTCATAAACAATCATCTAATGAGTTGTCTTAGGGTATCCCAACAGTAACTACTCAAACACCCACTTCAACAAAATGAAACCAAAACATGCCATTTTCACTCATCACAAAACCATTCCTCAACCAAAAATGTTTGAACAATAAATACCACTTTACTTTCTCACATCTTTGCTCTAATTTCCTAGCAACAACTAGGAATGCAAGCACTTGAAATTTCCTTCTTCTTTCTCCTTTTCGTTTCTCTTGCTCCATGGAGATGGAGTTTGAGGGGAATGGGTTGTATGAAGAAATGATTGAGTGGGGTGGTGTGAGGTATGGGCATGGCCACATACTAATTGAGTGGTGATTCAACTTGGTAACAAATTAATTGTGTCCCGGTATTTAGCATGATGTATTAAAATATCTCTAAATGACATTTTATAGCATTTACTCAATTAATTAAAAAAAATCCATCATCACTCCAATTAAACATGCTTTACCACGATAATTAACACGCATCCCAAATAATTCATGCCGTAACTCAATTTCCCTACATGCATCACATGCACCATGAATTGCATTACCAGGTCACACCCACCGCATGACTAAGCATTTCATATTAATAATTAATTCAATACCAAATTACTTAATACCATAATCATCATATAACACAATTATTTCAGGGATATCACAGTTTAACTCGCCGGGTTCCCTGGACGAGGCGGGGCAGGTCAGGGACAACTTTTTTGTAGCGGGGAGGGTCTCGGGTTTGGGCAAACCGTCACAGACCCGCCCTATTGCCAACCCTAGAATGTGTGATATTATGATGATTCTATTGACATGCATTTATTTATATACTTCTTGAATTTGGTAAAAATATTTTTGTTGTTTTTACATTGTTTAAGAATTTTAAAAAATGTGAACTTTAGTAATTGTAATATCATACATGTAAAATATATATATAAGTATAAATGTATGTCCAACCGTATCGTATCCTAAAAATTTTAAAAATCCTTGTCCGTGTCTTATGGTGTCACAATGTCAGTATATTTGCATCTTAGATGACGACAAATCAATGTCAAACGTTACTAGTTTAGGATTGAAAAATCGTATTTAAATTATAATATAATTTTGAATATTTAGATAAAATAATAAATTGATAGAATACATTAAAGATCAAATATACAAATTTTTATATTGGGAAAAGTGTACGAGGCCACGGTCGTTTAGGAGAAAAAATTTAGATTGCTTAAAAACAAAAACAAAAAATATTTAATTTTATTCAATAACTTATTAAATTATTAATACTAAAACTAAAAAATAAACGTTTATTGAAGATAAGTATATTTAATATGATCGATCATGGGTTTGATCTTTTTTTTTTTTTGGGAAATTGTAAATAGGTGATGTTTATAGAAACTTATTACAAATAAATCTGGAAAAAAACTTCTTACCAAAAAATACACTTAGGAGAAAATTATATTAACATAAGTCTAATTTTTTAACTATTGGTTTGAAAAGGTGTTTTTTAGTTACCAAAATTACCCTTCAGTTGAAAACACCCTAAACCAAATTTCACATCTTTCTTTTCTTCCTCATCCTGTCGCCCCACACCTTAAATTTTATGCTAAAATATTCCGGTGATTCTCAGATCATTATTTCCTTCCTCATCTCGTCGCCTCATCCCTAAAAATTATTTGCTAAAATATTATGTACATGAAATATGTTTGAATCGAAGCATCTAAATTGTTCGTAGCATTTGAAATCTTTTTGCATCCAAGAAGACCTCGGACTACTCTGCACATATAATTTTCGGATCTACTATGTACATTCCATAGTGTGTGTATATGTGTGTACTGTGTGTGTATGTGAATTATAAATTTGAATACCGATGCTAAATTATAGACACGAAAGTCTGTTGGCATTTTTTTTTTATAAAACAACTCTCATGGCTTTGATTGATGCATATGGATGAAGAAGTAAGATATGTGTTGGTGTTTGTGTTTGTTTGCTCATTTCCAACATTTACAGCTTGACAGCAAGATATTGTGATGAAGAAGATGACTCAGAGAAAAATTAATTGGTGCACGAAATGATAAAAAGTAACTGGTGCACGAAAATTTTAAAAAGTAACTGGTGTACGAAAATATAATCTTGGTGCACGAAAATATAACATTGATGCATGAAACTATAACACTGGTGCACGAACTTTACGTTAATTAACTGATGCACAAAATTTACAAAAAAAACTGGTGCACGAAATACAATAACTGGTGCACGAAATTAAATGGTTCGTGCATCAGTAACTTAATTGTATGGTTCGAGCATCACCTACTTGCGATTATGGTTAGTGCATCACATATTTTTTCTATGTTTCATTATCAGTTACTGATTTTAATTTTCGTGCATCGATTACTGATTTTCAATTTTCGTGCATCAGTTACTGATTTTATTTTTCGTGCATCAGTTATTGAATTTCAATTTTCTTGCATCAGTTATTGATTTCCAATTTTCGTGCATCACTTAATGATTTTCAATTTTCGTCCATCAATTACTGATGCGTGAAAGTTTTAAAAAATCTGGTGCATGAAAATATAACCTTAGTGCACGAAATTAAATGGTTCGTGCATCAGTAACTTAATTGTATGTTTCGTACATCACCCACTTGTGATTATGGTTCGTGCATCACATACTTTTCTATGTTTCGTGCATCAGTTACTTTTTATATCTTTCGTGCACCAGTTTATTTTTCAAAATTTCGTGCACCAGTTACTTTTAATAATTTTTGTGGACCATTGATTTTTCGTACATCAGTTATTGATTTTTAATTTTCGTGCATCAGTTACTGATTTTCAATTTTTGTGCATCACTTAATCATTTTTAGTTTTCGTGCATCAATTACTGATGCATTAAAGTTTTAAAAAAAATCGGTGGACGAAACACTGGTGCACGAAATTAAATGGTTCGTGCATCAGTAACTCAATTGTATGGATCGTGCATCACCCACTTGCGATTATGATTCGTGCATCACATATTTTTTCTATGTTTTGTGCATCAGTTACTTTTTATATCTTTCGTGCACCAGTTTATTTTTCATAATTTTTGTGCACCAGTTATTTTTTATAGTTTTCGTGCACCAGTTATTTTTATAATTTTCGTGCACCAATTAATTTTTCTCTGGGTCATCTTCTTCGTTGCATGTTTCAGGCTGTAAATTCTAGAAATGAGCAAAGAAGCACTGACACCAATCAATCATAACTATAAAACCTCAAATGGCAGCAAACAATATATATATATATATATATATATATATATACACACACACACATACACACACGCACACACATACCAGATTTGAAAAAAAAAATCTGCACATACCAGATTTGAAAAAAAAAATCTGGAACGAAGTGTAACTGTAAGAAATCGTAACTGGCGAGAGAGATTACGAGAAGATTTGAATCGCAGTCTTGAAAGGAAGAGCTCGAATGAAGTGCTGAAAGGAAGAGATTTAAAATTTCTGAGATTGCCGCATTTTCTTATTAAGGGCACTTTTGTCATTTCAACCTGAAATGGACTTAAATGATTGCATGTTTTTTTCTCGGACTAGGATGAATAAAGTTTCAGTAATGGATACCGGCCTTAACTTTGCCCTTTTTTGTGTGATTTGGGCCAAATTTCTGCTCTCAATCTCTGCTTGACGTTTAATTATAAATTTATAATTATATCATGTTTATATAAAAACCATAATTCTCATTTTTTAAAAGCAAAACCAAAAATAACAAGTATTTAACAAATTAAATACTAGAAGTGATTTATAAATAAACTAACGTGTTTAAACACTCTCAAATTCTACAACAGAAACTCAGAAAGTGAAAAAATTACGGCGGAATGGGATACATACATATATATATACATGATGTCATATGGCATATTGATTTCCTCGGGTAAAATCCATTTATGAAGATACGAACCCTAAAAGCGCCGAGTAGAAGTTAGACCGAAGAGATGTTTACCGAACACAGGATACTGACCAGCATATTATCGAGCATCCTTTACCCTCTTCGGGATTTTGGTCAAAGCATAACGGAAGACTCGGTCATAATTAAAACTAATTAACCGGCTGGGATTGAACGTGCATTAATGTGGCGGATTTCTCGGACACGCTTGGCTCCCATCAAGCCACGATCAAAGGACATCATGTTGCTGGTTTTCCGCGAGTTAGTTACTGAGGGCAGTCCTATAAATACCCTTAGATAACCTCAAAAAAGGGGTTGGATTTTCTTTAGGCAAAAAGACTCCGAAGAGAGCAAACTCATATTTGTTCGGTCCTTTTTGTTATTTCTCTCAAAGTATTTGTGTAAGTCATTGAGCGATTATCTTGTGAGTCTAGGAAATCTTGTAAATCATCAATATTATAGTGAAGTTTTATACTGGACTAGGTCCCGTGGTTTTTCTCTCAATTTGAGGGTTTTCCACGTAAAAAATCTTGGTGTGTTTATCTTTATTTTGCATTACCACGTTATTTTACCTTATAGCCAAAATCTCGAATCACATCATTGGCGCCGTCTGTGGGAAGTTTAGGGCAAAGACGTTGAAGTAGGACGAGTTTTCTAACAAAAGATAAATCAAAAGGCAAGATGGCCAGAGGTAAAGGTATGGGGCAAACTTCCAGGGGAAATGGATCCAATTGTCATCCATATTCGCTTGATGAACCCAGAGAAGAGCCGGAAGATGAGGGATCATCTCAACATGTTCCTCGGTCATTTCCCGCTGGGGGAATGCCCATGGAGCATTTGACAGAAATAATAACTAAAACTGTCGGAGAGATTATGAGGCAATTTATGGCCCCTCCCCAGAAACAAGAAACTGTGCAAGAAGAAGAAGGAGGAGGGTTGGCCTCCGGACAGGAGCCTGAAAAGGAACCTGAGAAAGAACCTGAAGAAGTTAGAAGTATTCCTAGTCATTTGAGTGATGAAACTGATAAAGCTCTAAATCGCCAAATGAAAGAGCTGAAAAGTGAGATGCAGCAGATGCGTAATAAGATGGAAGGACGTTTATATCCTCCGCAGAGGAGTACTCCATTTGCTTCCCATGTGGTTGACGATCCCTTGCCCCCAAACTTTAGGACTCTGAATGTGGGAAACTATGATGGTGGTACAGATCCCGAAGAATACCTTTCCCGATTTGAAAACGCTTCGCTTCTTCATCAACTCACGGATGGAGTGAAGTGTCGGGTTTTCTTGACTACATTATCGGGTGCAGCGCAAGCATGGTTTAATCAGTTGCCAGCCAGAATCGTAGACTCTTTCCCGAAGTTTAGTTCTCTATTTTTGCATCAATTTGCAAGCAGCCGGAGTTGCAAGAGAACAGCTCTTAGCCTGTTCGGGATTAAGCAAGCGGCGAAGGAATCTCTTCGAGATTTTCTGAAAAGATTTAGTCATGCCTGTCTGGATATTCCACATGTCACCTCTGAAATACTCATCAGCGCATTCACTCAAGGATTAAAAGAAGGAGACTTATTCCGATCTTTGGCGAAAAAACCACCTTCTGATTATGATGAACTGTTGGGAAGAGCTTCCAAGTACATTAATTTGGAAGAAGCCCAAAGGATGAAGCAAAGAAGAGATGGTAAAATGGGGGAGGAAGTGAACAGAAAGAATAAACCAGTGGAGCCAATCAAAAGAATTTTTGACCAGTATCTACCGATGAGACCTCATCGGGAAGTAGCCATGAACCAAAGTATGCCGAAGAGGGGGCGGGGTGGACCTCATAGGGGGGGACCTTTCCGAGGAGGAATGATCCGAGGAGGGTCCTTCCGAGGCAGAGGATGTCGAGGAGGAGGTTTCCGAGGTGGGAGATCTATTGAGTCTGATGGGGGGCGGGGATTTAACGAGGAGTTCAAAGACAATAATTTCACTCCTAAAGTCAACATAAATCCCGGAAGAGGAGCACCTCAGCCAGTCCCTTGGTCAGTTCGGGGAGAAAGAGTAGAGGGAGAAGAGGAAACCTTGAACAATACCCCTAATCGGGGAACTATACACATGATATCCGAAGGGATGTCGGGTGGAGATTCGAACAGAGCAAGAAAGAATCACGCCCGGAAGCTTCAAGTGCTATCTCTTGACCCTAATCATGTACATGAGGGTCCGTCCATATCTTTTGGGCCTCCAGATCTGCAAGGAATCCATTTTCCTCATGATGATGCGTTGGTTATCTCTGCTACAGTGGCTAATTATAATGTGCAGAGGATTTTCGTGGACACAGGAAGTTCGGCGGACGTACTTTTTCTTAGTACGTTAAACCAAATGGACTTGGGAAGCTTACCTATATTGAAAGTGAATACGTCCTTGCACGGATTTACAGGGGAAGTTATAAATCCGATAGGGCAGATGTCTCTACCAGTTACACTTGGTGAAGAATCAAGGATCAAAACAAAGATGATAAATTTCCTCATTGTGGATGCACCATCTTCTTACAATGTAATATTGGGAAGACCAGCCCTAGCTGCTTTCGAAGCTGTTGCCTCCACTTATCATCTAACCATGAAATTTCCAGTAGGAGAAGAGGTGGGGCAAGTAAGAGGTGATCAAAGCTCATCACGGAAATGTTATGTACAAGAGTTAAGGCAAGAAAGAGAGCAGAATAACGAAGGAAGTGAACAGGGAGGAAGTGAAAAGAGGAAGCGGGGCGAGGAGGAGCGAGTAATACCCGAAGAGGAGTTCCTCAACATCGAGATGGGTCACCCTACTCGAATTACGAGGGTAGGATCCCAACTTGATCCAGAATTACGGGAAAAAGTGGTTAATTGTTTAAATCAACACGTGGATGTATTTGCATGGAGTACATCTGATTTAGTGGGAGTAAGACCTGAGGTTGCCGAACATCGTCTCAACGTGGACCCCAATGTTCGGGCAATAAGGCAAAAGAGAAGGCATTTTGGACCAGAAAAGGACGCGGTCATTGCCAATCAAATAGAAGAGTTGTTAAAGGCAGGCCACATTCGCGAGATCGGTTTCCCTACATGGCTCTCGAATGTAGTTTTGGTGCCTAAAGCTGGTGATAAATGGAGAATGTGTGTGGATTTTAGGGATGTGAATAAAGCATGTCCCAAAGATTGTTTTCCCCTGCCCAGAATCGATCAGCTTGTAGATTCTACTGCTGGACATGAATTATTATGTCTTATGGATGCTTATCAAGGATATCATCAGATCCCTTTGGCACAGGAGGACCAATCAAAAGTAAGTTTTATAACAGCATGAGGAACCTTTTGTTATGTGGTAATGCCCTTCGGATTGAAAAATGCGGGGGCCACTTATCAAAGGTTGATGGATAAAATGTTCAAAGAACAAATCGGTCGGAATGTGGAAGTGTATGTTGATGATGTCCTGATCAAGAGCCGAAAAGCCGAGGACTTAGTCAAAGATATGGAAGAAGTTTTCAACACTTTAAGAAAATATGGCATGAAGTTGAATCCCGCAAAATGCACTTTCGGGATTCGTAGCGGCAAATTTCTAGGGTACATGGTCACGGAAAGAGGTGTTGAAGCTAACCCGGAGAAAATCCGGGCCATACGAGAAATGAACCCCCCGAGAACACTAAATGAAGTGCAAAGATTAGCAGGAAGAATAGCGGCACTGAGCCGATTTATATCCCGATCAGCTGATCGGAGTTTGCCTTTCTTCAAAGCATTAAGGCAAGGAGTCAAATTTGAGTGGAATGACCAATGCCAAAAGGCCTTCGAGTATCTAAAAGATTATTTGGCTCAGTTACCTTTGATAAACAAGCCTGATCCTAAGGAAACGCTTCTTGTGTATTTATCGGTGGCCAAAGAGGTAATTAGTTCCGTGTTAATCAGAGAAAGGTCAGGACAGCAGCAGCCTGTATATTATGTCAGCCGAGCCCTACAAGGAGCCGAGCAACGATACCCTGAAATTGAAAAGTTGGCGTTAGCTCTAGTCACCACAGCGAGAAGACTTCGGCCATACTTCCTGTCTCATCCTATCATGGTAATAACAAACACTCCTTTGGTAGACTTTTATCCAAATCCGAAATATCAGGGAGGATGGTGAAGTGGGCCACAGAGCTGAGTGAGTTTGATGTCACTTATCAACCCCGAACTACAATCAAAGCTCAAGCTCTGTCAGATTTTCTGGTGGAAGTCACTCATACTCCGGAGGAAAAAGACTGGAGTTTGTTTGTAGATGGATCATCTACCCGATTGGGAAGTGGAGCAGGTGTCATACTCGTTAGTCCTGAAGGGGAAGAAATCAGGGTTGCCGTCCAGTTTGGATTTCTTTCCTCAAACAATGAAGCTGAATTTGAAGCTATCATTTCAGGCCTCCAAATAGCATTGGACGCTGGAGCCAGGAGGATAAAAGCTTTTATGGATTCGATGTTGGTTGTCCATCAAGTGAAGGGGGTATATAAGGTGAAAGAAGAGAAGCTTGGAAAGTATGTGGAAAAGGTGCGAGCAATGATAGCTCAATTTCAAGAGGTGGAATTAACGCAAATACCCAGGGAAGAGAATACTCGTGCCGATGAATTAGCAAAATTAGCTAGTTCGGTACACGAATGGAAGAACAGGAATGTGCTCGTGCAAGAGCTTTTGATCTCTCATATATCCGTCAATAGCATCATGAGTGTGGAGCCATGTATTATATCCGATTGGCGAGAGCATCTTATTAAATTTTTGAAGACAAAGGTTATGCCTCCTGACTCAAAGGAAGCTGCTAAAGTTAAAAGAATGGGGAACCGATTTGTGTTGATAGAAGGCAAGTTGTTCAAGAAAGGATTCTCAAGTCCTTTTTTACAATGTGCTTCGAAGCAAGAAGGGGAGCATTTATTAAAGGAGATTCATGAAGGATGTTGCGGAAATCATGTAGGGGCTAACATGTTGTATCAGAAATCTATCCGAGCTGGGTACTATTGGCCGACGATGAGGGAAGACGCTGAGGAAGTTG
Source organism: Haberlea rhodopensis (assembly GCA_907163345.1). NCBI lineage: Eukaryota > Viridiplantae > Streptophyta > Magnoliopsida > Lamiales > Gesneriaceae > Haberlea > Haberlea rhodopensis. The sequence goes on along the minus strand of CAJQUN010000257.1, from coordinate 527,973 downwards.
TGAAGAAATGCATTAATTGCCAAAAGCATGCGAATTTATCCCATGTACCTGCGAAAATCCTTAATAGTAGCATCATTTCCTGTCCCTTTGATCAATGGAGAATGGATATCGTTGGACCATTTCCTCCCGCTACAGGGCAGAGAAAATTTCTCCTCGTAGCCGTTGAATACTTCACTAAATGGGTGGAAGCCGAACCATTGGCTAAAATAACTGAGGAAGAAGTCATCAGATTTTTATGGAGAAACATAGTATGCCATTTCGGAATACCTCGAAGAATAATTTCCGACAATGGAAGACAGTTTCAGGGAGGAATGATACAAGAATGGTGCAAAGATATGAAAATTAAACAAGTCTTCACTTCAGTCGCCTATCCTCAAGCAAATGGGCAAGCGGAAGTGATTAATCGGATTTTATTGCACAGGATCAAGACAAGACTAGAAGGGGCTCGAGGGGAGTGGGTAAATGAATTACCCGGGGTCTTACGGGCTTATAGAACGACTCCTCGGGTATCCACAGGAGAGACTCCATACAGCTTAGTGTATGGATCTGAGGCCCTCATTCCCGTAGAAATTGGAGTGGAGTCTCTTCGAGTACAAAGCTACGATCCCGATCAGAATGAAGAAAAAAGGAAGTTGGAGTTAGATGGGATTATGGAGTTAAGAGAGAAAGCCTTGGCTAAAGTGGAACTGTATAAAATAAGGGTGACCAATGCTTACAATCGGAGGGTTCGCCCGAGGGCTTTTCAGGTGGGAGATCTAGTGCTGCGAAGAATCAATCCCGCGGGGGAAGTGAAGAAGTTAGCACCCAAGTGGGAAGGCCCCTATAAAATAAAAGGGGTGATTGGAAGAGGAGCCTATAGGCTGGAAGATCATGAAGGTCGGGAACTGGTGGACCTTGGAACATTCATAATTTAAGAAAGTATTTCATGTAATCTTTCAGTTACCACTGCTGATTCCGTATGTATTTGTTCATTAAATAAATTTCCTTTTACTGAGCAATGTTCGGTTTACTCGTTGGATCGGGATGTTTGGTCAACGTTTAAACTTAATAACACCATCGTTTACTCGTTGGATCGGGATGTTTGGTCAACGTTTAAACTTAAAAATACCAAGTGATTATGCTCGGGGGTAGCGAGCTTATGTTATTATAGTCCATTGTTGGCGGGTTAAATACAGGATCGGGAAGTTTGGTCTGTATTTGAACCTAAAATGGGACTAAGTTATTGTGCTCGGGGTAGCGAGCAACATTCGTTTACTCGTTGGATCGGGATGTTTGGTCAACGTTTAAACTTAATAACACCATCGTTTACTCGTTGGATCGGGATGTTTGGTCAACGTTTAAACTTAAAAATACCAAGTGATTATGCTCGGGGTAGCGAGCTTATGTTATTATAGTCCATTGTTGGCGGGTTAAATACTGGATCGGGAAGTTTGGTCTGTATTTGAACCTAAAATGGGACTAAGTTATTGTGCTCGGGGTAGCGAGCAACATTCGTTTACTCGTTGGATCGGGATGTTTGGTCAACGTTTAAACTTAATAACACCATCGTTTACTCGTTGGATCGGGATGTTTGGTCAACGTTTAAACTTAAAAATACCAAGTGATTATGCTCGGGGTAGCGAGCTTATGTTATTATAGTCCATTGTTGGCGGGTTAAATACAGGATCGGGAAGTTTGGTCTGTATTTGAACCTAAAATGGGACTAAGTTATTGTGCTCGGGGTAGCGAGCAATGTTCGTTTACTCGTTGGATCGGGATGTTTGGTCAACGTTTAAACTTAATAACACCATCGTTTACTCCCCATCTGAGGACCTCATAGATTGGAAGCGAGTCATAATCTCGCCGGCCATTAGATTGGTCTGCAAGAAAATAAATGAAGTCAATTTACCGAAGGCAAAAAGTTCATCGGATAAAAATGAATATAAGTTACCTGAGTGAGGGAAGTGGAGAAATCATTTATCAAATTGCTGAAGGCCAATCCTCCGAGGTATTTGCGGTCGGGAGAATTGGCCCAATTGCAAATAATGGAGTGAGAAATTTTGGGGTCCGGTTTTCTCAGAATGGGGACGTTGGGGGGATAAACCCAATCGGGTATATGATATCGGGAGGTTGGCCGAGAAGAGCTAGAACCACCAGGAGCAGGTTGAGAAACAGCCCGAGTTTGAAGAGGTGGACTAGCTCGATGGGTAAGGGAGATTCGAGGAGAAGGAGTTTTCTTGGCAGGAGGAAGTCTAGAGGAAGAACCTTGGCCCTCGGGGGCCGCCCTCTTCAGTGATCGAGGAATTAAGGCTTCCGTCTCCGGTACTTCAATCACCTCTTCGGGGGGATCATGTGTAACAGATGGGGGAGGATTTGTTCCAGTGGTCCGTTTGGTAGCCTTCTCTGGTGCGGCAATTTTCTTCAGGCTGGCAGCAATCTTGGCTTTCAACATCTTGTTTTCTGCAAGAAGGAAACATCATAGCAATTATTCAAGCATGTTAACACAAAATAAGCAAACAAAGCAAGATGCTCGGTAAATACTCACCGAGGGGCATTTTTAGGGAAACACCCTTAGGACTAAGCTGGAACAAGTACAGCAGTCCGTCGTCAATCAGCTCCCCAAGGTTAAAACACTGATCGCCAAGCTTACGACGAACTGACAGATATGTTTCTCCCTCAAGTAGCCCCTTGATTGACTTGCCCTTCGGTAAGTTTTCTTTCCACTCCATGGGACAATCCCAGGGTTGGAGTGGGCGAGCAAAGAAGAAAAATCTTTTCCAATTTTTTATGGAGGATGGGTAATTTTTCAGAAAACCCATCCCTGTTCGAGAAGAAAAGTAAAAAAGCCCAATCTCCTTTCGATTTAATTGAAAGAAACAGTGGAAGAGTTCGGGAGTAGGAGAAAAGCCAAAAAAGGATAAGACTATGTAAAACCCCGCCAGCAATCGATAACTGTTGGGGAATAACTGACTTAGAGAGATAGCAAAATAGGAAGCAACATCTACAAAAAAAGGAGGGATAGGAAAACGAAGTCCCCCTCGGAGTTGGTCTATGTAGAAGGGAAAGTAACCCTCGGGAGGCAGGTGGGGACGAGATCCGGGAGGGGGAACTATAATAGATGTCCCCTCGGAAATCCCCCATTTAGTTTGGATACTGGATAGGTGCCGTTGTGATTTAATCCCGGATTCAAATATCTCAAACCAGGGAACACGGGCCTTTATCAGATCCTGTTCTGTCACAGCCTGAAGCTCTTCTCTGCGAGCATCAGGGGCTGACAACGAGCTGGAAGTTTCTTCACTATCAGATGAAGAAGAATGACGAGGAGAGGGACTTAGGATACCCTCCTCCTCGAACATATCTATAGTTTTCGAATAATCGTCAGAAGAAGACATACTTGATGAATGGAAAGGAAATAAGTAGGAAGGAAAAGTTGGTCGGACGTCTAATGCTAGCTCGGAAGCGAATTGCAGAAAAGTAAGTTAAATCAACGAAATGAGCGAGTATTTATAGTGGGGGGCCACTTGAACAGTCGTTAAATCGACACCGTTCAAAATAAATCCCATGAACGGTTATAGATGTACCTCGGGAAACGAAACGTCGCCAGAGTTTTGAAATGTTTAGGCGGGAAACTTAGGCGGTTAAAATACCCCGAGCATGTCAGGATTTCACCCGAAGACAATAAACCAAGATTTCGCTACTCTCATCTTGCTTTACTTTGGGGGGGGGGGGGGGTGAGGTGATGTCATATGACATATTGATTTCCTCGGGTAAAATCCATTTATGAAGATACGAACCCTAAAAGCGCCGAGTAGAAGTTAGACCGAAGAGATGTTTACCGAACACAGGATACTGACCAGCATATTATCGAGCATCCTTTACCCTCTTCGGGATTTTGGTCAAAGCATAGCGGAAGACTCGGTCATAATTAAAACTAATTAACCGGCTGGGATTGAACGTGCATTAATGTGGCGGATTTCTCGGACACGCTTGGCTCCCATCAAGCCACGATCAAAGGACATCATGTTGCTGGTTTTTCGCGAGTTAGTTACTGAGGGCAGTCCTATAAATACCCTTAGATAACCTCAAAAAAGGGGTTGGATTTTCTTTAGGCAAAAAGACTCCGAAGAGAGCAAACTCATATTTGTTCGGTCCTTTTTGTTATTTCTCTCAAAGTATTTGTGTAAGTCATTGAGCGATTATCTTGTGAGTCTAGGAAATCTTGTAAATCATCAATATTTATAGTGAAGTTTTATACTGGACTAGGTCCCGTGGTTTTTCTCTCCATTTGAGGGTTTTCCACGTAAAAAATCTTGGTGTGTTTATCGTTATTTTGCATTACCACGTTATTTTACCTTATAGCCAAAATCTCGAATCACATCAATACATATATGATATCCCTTAAATATGAAGACACCACCTGATGAGCCGTCCTGATCCGACTTAAATTATTTGACCTTCCTCAAAAGACCTCGCCTCTTGAACCGAGCTCTTTGTGATGGCCGGCCTGTTTGGCCGACGTGTTTCGCCTCACCTGTTGGTCCTTCGCCAAATAGTCTGGCTACCTCTTTTGGAACCCGAGCTCATTGGCCGAGCTATTCTCGTTCCCAGCTGGATACGTGTGCACGACAAGGAAACTGAATCCCCTAAGCTAGGTAAGTCCTAGATATTCGGAGCAATATCAGGGATTTGATTGTATTCACAAGATTTTAACGTATCTGGGTAAGATTTGGATAAACATGGAAAGAGTCCTTGTTGCATGGTAATTCTCAGGTCTCTGCCTATAAATACAAGGTTTGGGGTATCAACTCATTCATTCACAATCCTATTACTTTACAAGTATATATTTTCTTGTATCCTCTCGCCTGCTTTGAGCGTCGGAGGAGACCCGCCGGAAAAACTTTCGACCCCCTTCTCACGGTTAATTCGTGCTTTCAGGTCATATCAAAGGCTACTTACTGCCACCATCGTCGTTATTTCGAGTGTTGGAGAAGAAAGAGAGGAGAACCCCCTCTCAATTGATAGCAGCAGGTCATCGCAAGTTTTGGTGATATCAATTGGCGCCGTCTGTGGGAAACATGAGCAAAGACGTAGAGACTGACAACAGAAAAGGAAGAAGATCGAATACCATGTTGACCTCTAGAGTTTCATAGCAGAAAGATCAGTAACAACTTCCGGAGATGTACATGGGAGATCTAACATCCTAGAAGAACTTGGAAGATCTAATCTCCTATGGTGAACGCAAGAGATCCAACCTCCACTGACGAACGTGGATATAAGCTTAGAAAAGTTGACTCGTTCATTGTCATGACTATTAAGGGGACCACAAAGACTAATCAGATGCCCCAGCTGCTTGGAGGTCATCCCCAACTCCTCAACTAGAGTTCAGCCTTTATTCTTCAATCAGAGGTCATCATGAGCTCTTCATCTTGGTTAACATGAGCTCATTCTTCGCTTTGCAATTAGATGTCATCAAGAGCTCTTCATCCTGGTCATCATGAGATCATCCTCAGATGAAGATCATCTCAGATCTTCAGTAGAGTTCATCCTCAACTCATCAGCCGGAAATCACCTCAGCTCTTCAGTAAAGCTCATCCTCAGCTCTTCAGATGATGATCTACCTCGGAGAACTCATCATATCTAGCTCATAAACACCTATTCAGTAGAGCTCATCCTCAGCTCATCAGATGGAGATCATCTCAGCTCTTCTGTAGAGCTCATCCTAAGCTCATAAGATGGAGATTATCTCAGCTCTTCAGATTGTGATCTACCTCGGATAGTTCATCATCACCTATTCAGTAGAGCTCATCCTCAGCTCATTAGATGGAGATCATCTCAGTTCTTCAGTAGAGCTCATCCTAAGCTCAGATACAGATCATCCTCAACTCATAAGATGGAGGTCAACATCACCTATTCAGAATAGTTCATCCTCAGCTCATCAGCCGGAAATCATCTCAACTCCTCAGTAGAGCTCATCCTTAGCTCATCAGACTGAAATCATCTCAGCTATTTCATTAGAGCTCATCCTCAGCTCATTAGATGGAGATCATCTCAGCTCTTCACTAGAGCTCATCATTAGCTCTTCAGATGGTGATCTACCTCGGAGAGCTCATCATACAGAGCTCATCGTCACCTATTCATTAGAGCACATCCTCAGCTCATCAGATGGATATCTACCTTAGAGAGTTCATCCGTCAGCTTTTCAGTTTGAGTCTACTTCATAGGGCTTATCCTCGGCCCTACAGATGAAGATCTACATCATATATCTCGTCATCAACTCATCATATGGAAGTCATAATCAAATAGGCAGAGAGCTCGTCCGTAAGCTCATCAGATGAAGATCTACCTTAAAGAGTTCATCTGCCGGCTCTTCATATGGAGGCCATCATCAACTATTCATGGGAGCTAATCTGTCAGCTCTTCAAATGAAGATCAACCACTCATTAGAGCTCAACCTCAGCTCTTCAGAAAGAGACCTATCTCAAAGAGCTCATTCTTTGCTATTCATGTTGAGTATATTATGAACTATTCGTTATAGCTCATCCACAGCTCTTCAGATGATTATCTATCCCGGAGAGCTCATAAAGCTCATCCCCATTTTTCAGTAGAGCTCATCTCAGCTCATTAGACGGAGGTCATTCTCAGCTCTTCACTCGGAGGTCATCCCGAACTCTTCATCACCTTTTTTCAGTAGAGCTCACCTCACCCCTGGTTACGCCACGCCCAAGGGTTTTCACCCGACCTCAGGAACTACGTTTACGACGAGTTCACTTCAGGAGCTACGTTAACGACGAGCTCACCACAGCCCTGGTTACGCTAGGAGCAAGGGTTTTCACCCTACCTCAGGAGCACGTTTACGACGAACTCCCCACAGCCCTGGTTACGCCAGGCCCAAGGGTTTTCACCCGACCTCAGGAACTAAGTTTACGACGAGTTCACTTCAGGAGCTACGTTAACGATGAGCTCACCACAGCCCTGGTTATGCCAGGAGCAAGGGTTTTCACCCTACCTTAAAAGCACGTTTACGACGAGCTCCCCACAGCCCTGGTTACGCCAGGAGTAAGGGTTTTCACCCTACCTCAGGAGCACGTTTACGACGAGCTCACCTCAGCCCTGGTTACGCCAGGAGCAAGGGTTTTCACCCTACCATAGGAGCATGTTTACGACGAGCTCCCCACAGCCCTGGTTACGCCAGGAGCAAGGGTTTTCACCCTACCTCAGGAGCACGTTTACGACGAGCTCCCCACAGCCCTGGTTACGCCAGGAGCAAGGGTTTTCACCCTACCTCAGGAGCACGTTTACGACGAGCTCACCTCAGCCCTGGTTACGCCAGGAGCAATGGTTTTCACGCGACTTCAGGAACTACATTTACAATGAGTTCACTTCAGGAGCTACGTTAACGATGAGCTCACCACAGCCCTGGTTACGCCAGGAGCAAGGGTTTTCACCCTACCAGCTCCCCACAGCTTTGGTTACGCCAGGAGCAAGGGTTTTCACCCTACCTCAGGAGCACATTTACGACGAGCTCACCTCAGCCATGGTTACGCCGGGAGCAAGGTGTGATGCCCCGAAATTAATTAATTGCAATTAAGGCATTAATTATGTTTATATGATGAATCATGTGGTAATTGATTTATATGTTGGGTAATGAGATGTTAGCATGATTTAATTGTGTTGATTATTAAATATGAGGAAGATGTGATTTTAGATGAAGTTTAGTGCATTTTGTCAAGATGCTTTTAAAATACCATGTTGGGGTGTTTTATACATCATGTTAAGTTTGGGGTGCAATTTTTAATTAAATTAAACAACCCCTTTTAATCCTATACCCATCACTTTAACCCCACTTTACCATTCACTTTTTAAAAACCCCCAAAATCACTTCCCAACCCCAAACCGTTCCCATTTTCGAGATCCACCAAAGAAGGAGAAGGAAAGCTTCACAAAAACTTTGTTTGTGTGATATTTGTTAGGATTTGGAGCCTACAAGAGGTATGGAACCATTCCTAAAAGTCTTATGATGTTTGGTGTTGAAATGGGTTAAATTTTGATGATTTATGTGGGTTTGTTTTGGATATATGTTGTTTAAGGTTGGGGTATGATTTTTTGAAGTGTTTTATGTGGGTTTTAGTGGGTTATGATGTTATTGATGTTGTAGGGAAGTTTGGATTTGTAAGGTATGAAGAAAGGTTTGAAAAATGCTCATTAATGGCGATTTTTCGATGTACAGGTGCTGGCGATCGATCGCCCGTTTTTGGCGATAGATCGCGAGCCAACAGTGGGCGCCAGTAGCGTTTGGCGATCGATCGCCACCTTTGGGCGATCGATCGGCGAGGCTGGCGATCGATCGCGCCAAAAGTGGCGATCGATCGCCAAGATGCAAAAATTTGAGCCTCGTCCAGTATGATCTCGCGATCGATCGGGCCTGGGCGGCGATCGATCGCGAGGTGTAAAAATGTGCTTTTTTGATATTTTTATGGGATTTTTGGATATTGGACCATGATTAGCTTCTAATATCAATTTGTATGGTTATGTAGAACCATCCCAAGTACCCATAACCTCAAGGAGATAAAGCTCTCCGATTTCTCCACTTTTGAGATTAAGGTACGTAAGAAACGTACGAGCATCGGACGGTAAACCATACTCCTATATTTAATGATGATGTTTATGATGACGTTCATGATGATGATGTTTATGATGATGTTTACGATGATGATGTTTATGATGATATTTATGATGATGATGTTAATGATGATGTTTATGATGACGATGTCTATGATGATGATTATGATGATGTTTACGATGATGATGTTTATGATGACGTTTATGATGATGATGTTTATGATAAGTAAGTTTATGATAAGGTCATACGACGTATATGATTGGGTAAGACGCCCATGTGGTAAGATGCCACCCAATGTATGTGAGTGGGTAAGATGCCCCTGTGGTAAGATGCCACACAATGTTTAGGATATGGTAAGACGCCATATGATTGGGTAAGATGCCCATGTGGTAAGATGCCACACGATGTTATGTTATGGTAAGATGCCATACAATGGGGGTAAGATGCCCTTATACATGAACAAGAATCAGGGATAACAAAGGAAGTTGAAGAACGACCAATAACTCTTACTTAACTAAGATGCTATGCATTACAGTATGTCTTTTAATATCATGTTAAGTAAATATGTGTATGCTCACGATGTGTTGTCCCTGTAGGTACACTTTTGGACCGAAGGGCCTAGGGTCGGGTTCAGGCGGTGAGCTAAAAGGGAACAAGATGAATATAGGACGCAGGATTTTGATAGTCTCTACTCTATGAGTAGTATAAATCTATAACTTTAACATTCATTATTGGGAATGTAACTAAATAGCTTTTGGAAATTTTATTTTGGCCTGTAATCTTCTTAGCTCAAGCTACAACCGGAACCCTTAAGAGGTTATAAATGCATGTTCTGTCCATTATATGTGTACTATATGATGTTAAGGTAGGAAGACCCTACACAAGGGTTTTCACCCGACCTCAGGAACTACGTTTACGATGAGTTCACTTCAGGAGCTACGTTAACGACGAGCTCACCTTAGCCCTGGTTACGCCAGGCCCAATGGTTTTCACCCAACCTTAGGAACTATGTTTACGACGAGTTCACTTCAGGAGCTACGTTAACGACGAGCTCACCACAGCCCTGGTTTCGCCAGGAACAAGGGTTTTCACCCTACCTTAGGAGCACGTTTACGACGAGCTCCCCACAGCCCTGGTTAAGCCAGGAGCAAGGGTTTTCACCCTACCTCAGGAGCACGTTTACGACGAACTCACCTCAGCTCTGGTTACGCTAGGAGCAAGGGTTTTCACCCTACCTCAGGAGCACGTTTACGACGAGCTCACCTCAGCCCTGGTTACGCCAGGAGCAAGGGTTTTCACCCTACCTCAGGAGCACGTTTACGACAAGCTCACCACAGCCTTGGTTACGCCAGGCTCAAGGGTTTTCACCCTACCTCGGGAGCACGTTTACGACGAGCTCACCTCAGCCCTGGTTACGCCAGGAGCAAGGGTTTTCACCCTACCTCAGAAGCACGTTACGACGAGCTCACCTCATCCCTGGTTACGCCAGGAGCAAGGGTTTTCACCCTACCTCGGGATTACGTTTGCGACGAGCTCACCTCAGCCCTAGTTACGCCTTGCTTGAGGATTTTCACACAAACGAGTCTGAGCTACTTCATGCTTGGTCCTACCTGTTTAATGTTTGCCATTATGTGGTAAATTATTAAACGAGGCTGAGCTACGTCATGCTTGGTCCTACCTGTTTACTATTTGCCATTACGTGGAAAATTATTAAACAAGGCCGAGCTACGTCGAGCTTGGTCCTACCTGTTTATTGTTTGTCATTACGTGGTAAATTATTAAAAGAGGTCGAGCTACGTCGAGCTTGGTCCTACCTGTTTAATGTTTGTCATTACGTGGTAAATTATTAAAAGAGGCCGAGCTACGTCGTGCATGGTCCTACATGTTTACTATTTGTCATTACATGGTAAATTATTAAACAAGACCGAGCTACGTCGTGCTTGGTCCTACCTGTTTAATGTTTGCCATTATGTGGTAAATTATTAAACGAGGCTGAGGTACGTCATGCTTGGTCCTACCTGTTTAATGTTTGCCATTACGTGGTAAATTATTAAAAGAGGCCGAGCTACGTCGTGGTTGGTCCTACCTGTTTACTATTTGTCATTACGTGGTAAATTATTAAAGAGGCCGAGCTACGTCGTGCTTGGTCCTACCTGTTACTATTTGTCATTACGTGGTTGATAGGCTTAGATTTTGAGTGTTTTTAACTGTAATTTCTTCCTACTTTCCGTATTTTTTCCTGGATGATATTATGCTTTTTGGTGTTTATTCGTTTGTTTCAGGAAAATAGATCGGAAGTGGAAGAAATGAGCCAATATGAAGATAATGGGCGAAATCGAGGCGAGGAAAGAACTAAAATTCAGGAAATGAGATTTTCGGAATCTCGATCGATCGAGATTTACTCTCGATCGATCGAGCCAGGCAGAGAGTTGAGCATCAAAGAATTTCAAGTCTCGATCGATCGGTACAAATTTCCGATCGATCGAGCGAGGCAGTGACTCCAGAGCAAATTTTATTAAAGTCTCGATCTATCGGTGGAAAATCTCGATCGATCGAGCGAGACAGTGAGTTTCAAAAGCTAGCATGAACAGTGCACCGATCGATCGGTAGAAAATCTCGATCGATCGAGACGCGAAATCCTGAAGATTTTATTTTCCTTTTTTATCGTGATTGTGGGGGGTTTTAAGCGGGAGTTGATTCATTCCAAAGAAGGGAGCATATCAGACGAAATTTCTGGACAAAAGAAGAGCCCTAGCCGCCGCCAGCAGCCGCCAAGGAGATCCGTTCTTCCGGTTCTTCGCCCGAGCCAAAGCAAATCAATTCCGGAGTGCAAGGAAGGAGCAAGAGAAGAGATTTCGGTGCTACGCACGGATTCATTCCGCCATTTATCGTATTTCTAGACTTTAATCTATTTCATATTAATTTTCAATTGATGTTTTTGAGGTCGAGAGACGATTAAACTTCGTTTGTATTTGATTTGAAACAATTCTAGTTTATTTTATTGAGATTTAGTATCATTGTGTTTGATATATTGATTCAATTGTGTTTGAGTGTATTGATGTCTATTGTTCATGATTTAATCGATTGTTAAGATCAAAGCCTAGCTAACTTTGATTGATTCTGAGAGTTATAACCGAGATCGAGAGATAACGTTGTAACACGCTCTTTTAATTCATGAAGTATGTTATGATTGAGATCGAGAGATGATATCACATACGTGAGAACTTGGAATCGAGAGATTTAGAGTTATAAGGTTTCGATAATTTATGCAACTTTGAATTAGTAAATAGGTGCACGAGAGTGACTTATTCTAATTTATTGTTAGTTTCTTTACAGCTCGAGAGAGTGTATTGAATAATAGCGAAAACCTTTCACCCTTAGAATCAATTGGTTAATAATTTGCTTATTCAAATGAATCATTAAAGATAACACAGTTGAACGAAGAGCTTGATAAATTTCTTGAGCAACTTACCTTCGCATATCCGGAACTATTCATTTTATTGTTTCTTGTTTGAGTTTCTTTTCTTAGTTTAAGTTTGCTTTAGATAATCACATTTGTTAATCGTAGGCTAAATATAATTTTATTAATCTTATTTGGTACTTATACGTTAGTCCCTGCGGATTCGACAACCCGTACTTAATTTTCACTATACTAAAACTTGACAACCGTGCACTTGCGGTAGAATCGCTTCACACTAATCTTTGAAATAAATCTTTTGTTTAAAAATAAAGCGGTCAGTGGTAAATTATTAAACGAGGCCGAGCTACGTCACGCTAGGTCCTATCTAATTAAGCTTCGCCGTACAAAAAAGACAAGGATGGTAAAACAGAACTAACATTAAAAGAAAAGGTCGGCTCGTCGGGAAAACTTAGCACATACGAACTTCTGGTCTGCGACGTCAGCTCGACAGGGAGGGGGGACTGTGATACCCCTTAAATATGAAGACACCACCTGATGAGCCGACCTGATCCGACTTAAATTATTTGACCTTCCTCAAAAGACCTCGCCTCTTGAACCGAGCTCTTTGTGATGGCCGGCCTGTTTGGCCGACGTGTTTCGCCTCACCTGTTGGTCCTTCGCCAAATAGTCTGGCTACCTCTTTTGGAACCCGAGCTCATTGGCCGAGCTCTTCTCGTTCCCAGCTGGATACGTGTGCACGACAAGGAAACTGAATCCTCTAAGCTAGGTAAGTCCTAGATATGCGGAGCAATATCATGGATTTGATTGTATTCACAAGATCTTAACATATCTGGGTAAGATTTGGATAAACATGGAAAGAGTCCTTGTTGCATGGTAATTCTTGGGTCTCTGCCTATAAATACCAGGTTTGGGGTATCAACTCATTCATTCACAATCCTATTACTTTACAAGTATATATTTTCTTGTATCCTCTCGCCTGACTTGAACGTCGGAGGGGACCCGCTGGAAAAACTTCTGGCCCCCTTCTCATGGTTAATTCCTGCTTTCATGTCATATCAGAGGTTACTTACAGCCATCATCGTCGTTATTTCGAGTGTTGGAGAAGAAAGAGAGGAGAACCCCCTCTTAATTGATAGCAGCAGGTCATCGCAAGTTTTGGTGATATCAAAATATATATATATATATATATATATATATATATATATATATATATATATATATATATATATAGCTCTAAGTTATTATTGAACTTTTTTATTATATAGAATTAAAGCCGGAAATGTATTTAAATTTATTTATATATATATATATAGCTCAAGTTATTATTGCACTTTCTTTATTATATAGAATTAAAGCCGGAAATGTATTTATATTTATAAATAAATTATAAATACACGCCCCCACAGTTAAATGTCGATATTACAGAGCTTAGAACTGAGATCTATCCCAATTTATCTGTCATCAAAGTCAGATTTACAATAAAATTCCGATTTCAACATATAAATAACGAAATCCCTCTTAGCTCCACACATCAGTCTTCCACTCAAGCCCGTAAAAATCTTAGGTCCGTTTCAATTTCTCAATTTTGAATTTTCAAGTTTCAATCTTAGTCCCATTTTCTGACGGTGTAATCTTGGCGAACTTCCTTTTCAGATCTGCCCATATCGATAATTCAATCCAGTAAGTATTTCTCTGGCGTGATCTTGTGGTTCTTCACTTAATCCTTTTGCTTGATTTGAAAATTCAATCCAACATGTTTTGTTTTTGTAGAAATGAAATGCTGTTAAATGGGTTTCTGATGTGCTTGTTGATAATGTGCATTGTGGGTTGGATGTGCAGATTTATTGAATTTTGTGGTGTAGATCTGAATTCCTGGAGCTGTGATTTGGCCCAAATTATGGAAAGATTGATTTTTATCGCATAAAAGAATCTGGATTCTCTGCATAGATTCTATTTTTGGATAGTGTTAGTTTACTTTGACAGAAATTTATTCAGATGAAGGGATCTACCTTATACGGCAGTCATAATATGATCATCAAAATCATGCATGGATCTATGTAAAATTCATGTTGATTAAAATATTTAGTTACCTACACAGGAATTGGCTCACTTGTTCCTCAACTTCACACAGCATCTAATGAATCTCAAATAAATAAACAAAATGGAAACCTCTAATTTTTGTCTATTCACATAGCACCGACAATAATTCTGTGTTCTCTATAGTATTCTATGAAAATTAATCTATTAAAGTTGATTTTAATTGCTATAGATAAAGGAAAACTTGTATTAAGTGATTGATGTGGAGAAGCGGTGTCCTTTAAGCTCAATCTTACTATTCTGATTAGCAGTGGCTTTCTTTATTGGTGGTTAACTATAGTGATACGGTTCAATTAGTTGATCATATACTTGGAAGTTTGTGGTATGTTATCCACTGAAATTCAAAAAGCTAACTAAATTTACCAAATCTAAGATCTTATAACCATAATTTTTCCCTCTGGAGTGATTATTTCTCCAAGTTCATTGTAAACTCAAGGATCATTGTTTTCTATTTAATTTTATGTACTGTTTTGAATTTGAATCAGTCCTAGCTGTTCTCAGTCTTTATTTTGGGATTTTCTTGCACTTTAATTTCCTAATAGATCCAACCATACTTGCAACGTGAGTTGTGTACGTCAACGCAGGATGACGATTGCTTTTAATGAATAAAATTTGACATCAATGATACTGTTATTACTCGTTATAGCTTCTGGAATTTTAAAGAAATTTGATACTCTAGTGTTGCCATGGATGATTTTGGAGCTATGTTCACACAATCCCTTTTACGACTGTCATGTTTTTGTATAAATTAGCTTTGACTCTATAGATTTCTAAATGAAATAATCTGAAAGCGTAAATTGCAGACTATGAGACAGTCTTTGTGCTTGAATAATTTGATTGATGGCCATTTATATGAGTCGTGCTGACTGACTTAGATTTACTTCAGAAGTCATCCTGATGTGTGGTCTATCATTGTTACAGGTTGTTCCAGAGTCTAGTTATTACCTGACAAACAGAATCCCGTTATTCATTCAATTAAACTCCGGAGTCTCAATCATG
The DNA here is from genome assembly GCA_907163345.1 of Haberlea rhodopensis. NCBI lineage: Eukaryota > Viridiplantae > Streptophyta > Magnoliopsida > Lamiales > Gesneriaceae > Haberlea > Haberlea rhodopensis. The sequence continues at coordinate 512,857 of CAJQUN010000257.1, read as the reverse complement.
AGATCATTGTTCTGATAAAAAAAGATCTAAATTTTGACGTAAAAGTTAAATCTGAGGTTTTTCAAGGGTTAGTGAAGCTAGATAAATGACGAGGGGGAGATCAGATGAGGCGCAGAAGAAGCGCTTGTTGATTTCTGTGTGCATTGTTTCTGTATTTCTTGTTTTTTTGTATGTGTATTTTGGCTCCAAGGATGCTGGTGAGTCTGCTTTGGAATACGGTAGCAGGTCTTTGAGAAAACTGGGGACATCATATCTGGGTGGAGATGAAGATTCTGATCTTGGTGGAAAGCAAGATGATTCTTCAATAAAATTTGGGCTGGATGATGGAGAGGATAGTTATACTCCAAAAAGCTTCCCAGTAAGTCTTTCTATCACATACTACTTTTTTGCAAACTAACACTGCTGCCCCATCCATACAATGTAATACTTCTTTAAGAGAGAAAAAAAATCAGCTCCAACTCCCTGTATTATCTGTAGTCTTTTTCTTTGATTCTATTTGATGACTGCTCATTATCACTTCTTTCATTTCTAAGGTTTGTGATGATCGGCATTCAGAGTTGATTCCCTGTCTGGACAGAAATCTTATATATCAGACGAGATTGAAGTTGGATTTATCTTTGATGGAGCATTATGAAAGACATTGCCCGTTACCTGAAAGACGTTATAATTGCTTAATTCCTCCACCCGCAGCGTACAAGGTTATAACCCTAATTAGTTGTCTTTCAATTTTCTACAAGACATGCATCATATTTTGGATTTGTAAATATTTTCAATTACACCTGTTCCTCAAGTTTCTTTTTTGATGTCCTGTTTTTTGGATGTGTAGGTCCCAATCAAGTGGCCAAAAAGTAGAGATGAAGTTTGGAAGGTAAATATTCCTCATACTCACCTTGCAAGTGAGAAGTCTGATCAGAACTGGATGGTTGTCAAAGGCGACAAGATTCAATTTCCTGGAGGTGGCACTCACTTCCACTATGGAGCAGATAAATACATTGCTTCAATGGCAAATGTAAGTTCATGGTGTTTGAGTATCAACAAGTGCATACATGACGGGACAGTATCCCGTAAATAACAATTTTTGAGAAAATCCCACCTCTATTTATCAAGCTTTATATTGGCAGATGCTGAACTTCTCAAATGATAACTTCAACAATGAGGGACACCTGCGGCAAGTTTTTGATGTTGGTTGTGGTGTTGCAAGCTTTGGTGGTTACCTTCTATCATCTGGCATCATTGCAATGTCATTAGCACCGAATGATGTGCACCAAAATCAGATCCAATTTGCTTTAGAGAGAGGAATTCCTGCATTTCTTGGTGTTCTTGGTACAAAGAGGCTTCCTTACCCTAGCAGGTCTTTTGAACTTGCTCACTGTTCTCGCTGTCGAATCGATTGGCTGCAGAGAGATGGTATTCTTCTTCTTGAGTTGGATAGGATGCTTAGACCTGGAGGCTATTTTGCATACTCATCTCCAGAAGCTTATGCTCAGGATGAGGAGAACCTAAGAATATGGAAGAAGATGAGTATGCTTGTGGGTCGCATGTGTTGGAGAATCGCTGCGAAGAGAAACCAAACTGTCATTTGGCAAAAGCCTTTGACAAATGACTGTTATTTTGGAAGAGAACCTGGCACGCAGCCACCACTTTGTCCATCTGATAATGACCCTGATGCTGTGTGGGGTGTACAAATGGAGACATGCATCACGCCTTATTCTGATCGTAAGAATCTAATTACATTTTTATCAGTTCATTTATTGTGCACCTTCCTTATACAATGGGTTACGTTTATTTCAACTAGCATATGCCAGATATAGATAACTAAACTAGCTTCCATGCTGGTTTTAAGCTCTGTTGATTCAGCACTTTTAGTAGTTGATATTGAATCTATTTATTCTTCCAATCTTCTTTTCCTTGTCCAGATTCCTGTATGAGTGATACTGTTAAAAAATGTGGACATTTTACCATTGTTCTTGATGTACTGGTTTTTAAAATGACGAGGAAATAATGATATAGATGGTGTTACCTAGTTTTGAAATTTGGGTTTTAAAATCGTTGAAGGAATTGATACTTTTTTTGTATTTTTCCAAATAGATACCTCTTGTTACACGATCACAATGAGCCATGTCCTGATAATATGCAATGAAAGATGGTAGGAGGCCCTTGTACTTGATACGTAGGGACTAGAATGTGATACCACTATACTGGGGATTGAAAATGCGTTTGACAAAGAATGGTGTTTGAATAGTAAGTACTTAAAAAAGACATAAAAAACTGATTCAGCTTTTTAAAAAAAAAAACACCTAATAATTTTTAAGCCGAGTACTTCTTCTGCATTCAAACTGGCCGTAAATAGCCATTGAACCTTCCTGATAATCTAACCATGTTTTCTATTGGAGGCATGTCAGCAGGTTGATAATATCTCTTTCTTTCCAATATTATCTCTGTTTCTCGGTGAGAGGAAAGCACATATGTAGTCAATTCCAGCTTGGATTCAATTCAAACTTGTAGTTTAGTACACAGATTATCTAATAAGCTGTTCTGAAATTGTTTTTCAGTTTAAAGCTCTCTTAATAGAACTTCAATTTTTACATTTTTAAACTTTTTCTCTCGCAACCAGATGATCACAAAACTGGCGGCAGTGGACTGGCACCATGGCCTGCCCGATTGACTACTCCTCCTCCACGTCTTGCTGATTTTGGCTATTCGAGTGAAATGTTTGCAAAAGACACGGTTTGTTTCTTCCTCTACAAATCAGTGCAGCTTTCTTATCTTTCTTTTCTTGTACCTTTTCAACCCTTATGTACAAAAAAATATGTTGATGTTTTTATTTCTACTTGCATACAGGAACTTTGGAGGCAGAGGGTTGACAGTTACTGGAATCTTTTGAGCCCAAAGATTTCATCCGACACTGTGAGAAACGTGATGGATATGAAGGCACATTTGGGTTCATTTGCTGCAGCCTTGAAGGATAAGAGTGTGTGGGTGATGAATGTTGTCCCTGAAGATGGACCAAAAACACTGAAAATTGTTTATGATAGAGGTTTAATTGGCACAGTTCACAACTGGTACGTGGATAAAAATTTGCTGTCATATCTCTAGTTTACTTTGGTTTCTTAATCTCTTTATGCTTTTTTTCTTTAATCACTGGTTGTCTTATATGGTTTTATGAGGACTCCGGAATTCTTCTATATGTTTATATAGCCAGTGGGTATAGGTTTCATAAACTATATGCTATCCAGTTTGTTGTGATAGTCCTAGAATCGATCATGTCCACCACAACCATGATTAAATCAGGTCTTGTTGTCCTTTATTATTTTTATTAATTGTTGCATTTACTTCAGAAATGGACCAGCACGACTTAGGGAGTTGATAATTTCTGATTAAAGGAATGAAAGCTAAGTAGAATTATATTAGAATTATTTGTGAATTATATTTTTGGTGTGGAGAGTGAGAAGCCATTTTCTAGGAGTCTCTCCAACCACCAGTTGGTGTGGAGTGAGAAGCCATTTTCTAGGAGTCTCTCCCACCAGTAATACTAACAAACACTACTCCAAGTATGGTATTTATGATGGATACTGTTCATGGGATCATCACAGTTATTGTGAATTGACTTTTGTTAGAATATTTACATATTATTTTTGTCTTGGTTGAGAAATCTGTTAAAGAACATTCTGACTTTTCCCCTCAATAATTAATTATCTATATTTGGAGAAAGCGGTACTCCACAACCTTGTCGCCCTTATCCTTAATACATGGATATGATCAGAGGGTGTGTGTGTGTGTTTGTGGGTTTCACCTTTTCAATCTTCGCATACAACTCCATTGCTACTAAATATTCATGATTTTACGATAAAATTGATGGAAAAACAATTTTGCATAAATTTGTGAACACAGAAATAAGTAGGTTTTTGTAAGAAACTTAGTAGAAGATACAAATAGGTGATGTAAGTTTCATAGTTTTCTGTTGACTTCATATATGGATTTTTATTGATAACCCAAGCCTGAAAAATGAGTTTGAATTTCTGTTCTGATTTATTTGCAGGTGTGAAGCCTTCTCAACATACCCAAGAACATATGATTTGCTCCATGCTTGGACCGTGTTTTCTGACATTGAAAAGAACGGTTGCAGTGGTGAAGATCTACTACTCGAGATTGACCGTATTCTCAGGCCTACAGGCTTTGTTATCATACGCGACAAACAACCAGTTATTGAGTTCGTAAAGAAGTATCTACCTGCATTGCACTGGGAAGCAGTCGCAACATCTGATTCCACTTCAGAACCTGGCCAGGAAGGGGATGAAATGGTTCTAGTTATACAAAAAAAGCAGTGGTTGACAAGTGAAAGCATCAGGGACACAGAATAAACTTTTTGAACTATGCACTGTTTGGTTTTGTTACTCTCCATGATTCAGTCTCATCGATTCTTCGGATTAAAGAAGTGTATTCCTGGAGTATATGAGAACTTATTATTGTTTTGTAATCGCCATATTGATGTTTATTTCTCTTTTTATATGTTTACTCTTCTGTTTTAGTGTTTATTTCAGTTTAGTTTATCACAAGCCATATAGTACATTTATAGGCTATTTTTAATTGTTTGATATCATAATGTTTATTGTTGGGAATAATTGTTATAAAAAATTTGTAGCAAAATATTCCTGTACCGAGTTATTTATAAATGCTACTTCTTTTTACTGCTCGTCTCTCTTTCTTTGTTATGCTATCTCGGTTTCGTTTGTAGTTTTATTACACTTGTAAATATTAGATATTTTTTCTTTACATATGCTATCATGAATTTTTCCATCATGATACTTAGAACTTAGAAGTCATTTTCCCCCGATTAATCATAGTTTTGACGTTAAAAAAAACTAGTTTTGTGTTGCTAATAAAATTCATCAAGCATACTGTTTATAGAATATATTTTAGAGCTTGATGAATTACAAAGAAATAGTACTAAACAGAAAAATCCTAGCCAGCGCAGCTCAATAAGTCGTTCATATCTCATCGCTCGGATATCGAAATGACGTGCTTCCAAAGATGTTGGACAACCAACTCAAAATGCCAAAAGTTGTATTTCAAAGCACAACTAAGTAGATTTGGACGTTATCAAGGAAAAAAAACTCAACTGGAAGTGACAGCTTGTACGAACTGAAACATCAAGCAACTAAGTTGGAGCAGCTTGTACTTTGGATATATCTCTCAACTTGGTTATCGGAATGGAGTGATTCAGTAAGCATTGGAAAGCTAAGAAGAAGATCTACAAGTCATCTTGAGAAAGTTGAAGACTGAATCGGAAACTAACATGGTGAAAAAGGCATCTGCAAGTTGTTGGTCCTGCTGCTAAAAATTTCATGTTTCAGCAGCACAGTCTAGTATTTCGAGCAGCACGCTTTCATAGGTGTCGAAATCGAGTGATTCTTGATTCTCTGGAAAACTAAGACAAAGGGCAACAACTTTCATATCTATCACTTGGCCTAGAAATTAACGAATCAAGAGCTATACACAAGAAACCGAGGCTGCTGAAGCATGACAGCAAAGTTATCCGACTGGACAACTTTGAACCTTGCTGTACTGAAAGGTGGAGTTGCGAGACTAGGAATTTAGATCAAAGTCTTCTAGTGGAATCTTTGGTAACTTTGGTCTAAATGAGTTAATACAACGAGAGTGTATAAATTAAGGTATTCTAGTGGAATCCTTCCATGTGGTGGAAGAATGTGAGACGTAGAAAGGTTACACCATCTTTGAACTTTCATAAATAAATGCATTTTTTTTTTGTCTTAGTTTATTTGCTTTTTTTATTTAAATGTTGTACTATGTTTTTATAAATGCTTAATCGGTTACAAAGCGTGTTAGTTCGAGTATCTTTCTCTTGATTTTTTAAATCAAACTCAATCTAATCTCTTGGCGCAAATTATTTCAAGAATATGAGTTACGACATCTCAAATTAGTTAAAATGGGTGTGGATTGCAGCCACCTTCATTCGATCCTAATATTTTCCCTATGTATTATAGGGTATGTGACAACAACCACATACATACAAATCAATGCCTTGCATTTTATTGGAATGACCAATACGAAATCTGTTCCAATTAGATCATGAAAGGAATCTACTGAATGTGTTTTATTTTAGGTCCAAATTCTTCGATGCAAGAATGTTCTCGTGAAATATTTATCTCAAGCGACATTTAAATGTTTTTTTTTTAATTTGTAAAGGGACCAAGTGTTGACATGATTGAGAATCACATCTCGAAAACAAATCTAGACAATTTTGTGAGTGGTCTTTTTAATGTGATAAGGATAAACCTTGATTTTTAAGAGGTACTGGTGTACGGAAAAAATCTTTAGCTCATCCCCATATATATATACGAAAGACCTCATTTAATGATATTGTGGACATGGATGAAGACTACCATTGGCATCATTTCTAGCTCATGCAAATGACAAATCACTTTAATGGCCGATTTTTACAAAGGCCAGATCAACGGGTGCAACTTTTCCGAGCCTTCCGACATTATAATGGTGAAAAAATGGTAAAATATATTTGATATCAACCCGCTCGTAGGCTCTTAAAGTTGAATATAATTGCTGTTTCCATGAAAAGTATGGATTATTTATCTAAATATTATAGAGATGTACTACAATTCATTGTTTTATTTTTAAATTATTCAAATATTAAAAAAATAATAAATTATTAAAACAATTTTTATAAAACATAATTTTTTTTAAAAAAAACCATTGAACCCGCCACTACAAACGGCGTAACCCTTTTCAAGTTACGGTATTTGTGATTTTTTAAAATTTTTTATACTATTTCTATAAATAATCCTGAAAATTATATGTTCTTGAATTCTGTGTGATGTTTCTTTACGACAATAAAAAAAAATATTAACCACCCAACTTTCAAACATATTTAGGCTCGAGAACTTTGAAAAATGTCACAACAAAAAATTGCTCTCGTTGAGAGTCGAACTCAAGACCTCCCGCTTACTAAACGGGTGCTCTAACCAACTGAGCTACGAGAGCTACATTCACTAACTTAAGATATAAATGTTTATTATATCTTAAACGATTCATTGGGTTAAAGTTTGTATTTTGCTGTTTTTGCACTCCCCAAAAATCTCCTCTGTTCTCATTTCCGAAACCATGCAGGTAAAATAAAAATCCCTTCAAACCCTAAACCGCCCTAATTTTCTTTCGATCCATTATGTTTTTTCTTCTGTAAAAAATTCGTGATCTGTGATAGGATGTGTTAAACTATTTTTCTTCTCATGCAGGCGAGTGACAGATTCAATATCAACTCACAGCTCGAGCATTTGCAGGCTAAATATGTCGGTACTGGGCATGCCGACTTGACTCGATTGTAAGGGGGCAAATTAAGCTTCTGTTAAATTTTGCGACTAAATGTTTTATTTATTTTGCTAATTTTCTGGAAAAAAACATCTACTTTACAGTGAATGGGCAGTGAATACTCATCGAGACAGTTACGCTTCGTATGTCGGTCACTATCCGATGTTGGCTTACTTTGCTGTAGCAGAAAATGAGTCCATTGGGAGAGAGCGCTACAATTTTATGCAGGTGCTCTTTTTTTGGGTTTCTTTTTGCTGAGTTTTTGTGTCTGGGTTTCTAAAACTTATTTCCTATTTTTTTTGCCCTTTTGTGCTCTTTGATTATTATTCTTGATTTGATAATATTATTGGGTGTTGGTCTGCTGGCTTAGTCTTCTAGTTTTGATCTTCAGTAATTTTACTCATTAATTTTTTGTGCTTGTGTCTTTGATGATATTCTCAAGACGAGTACCAATTGCTCATATGTTTCAGAGGCTGTAGTTTTCTGTTTGTCTTTGATGATATTCTCAAGACGAGTTCCAATTGCTCATATGTTTCAGAGGCTGTAGTTTTCTGTTTTTTATAGTACTTTACACAAACTTTATTTGGATGGTATGTGCTGCGATGATGTGTGTTTTATGTAGTCTCTGGCTTTTATTGGTGTATGAAAATGGTCTGGGGCATTACCGTGCGCGAAAATTGTTAACTTTTCACCATTAATTACGGTCTATGCTGTCTTCATGTACTTTATAGTATGTATATTTTTCAACAATAAAGCGCTTATGATGTTTTATTATCCTTTTCTGTTTCATGAGTGAAATCTTTAGCTTTGTTAGCTCTATGGAAAGTGAAAATTACAATATATGGAGACTTGGATTTGGTATATAATGTATTACTAATGGAGTTGTATGAGATAGAAAATATGGAGTATAACTTTTTACCTGTGACAAAGAGAAGGCCCTTTCTTTCAAATGATGATGGAATGGAACGTATATTGTCAAAATACTTCTGTTGATGCCTAATTTATTTGAAACAAATTTTTTTACTTCTAAGAAGTCAAGAGTTTTGTGCTTTGCCTTTGATGTTTAGTCAATTTGTTAATTTACATTTCATGAATCTTGTTTTCACTGAATCGTAGAACTCAAACAATTGAAGATGCTATGGGTTTTGCTTTGCTGAGCCATTACTGCTTTAGTTTCCTTAATCCCTTTTAGACATGTGTCAATTTGGATACACAAGTGTAACTTTTGAAAACATTTTATCAAGCTCAGTTTTTAAGTGATTTTTTCTTTTAAAAAGGCATAGGTAATTTTAATGTTTCGATATAATGTAAAAAAAAAACCCTTATTTTTAACGAAAATCTAAAGCAGAAGTCAGAGGCCGTAATTTCGGATTTCTGGGAAAGTGCTTTTAGAGCATTTTAAAAGATTTCCCCATCTAAGCATCACTTTTTTATAATTTTTTATTTTTTCTGTTTAAAAAAAAATTAAAGCGTTTTTGGTGAAACAATTTGTCTATCCAAAAACACTCAATCTGCATGTTACGGAATACTACAAGGAATGGCACGTATCAGTCTTTTAAATTTGCATACATTTGTGAAACGTCTTGTTACTTATTGTTAACTATGCGGAACTCTACATGACATAGCTCCTGTTCCAGCGACAACTTTGAATAGTTAGTACTAGGATCGGTTATGGGGGGGTTGATCAGTTCACACAACTCAATCCAGTCAAGTGAGCTGCAATAACTCGTGTTCTTGATTGCACCATGAGATTAGATCAAGTTTGGTTTAAGAAACCAACCGGAAGACACTCGAATTAAACCGCTCTGTAACTGATTAAGCATTTGTTAAAAATATATGGGGTTCCAACTCAAAACCAGTTGACAAGGAGTGGAGTAACTCATGTATCTTATAAAGAGCTACCATAACTTCTAGATTCCAACGTGGGACAACTCTCAACACCCCTCCTCACGTGTGACATTATATAAGTCAAACACGTGGTGATAACACGGATGATGGTGAGCATGCGGGTGGAATAGCCAATCGCATGAACTGCTTTGATACCATGTTAAGAATACATGAGATTCCAACTTAAAACCAATTGACAATGAGTGGAGTAACCTATATATCTTATAAAGAGCTGACATAGCTTATAGATTTACAATGTGTGACAACTCTTAACAGCATTTATAAAAACAAAGCAAAAGTATGCAAGTTAAAATAAGACAGAAAGTAAAATGCACACAGATTTGTTTCTATAAGTTCGAAGCCAACGCTTCTACATTCGCACATTCTTACACCAAATGGAAGGATTCACTAGAAGACTTTGAATTATACAACATTTTGTACAATCCCACTCCAGCTGAGGTAGCCTTATGACTAGAACTCCTAACATCACAACTCCACCAGCTGAGGTAACATTTACAGCTAGGGGCATATTCTTTCATGTCTCATATGCGAAAGAACCTATTTAGACAATATGTCTTAACAGTTACAAGACAACACTATTCTATTAAGCTCACTTATACAAAGATTAGAGTGTGTTGGGTTGACGTAAATGATCTCTCAATAGATCTGATTTAAGCTTGGTGGCTGGTGCCAAAGCTTAAGTTTCTCTTCTTTGACGAGCCTCGATTCATCTACGATATCGTGAGGTTCTATCTTCTCAAACCCCTCATCCCATCACCCATTAATCACCCCATAACGAGATCCATAATTTGGGATCATAACAAATTGGTGTCATGAGGGTCAAAGCAACCGAATCCACTGAAGAGAGAGGTAACGAAATATATTTGGTTTATCAAAGATTCACCAATTGGAAATTTCGAATGAAAGATTAATAGGAAAATATGATATTTAAAAAAAAATATATTTAGGATTAGGGTTATGATTGGTTTTACTTTAGGATTATGATTGGTTCTAATCACGGGAGTTTATCTAGCTTATTAGATATGATCTCTTTTGATATTATGACTTATCTAGTTAGGTATTTTAATTTTCAAAAATTCGGAGTCTTGATTGTGTATATATATTATTCAAGGTTAATAAAAATAATTAAGTTTTCTCTAAAAAAAAAAGGAATAGTTGTTTCAACTAAGGGATCGTTGGGTTCTCCCTTTCGAGCCCAAACCGCCTGTCGCATTCTCGACTCATAACTCGGTCTTGTGCACATAACAAAATGGTATTACATCCAGGCATAGTTATTAAAGGCGCATAGTGCACTAAAGCGCAAAGAGGTCCTGGAGCTATAGCGCATGGCGCGAAGCGAAGCGCGCGCTTTACTAAAGTAAAGCTCAATAGCTTACATATTTTTAATACATCAATAATGGCATAAAATTTAATCAAACTCATTAACTCATACAAAACAAATCACAAAATTGATTGAACCATGTTTTTCAACTTTATGTGTTCAAGCGGGGCTTGAAATTGATTCATTGTGAATCTGTGATTATATTATGTAGACAATGTCAAGAATCAAGTTGCAATAAATAAAGAATATGTTTTGTTTTTGTCCGTTGAAATAAAGGCATTGATTCATTTTTACTTAGTTTAGCAACAATTAGCAGTATGCTTTAGCAATGCTAATAGCTTAGCAATTTATATTTTGCTATATTTATATTTTGCAATATTCTCATGTATTTGTCAAACTTTGATTGAATGGACTAATTGATGATTGTGATGATTGATGAACTTTGTCACGTAAAAATTGAAGGAAAAGAAAATATAAAACAAGAAAGGAGAATCAATCCAAAAATAAATAATAATTTGAGACGAAAAAAAGAAAGGAAATAATGCAGTGTAATTTTGAAGAAAAGAAAAATAGAGCACTTGAACACATCAATCTGCTTATCGGTCGGCAGCGGCTGGAGGGTTTATGCAACAAGACTTTAGATAACAGTAACCATAAAACTCTCTAACTTAACCCTAATATTCTCTAACTTGGTTTTATTTTTAATAAACCCATATCAACGTATTTTGATAACCCGATAGCCCCAATTTTCAAGCCTTAGCAAAGGCGCGCTATAGCGCGCGCTTTGGCTAATTGAAAAAGCACAGATAGCGCACATAGCGCGCACTTTGCCAAAACACGAGGCGCATGGCGCTGCGAGGCGCAAGACCCGCGCCTCGCTTCACCTTGAGCTTAGCGCGCGCTATGTGAGCTTTTAATAACTATGCATCCAGGAGTAATGATAGATCTACAATCAATACAACGACAATTGTCCAAGTACATCGCCCTATACAAGGCCGACCGGGGATGCTCATGTAACTATAAATATGTGGCTTATTACTATTAAGCACTAAATCAAGAGAGTTTTCAGAAATAAAATTGTTATGAGATCATGATGTTTTCTCCTTTAACGAGTCCCGCTTCATCTACGAGACTGCAAGAGTTCATGCATATTAGGTTTCCAGTAGTTTAAGATAGTAAGAGTCTAGAGATTTACGTTCAGCTTTTGTGTAGTCTTTTATTTGTAGTTATCTCGGTTGTAACTATAAATATTTGGCTGAATAAGCATTGAATTTTCAGAAATAAAAGTGTTGTGAGATTGTGAGGTTCTCTCGGTTCATCTACGAGATCGTGAGGTTCTTTGTTCAATGAGTCTCAAACCCCTCATCCCATCACCCATCAATCGCCCTAACAAGATCCATAATTCGGGACCATACAAAGTTGCATCAAAGCCAGGAGTTATGGCAGATCATCAATACGACAATTGTCCAAGTTCATCGCCTTATACAAGCCCGACAGTGAGGTACACATGTCGTGGCTCGACAAACTATCACAACAGATCTCTAACGGACGCGCCGACACGAGACGCAACAACCACGACCACCCTGAATAACACGCCTTTCCCTCCCATTGATCAGACGAAGTTTTACCCCTTACCTCAAGCAGTCCTCGACACATACACCCGCCATGTCATTACCAAAGTGTGGATCTATTGGCTTGGCCTATCCCTAGCTAAAGCTCCCTATCTAAAGCTCATCGGGAAGATGTTGCTGCGCTGCCAAGTACCCCTCCTTCGTGTTTGCGAACAACGAGGATTCTCAAGGGGGAGAAGTGATGTCATGTGGGTCAAAGCAACCAAATCCACCGTTGAGATAATGAGGAAAAGAAATTTGGTTTATCAAAGATTCACCAATTAGAAATTTCGAAAGCAAGATTAGTAGGAAATATATGATTTTTTTATAAATATTACTTAGGATTTGTTTTAATCTTGGGAGTTTATCTAGCTTTATTAGATATGATATTTCTTTTGATATTATGACTTATCAAGTTATGTATTTTAATTTTCAGAAATTAAGACTCTTGAAACTTCTAGTTAATAATAATTAAGTTCTCTCTCAAAAAATTATAGTTGTTTCAACTAAAGGATCGTTGGGTTCTCTCGAGCCCAAATAGCTATCACAATCTCGAGCCATAACTCGATCCTGTGCACACAAAATGAGATGTCATGAGGGGCAAAGCAACCAAATCCACTGATGAGATAGAGAAAAAAAATATTTGGTTTGTCAAAGATTCACCATTTGGAAATTTGAAAGAAAGATGAATGTTAAATATGATCTTTTTTAAAAAAATAGATATTATTATTGATTATGATTGGTTTTACTTTAATATTAAGATCGGTTTTAATATATGGAGTTTATCTAGCTTTGAAATATTAGATATTATATTTCTTTGATATTATGAGTTATCTAGTTAGGCATTTTAATTTTTTCAGAAATTAGGACTTTTGATTATATATATATATATATATATATATATATATATATATATTACTTATAGTTGATTAAAATAATTAAGTTATCTCTAAAAAACGGATAGTTGTCTCAACTAAGGGATTATTGGGTTCTTCCTCGAGCCCAAGCAGGCTATCACCCCTAACTCGATCATGTACAAGTACTAATTGGTACCAGAGCCAGTCGTCATGGGGGAAATTCCATGTTTTCCAACAAAAATCGGAAGCTTTGAAAAAAGGCATTAGGAGTAACAATGCAGCAGCAGAGAAACGACAACAAGCTCTTCTCAATAAGTTGGAGGAGATTTATAAATATTTATCAACCATGTTCTCGCAACAACGAGATCAGAGTACAGACAACAACAATCAATGGGGCTCCGCCGACCAACTTTCCGAGGACAACAAAGACAATAATGATGGTTATTCCCATGTTTCTCAAAATTTGAAGCTTGATTTTCCTCGATACATTAGCCAATCGAATCCCTTGGATGGGTTAGTCTTGTGAATATTTTTTCGACACCAATGCACACTAGAGACAAACCAGGAAGGGTTGGCCTCTTTCTACCTCGAGGGCAATGGCCAATCATGGTTCGAGATCTGGCGGCATTGCACCTGAAGTTATTTAAAGATGAATGCCACAATTGCTTAATCCTTTGCATTACTCCAACGACAATGTATATTCTTAAATAAATCTAAGTGTCTCCAGCTTGTTATTCGTGCTTGCGGACAAACACTATTTCGAGGAGGGGAATGATGTTATGGCCAAGAGTTCATGAGTCTTAGATTTCTAGTAGTTTAAGATAGTAAGAGTCTAGAGATTTATTTTCAGATTGAGTGCGGTCTTTTATTTGATTTAAAATTATTATTTTAAATTATTTTGGAGTCACTTTATCTTAGGATAGATTCCTAGGAGTCTTAGGAAAATTTCTGATCTCGGTTGTCACATAACTATAAATATATGGATGATTAATTAATAAAGTAAGCATTGAATTTTCAAAATAAAACTGTTGTGAGCCTCAAACCCCTCATCTATTCACCCATCAGTCGCCCCATAACAAGATCCATAATTTGGGACCATAACAAACAATCTGCTTTGATAATTGTTAGGATCGATTTTGGGAGGTTAATCAGTCCACGCAGCTCATTCCAGTCAAGCGAGCTGCAATAGCTCGTGTTCTTGAAATGATTGCACCGAAAGATTAGATCGTGTTTGGTTTAAGAAACCAAGTGGAAGACGAGCGAACTAACCCGCTCTATAACTGTTTAAGAATTTGTAAAAGCATACTAAAAAGTATGCAAGTTAAATAAGACAGAAAATTAAATGCTCACATATTTGTTTTTCGAAGTTCGAAGCCAACACTTCTACGTCTCCCGTTCTTTCACCTAATTGAAGGATAAACTAGAAGACTTTGAATTATACAACCATTTATACATTCCCACTCCAGCCAACGTCACCTTACAACTAGGTCACCTTACAACTAGGTCACCTTACAACTAGAATTCCTAGCATCACAACTCCACCACCTGAGGTCACATATACAGCTTGGGCCATATTCCTTGGTGTCTCATATGCGAAAGACCTTGTTTAGACAACATGTCTAATAATTACTGACAACACTTTTCTATTAAGCTCACTTATACAAAGATTAGAGTGTGTTGAGTTGGCACAAATGATCTATGCATAGATCTGATATAAGCTTGGTGAGTGGTGCCAAAGGTGTGGGGTTAACTCTTAACCTCAGCCTGATTTCTCTCTATAGCTCCCCATCTTGAATGTCCTTTGTAATGGTTGGATTCTTGATTTGAATCTTCTTATTTGATCTTCAAGGAGTTGTATTTATAGCCCTCAGCGGCGATTTGAAAGATTGACACATGAATAAATCGTTGGTAAAGATTCTGCATGATTCTCGTGCTTGCAACAGTCATATTCGCATTTTGGGCTTTTTCTTGTCACATAGCTGGTCATCTTAGTTGAACTAAGCTGAGTTCACTTCTACTTCGCTGGTTAGATTGGTCTACTCATCTGGTTTGGCTTCCCACTTCAGTGGCCCGTTTGAGCTATTATTTTCTCTTGCATATAGCTCTTGGTTTGTTGATTTCTGGGCAAAGTGACGATAACCCTTTGTCTTGGTTTTCCGGAGAATCAAGAATCATTCCTCTTTGATAAGCTAGCTAAAACTTGATGCCAATATACCATAGCTGCTCTAACCTTAGTGTTATCATTTAAGCGAGCTCCAACGAGCTCCAAGTCTGATTCCAGCAATGTGATTTCTTTTGCAACTCATCGAGCTATAGAATATCTTCTATAAGCTTCGCACTTTGATGAACTGTATTAGCAACACAACAAGAAGTTTTGTTAACATCAAAACAAAGATCATTCGGGTTTCCAAAACCGAACAGTTACCTTCCACCTTCCTTAACATAGGCCGGCGTCATATCCTTTTTTTAGGTTTTTGACTCTGCTCTTTAGCAGTATGAGTTTTGGTAAACAGGACATATGGAGTTTATTATGGATGCTACGTTTGCGAATACACAAATATTTCTCTGGTTTCTTACAAAAGTAAACTAATAACCTGCTATTTCTATGAAGCTATCTTCAATAGGTACTGTTTTTTACTGAGATGGCACTTGAACGCTTGGAAATTGCTGATACCTTAACTTTTTCACTCCTAACAATCAAGATCCTATACAAGAGTTAAAAGTTGTATCTATTTATCTAATTTACCAAAGCCTTGTGAAGTTTGCATCTTTTTAATTTTATATCATTATGCCTTCTGCAATGACAGACCCAGTTTCTCAGTCTAGAAACCAAATGTTTCACAACTGGTCTAATTTCTCCGGCAAAGACGGTTGTCTTAAGATTTTGTTTTTATGCGTATACAGAAAATGCTTTTGCCCTGTGGTCTGCCTCCCGAGAGAGAAGACGACTGAAGGAATCATCCTTCCAAGATCATCATGGCTGTTGGAAGTTGAAGTTGATTATTGTACCTACTACTGAAAAAAGCCTTGATCTTAATCAGAATTATCTATCACTCTGCTCAGTTACCTCCAACAATATTCGCTTTAATGCTTGTATCGTGTAATTTAAATTGTCACATGGTTTCATACGGTGGCATGTCGTTAATGTACCTCAAAGTGCTATAGTTACGTGTATTTATATTCCATCTTGTGGTACCTATTTTTATATTAATGGCATATCTTTATATATATACTAGCACACGCTTTGCGTGTGTAATGAAATTTTAAATTTTATATATTGTATATGTATACTAAATTTTTATATTTGAAATATCTGATTTAAATATGATATTTTAGGGGAAAAAGATATATCGTACATTTTCGGAAGGAAAAAAACTGGTGAAAAATTGGGAAGTTAATAGGTGATTTTTCGATATTATTTTTTTATCTTATTGTCTCATGGCTATTACTAAAGCAAATAGAGAGTATTTTTGGAATTTCACACTTACTAATACATTATAATATAGTATATTATATATATACATATATATATATCAAATATTTTATGATATGTCTAGGAACGTAAAAGACGTCTAGAGTTGTTTATTATAAACTTTTTAAGATGTTTTTTTAATGTATAAAAATTATGCTATAATGTTTTTTTTTTAAAAAATTAAGATCTTATCTACTTCTGTTACTTTCGTATAAAGTTTATTTAAAATAATAAAATGCCACAATATTTACTCTAATGCCCCGAATTATTTTTCGTTTCTCATTGGGGAAATAATGATAAAAGAATGTGACTTTTTAATTTCGTATCGTGGTTAAACGGTAAAAAAATAATATATTACATTTTTTAAAGTTTAGGGGGTTGAAAGCGTTATATTGAAATATTAGAAGCTAAAAAAATGGGTAAGGAGATATACAATAAATAAACTCATTTTATAATGTCTATTTTATTATTATATATACACAAAAAAATTATAATAATTTTTATATAAAATTTTAACATAGTTAAAAAACTAATAGCAAGATGTAAAATAGTTCAAATTATTAGATACTTATGTAATATATTATTTTAAAATTAAACTTTATCAAAACTTAACATGAATTATAGTTCCAAACATTTTAACCGAATAGTGTTAGCCCTACATTTTGAAAGATATCACCGTCAAATTTATAATTAAAATTAGTGGCATGGTTTAATTTCATAGTTTTTTTTTTAGACAAGTGGTTAAAATGTTACATTAAAATATTTAGGAACTAAAAAATGACAAATGATGAGCGTAGAAATAATTCCACATCATCAATTTATTTATATTGTTTATTTTATACTTATATGTATGAATAATTAATTTTTTATAAATTTATACGAAGGATATAGGTTTTGAAAACTCAAATAATCTTGATTTTGATGTTAATAAAACTTGTTATTGTGTTGCTAACATATTTGATCAAGTGTGCAGTTCATAGAAGACATTTTACAGCTTGATGAATTGTGAATAAAGTTATTTTGCTAAACAAAAATTCAACCTCCGCTGGACCCTGAGCGCAACCGACTAAATCTCTCATAGCTCAGATATAAAAAAGCGACCTGATTCCAAAGTGGTTGGATAGCCAACTCAATTCTCTACAAGTCATAACTCAGACCAGCAGACCAGATTCGAAGGTTTACTTGACGAACACATGCTGCAAGTGTCTGCTGGTGCAAAGCGTAACAATAAGCTGCTACAACAGAGCAGTCGTTGTATATTAATCATAACTCCCAGATCGATTCAGTATATGTTGCAAAGATAAGACAAATATCTACAAATTATTTTCAGAAGTCAAAGACTAATATGACGTTATGGTCAAAAAGCTTATGAAAATATCGTATTGTGCAGACAAAATCAACAGACTTATAGCAGGAGTATCGCATTGTATTTCAAGCATAACTCTCTCATTTGAATTAGAAAATTGAACGATTCTTAGTTATTTGGAAACGTAAGACAAAGGGCAACAACTTTAATGTTGATCACTTAGCTCAGAAATCAACGAATCAAGAGCCGTAAACAAGAGAAGAGAACAACAGACTTCGGATAACAAGGTTGACAGCAGACTTCGACTTTGAGCAGCAGATTTCGAGCAGCATACCTCGACTTTGATCAATAGACTTCGACCAGTAGACCTAGCCTACATGATTATTTGCAAGTATACCTACCCTACCAGAGTCTTTACATGTAGACCTACCCTACCAAAACAAAACAACAGACTTGCAGAAAGTAGCAAAGAAAAATAATATGACCGTTGCAATATTTGAATACTTACCAAAACTCTCCCAATGACTATATTCTTGCATCTAACATATATATCATTATTTGGGGCTAATATACAAGACTTGGAAGCTCAAAAACAGATGATTGAAGATCAATCCAAGCATTCCAAAGCAAACCACTTGTGATTCAAATGAGAAACTTCAAAGACAAAATCTGCTAAATGAAGAGCACTCCTCAAACCTTTGGCACCTCTTTCAAGTTCATATCAGAGCTGTTAAGAGATCATTTGGTGAGATAAAATAGAAGAGTAAAACCATTGTAACATTTGGTGATTTATCACAACTGGGTGAGATAGTTTTTGCATGTGACTTTAAAAACCATGAATCTGTGTGAGCTATGTGGACTATGAATTTAGGCTATGTGTATGGTATTAACCTAAATGGGTTGTACATGTTTGATTGTAAACCAATTAACCTAAATGGGTTGTACATGTTTGATTGTAAACCAATTAACCTAAATGGGTTGTACATGTTTGATTGTAAACCAAATCTTATAGTGTATTCTTCCATTTGATGAAAGAACGTGAGACCTAGAAGGATTACATCACCTTCGAACTTCCATAAACAAATGCTTGTGTATTTATTGTATTGCATTTATTTACCTTATTGTTTTTGTTAGCACTGTTTTTGTTAGCATTGATGAAGTATTTTATGTGCTTGATAAACACCAAACTGTAGCTCACTAGTGTTTGCTAAAATACTTCAACCAAACGCTTTTTACATATTTTACTTGCATATCTTTAAAATGATTTTCAAATGGTTAATCGGTTATCGAGCAAGTATGTCGAGTGTCTTCGGGCTCGATATAATATCTCGGTGCAATTATTTCAATAACACGATCAATTGAAACTCAAGTTGGTTGAACTCGGGTGTGGACTGGCAACCCACCCCGGGTCGATCCCAACATATTTAAAATTGATAATATCAACACTTTGCCTTTTATTAGAGTTATTTGTGTCCATAAGTTTCATTTTAAAACATTCATTTATTTTTAATATAAAAGGTATAAAGTATCAAACAAAATTTATTTAAAAAAACAAACTTGACTACTTAAATTAAATTTTACTCAAAGTTTTTCATTTTACTATGTTATAATTTTACATAAAATTTATTACAAAATTATAAATACTATATAATAATAAAATATGATAAAATAAAAAAATATACTGTAAGTTTAATTGCTTTTTTACCCTTACCAATAATATTTTTAGCTTAATGTAACACTTTTGATCCCCTAAACTTTAAAATGTGATATTTAGTTAAATTGCCATTAACTTTATGGTTAAAGATAACATTAGGGTCTAACAATGACAGATTTTTTGAAGTTAAGGGAACAAAAGAGTTACGATGAAACGTTTACAGATACAAACGATTTTAGTATGAAAGTACAAGTACGAGGACTAAAATCATCATTTCCCCCCTTTCAGATATTTAAATATCTTATAAACTTCGTTATAAGGATGTCAAAGACTATTTTTGCCAAAAAGGAAAGTATCTTGTGATATTTTAAAATTTTTGTTGGTATTAAAAGCGGGTTAATTTTAAAATTGAATATTGAAACTCAAGATAAATATGTTTGTTAAGGAATAGGAATGATGCATGACATTGATATGACGTCATAATGACGCATCCCCCTTTTTTGTTTCAAACAATTTGCCTTCCTTCAACGAATAATAGGAAAAACAACTCATTCAGTGGAAAAAATATAAATAACTTAAAACTTTTCATTGCAATTGAATTCATACTATTTTAGTTTTTAATTGGTATTTATTTGGATTTTTTTTGAAACTGAAATTCTCTAGGAATAAACAAATTTTATTCCTTTAAATAATTTGAATTTTGAAAACTACGACTCAGCACAAAATTATATTTTAATTAGTACTTTACATGAATAATATAGATAGATCTGCTACTATATATATATATATATATATATATATATATATATATATATTAAAATGTAATGCTCGGTTCGAGGTAACTCGAAGAAACTGTGAATAGTTGTTTGATTTGCAATCTGCAACGCTGATCAAATATTTATTATTATGATTTGTCTAAAAAAATTATTTTCAAAATAATCTTCAAACATCTACTAAAAATAAAAACATCTACTAAAAATAAAAAAAAGTTAAAATTAAAAATATTATTGTTGAAACTTAAAATGGCAATCGGTCCATGGGGACAAGCCCGTCCATTAAAAAGCACGAAATCATGTAGCATTGTGGTCACAACGTTAGATATGAATCAAGGCCGGAAAAATGTACATGAAAGAGATAACAATGGAATTAGTCCAACTCAGAACCGATGGGTCACAAAGTTAGATATGAATAAAGGCCGGAAAAATGTACATGAAAGAGATAACAATGGAGTCCAACTCAGAACCGATGGCTCCAGAACAGGATTCGATCGGGTTTCTTACCAGATCGGACTAGTTCCGGGCTTTTCTGCCCGGAACCGATCCAATGAGTCCGATAAGTAGCCCTAATTGCCAAGGACTGAAGAACAATATGTAGAACCAATTCATTTTGGTGGGTATCGAACAATCAATCAACAGAAAATGCTCTGCAACTTTTACACAAATTCTAGTTCATTACTTTAATTTAATTCATGCAATTTCCAGTTTGTAAATTTCTAGTTATCCTCGTGTAGATTTTCAGCTTTTTGCTAACTTTAGTTTGCAATATTTTTAGCTTGTGAATGATGTTTTTCTCAATCCTCAATAGCATAACTATGTATGTGTTCATGTTTATTGGCGAATTTTCCTTTATGTTTTTAGTCAATCATTCAAGTTAATTTCCTTAGTTTTCGAGTTTTATCAATGAGATCATAACCCACAGTCAAATCGAGACTAATATTGTCGGGTTTAGAAGTTATATTTCACACTTTGGCACGTGTTAGTGCCTAAACAACCCGCAATACAAATTCAGTTCAATCAATTGGCACGCCCAGTGGGACCATGCCGATGAGAACGCGAGGAAATGTTGAGAGAGAAGGAAAAAAATCAATCACCAGATGGGCCACATTAGCCTGAGGATCAAGGAGAATCTAGCGGGGGTCGATGAGCAAAATGGTGGACCAATTATTTCCAGTCTACTCTCGAGTACATAGCAAGATCCACGGTTCAATGATGGGAGTTGGCGAATTTGGACAATTTGCGTATTTGAAGCTGAGTACGTTTCCTAATGCACTCGCGGGAAGTCATTACTTGGAAGAAATTTCAAGGGATGAAATTCCGGGATTTTTATGAATTTGCTGCTAAAGTGTAAGGATAAGTATGAATTGGTTGCTAAAGTGTCGGCATTCAGGGATTTTATGAATTGGTTGCTAAAGTACAAATATCTCTCTTCTCTGCGAAATGTGTTGTAAGGCCTCTCTACCTTAAAAGTGAAATAAGCAAGTAAACAGGGCTAAACATTTAATAAAGATAAGTTATGGTTCCCGTTGTAGCCTTGAGCTTAACAGGATTACAGGCCAAAATTAAAATTCTATGAGCTAGTTAATTACATTCCATCAATGAATGTTAATACTATAGATTTACACTACTCTAGCGTAGAGACTATACAAAATCCTGTATCCTAATTCACAATGCTCCTCGAAGCTCACTGCCTCAACCCGGCCCATAGCCCTCCTAGTCAAAAGATGTACCTGCAGGAACAACTCACCATGAGCATATACATCACCATTCAACACAATTCAACATAATAATATAAATAAGCGCATGAGACGATTAATAAATATGCTCCCTGATTTACCACATTAGCACATTTTCATTGTTGTTCCTGTTTCATAAACTCATGCACAAAATCATTAGTTCACATCATAGTGATCGATACCACGTTCCAATTATAATCACAATATTCCACATTAATTACTTAGAATTGTGACTGTTCCGGTCCCAATACAACAGCGGAATTTTAGGACCCCTCGCTTCGACATATAGCGGCATCATATGATATCCCTCGCTTCGACAATGACAGCGGCATGTTACCTCGCTTAGACATGACAGCGGCAAATATCATACTACCATCGCTTCATATGACAGCGGCAAGTACCTCCCTCGCTCGGAGATAAAGGCTACCGGAACATTCATCAATTTCCACACAATAATCAAACACAATAATTGATCCCATTATCACGATATAACACTATCATTTCACATATTCTATCACATATAAGGACTCACTATCCACGATATGCATAATCAAAAGCGTAACACGTTTTACCGTCCGATGCCCGTACGTCTCACTACGTACCTTAGTTTCAAAAGTTGAGAAGTTGTATAACTTTATCTCCTTGACGTCGTTGGCACCTGGGATGGTTCTACACAACCATACAAATCAACATTAGAAGCTAAACAATAGCCAAATACCAAAAATTCATCAAAATTCAACATTTGCCACATTTTTAAACAGTGGCGATCGATCGCTACACGAGGCGATCGATCGCCTAACTTTTTGCCTTGCGGCGATCGATTGCTTCAATTGAGGCGATCGATCGCCTGTTGCGTTAAAAAGCTACTGGCCCTCGGCGATCGATCGCGCCATTTGAGGCGATCGATCGCCTACACTTGTTTTGCCCACTGCCCCTCGGCGATCGATCGCTGCATTTGTAGCGATCGATCGCCACAACCAGAAGTCACGATTTTCACCATTTTTGTACCAAAATTTCTTCCCAACTCCCACAACACTTATACCAACAAACTCAAAACACAAAAACACTAAAAACCTTCACCCAACATCATCAAAACACCAAAAATCTAACATCCCACCAAAAATCACACTAACCCAAACAAACCCATTTCAAAACCTTTTAAAACCCTTCCAAATTCAAACCATACTCTACAAAAACAACAAGGAGTGATATATACACATCCTAGATCTTAAATCTTACCAAGAATCACAAGAATGAAGCTTTTGCAAGAACTTCCTTCCCACTTTGAAGCCAAAAACGAGTTGAAGGGAAAATGAGGGTTTGGGAAATGGATTTGGGGATTTAGAGTGTAAGAGGGGTGAGGTGAAATAAAGGTAGTGGGGGTAAGGGTTAAAAGCTTTTAATAAACTTGTATCCCAACAATTAACATGATGTATTTTATACCCCAACATGGTATTTTAAAAGCATTACACCACAATGTGCCAAAATTCCAATTAAATGCATGATACGCCAAATAGTTAACCACCAACACGTTTAAGCCATTTAAAACACCCAAAACCCATCATGCATGACATTCACCCTGAAATGTTCTACCGGGTCACGCCCCCTTGTGACTACGCATTCACACATGATACTTAAATTCTCACACATAAATCAATTATCACCATAATTAATCATATGAACATAATTAATTCCTTAATTGCAATTATTTAATTTCGGGGCATCACAATACTCCCCACTTATAAGATTTCGACCTCGAAATCGCATGCACTTACCCCAAAAGAAACTAAACATAAATCACATACCAGAGAATAGTTCCGGGTAGTGCTGCACCATATGCCGTCCCGTCTCCCACGTGGCCTCTTCGACACCCCGACGATCCCACTGAACCTTGACCATCGGTATAACCTTGCTTCGAAGTCTGCGATCCTCTCGATCCAGAATTCTGACAGGTCGTTCAACATAGGATACATCTGAACTCAACTGAACCTCTGAAGGCTGCAAAACGTGAGACGGGTCTGGCTCATACTTCCTCAACATAGAGACATGGAAGACATCATGTATACCAGACAAAGACGGTGGTAGAGCCAAACGGTAGGCCAATGTACCGATGCGCTGCAATACTTCATACGGCCCAACATACCTCGGAGACAACTTTCCCCGCATACCAAAACGAACTACACCCCTGAAGGGTGATATTTTCAAGAAGACCTTATCTCCTACTTGAAATTATAGTGGTCGTCGTCGCTTATTGGCATAGGCTGCTTGCCTATCCTAGGCCGCTTTCATTTTCTGACGGATCACTTTGATTTTCTCTTCCATTTCTCGAATCAATTCCGGTCCTCCGACCGTCTTACTCGTCAAGTCTTCCCAGTACAACGGTGACCTACAGCGTCGACCGTAAAGGGCCTCGAATGGAGCCATCTGAATACTCGCCTGATAACTGTTATTGTAAGAGAACTCTACTAGTGGCACTGAATCTTGCCACGGAATATCGAATTCCAAAACACATGCCCTCAATATGTCCTCAAGCGTCTGTATGGTACGCTCTGTCTGACCGTCAGTCTGAGGGTGATAAGCTGTACTCAGTCTCACCTCTGTACCCAAAGCTGACTGAAGACCCTCCCAAAAGTGTGATGTGAACCGCGGGTCTCTATCAGACACAATCGAGACTGGAATACCATGCAATCTCACTACGTCCCGTATATACAACTGGGCCATCTTTAAGCATGTGAAAGACATACTATAAGGGATGAAGTGAGCCACCTTCGTCAGTCTATCCACGATCACCCAGATCGCATCAAATCCCGAGGCAGTCCTTGGCAAGTGGGGCACGAAGTCCATAGAGATGTGCTCCCACTTCCACTCTGGTATCTCTAAACTCCTCAACTCGCCACCGGGCCTCTGCCTCTCTGCTTTTACTTATTGACAAATCAAGCACTTCTTAACAAATGTGATGACGTCTCTTTTCATCCGCCTCCACCAAAACTGGTCACACAAATCCTTGTACATCTTTCTCCCACCTGGATGTATACTGAACCTGCTGCTATGAGCACGATGCAAGATCCCTTGACGCAACTCCGGTGCCCTCGGCACTACCCAACGTTTACCAAGCCTCAAGGAACCATCTTCTGCCACTCTGAACTTTGATGACTGACCCATACGTAAATATGATAACCATCTCTGCACCTCAGCGTCTGTCATCTGAGCTTTCCTGATAGATTCAAAGATGTCCGGCTCTGCCAACAGGGTCGATACATGTACCGGTGATGCATCTACATCAAAGTCATATCCCAGGTGACAACAGGAAGTCATCATGGCTGATAACTGAATGACATCCTCCGCGGTATACTTCACCTTCCTACTCAAAGCATCAGCTGTCATGTTCGCCTTCCCCGGATGGTACTCTATCTCACAATCATAGTCCTTGAGCAAGTCCATCCACCTCATCTGCCTCATATTCAGTTCCGCTTGAGTAAATAGGAACTTCAAGCTCTTATGGTCCGTGTAAATGGTAAATGAAGTACCATATAGATAATGCCGCCAAATTTTCAAGGAGAAAATAATGGCCGCTAGCTCCAAGTCATTAACTGGGTATCTGGTCTCATGAGGCTTTAACTGTCTCGAAGCATAAGCCACCACATGCTTATCCTGCATCAGTACGCAGCCCAAACCCTGCAGTGATGCATCTGTGTACAAAGTAAACCTCTCGTTCTCCGAAGGGATCACCAGAACAGGTGCTGTAGTCAACCGGTGCTTCAACTCTTGGAAGATCTGCTCACAAGCCTCAGACCACAAGAACGGAACACCTTTCTGAGTCAACCGCGTCAACGGCTTAGCGATCTTAGAGAATCCCTCGACGAAGCATCGGTAATAACCCGCTAAACCGAGGAAGCTACGGATCTCGGGCACAGATGTAGGCGCAGACCAATCCATCACTGCCTCCACCTTCCTGGGATCCACATATATCCCATCACTAGAGATCACATGCCCCAAAAATACCACGCTGCTCAACAAAATTCACACTTGCTTAGCTTGGCTTACAACTGATTGTCCCTAAGAATCTGGAGCACTGTCCTCAAACGATTCTTGTGTTCCTCCTCGCTCCGAGAATAGATAAGTATATCGTCAATAAATACAATGACGAATTGATCCAGATAGGATTGGAACACTCGGTTCATCAAGCTCATAAACACTGCCGGGGCATTTGTCACTCCAAACGGCATGACTAAAAACTCATAATGACCATAGCGGGTCCGGAAAGCTGTTTTCTGTACATCATCCTCCCTTACTCAAATCTGATGGTACCCCGACCTTAAATCAATTTTACTGTACAGCCTCGTGCCCTGCAACTGATCAAACAAGTCATCGATCCACGGAAGAGGTATTTATTCTTCACTGTGGCCTTGTTCAATTGTCTGTAATCGATGCACAGGCGCATCGATCCATCTTTCTTTTTCACAAATAATACAGGCGCACCCCAAGGTGATACGCTGGGGCGTATGTAACCCTTGTCAAGGAGTTCCTGTAGCTGCTCTTTCAGCTCCCTTAACTCCGCTGGTGCCATCCTGTATGGGGCACGAGAAATAGCGGAGGTTCCCGGTAGTAGCTCGATCCCAAACTCGACTTCCCTAACCGGCGGAAATCCGGGAATCTCTTCCGGGAATACATCGATAAATTCGGCGACCACGGGTATATCCTCGACCCTTAATTCTTCCTTCTTTCCGGCAATGTCGATGGCGTAACTAAGATAACCCATGTGCCCACGTTCCAATAACTGAGTCATCTTTAATGCCGATATTAATGGGTTTCTTGAGCGGGAACCATCCCCATAAAAAGTCCACCGAACCCCAAATCAGATCTGAACCGCACTGTTCTCTATCTGCAGTCCACTACTGCCTGATATCTGTTCAGTACATCAATACCCACAATGCAGTCAAAGTCTGACACCCCCAGAACAATCAAACCTGACTTCAACTCGTTGCCCTCAAAATAAATGAGGCCGTCAACAACGAACCGATCTGCAATCATACTCTTTCCAGCGGGTGTCGAAACCACAAGAGGCGTGGGTGACGGAGACGTGCATATACGGTGCCTCTCCACAAAACTCGTCGACACAAAGGAGTGTGACGCACCTGTATCTATCAAAATATAAGCAGGGTGCGTAAATAAATGATACGTACCCGCTATCACTTCCTCTGGAGCCGCTGTAGCCTGCTCCCTGGTTAGGGCGTACACTTGCCCTTGAGGTGGCCCCAACGGCTGTCCTCCCAATGGTCTCGGTGCAAATGGTGGTCTTTGTTGCGCTGGCCTGTCTGAAGGTCTCCCCATAGTGTTCTGTTGCCCTCCCCGGTTAGGACAATTCCGGGCCAAGTGACCATGTTTACCACATTCATAACAAGCGGAGCATCCTTTCACTGAATGGGGTCCTCCGCACAGAAAACACTTAACTTTTCCGAAACTGCTAGCCCGAGACTGTCCCCTATGAGGCGGGGCATCACTTCCATGATTTCCCTTTCCACGAGTATCCGACCATCTTCCACTAAACCTGGAAGCCGACGTGTTCCCCCTTAGCTTAAAATGGTCGCCCCTAGGTTTCAAGTTCTCGGGGGTCAATCTATGTGGTGGTGCTGGAGGTGGTGCTACAGTCGGGTATGCACCCACTCCCAATTCTGCCAGCTCAGCCCGTGCAAGGGCGTCATCAAAACAAGTAGGGCCATAAGTGATCACCCTATCATACAACTCCGGCCTCAAGCCCTTCATAAAGTTCCTCATCTTCGCTTGAGTACTGGTGGCGATATGAGGTACATATCTAAGTAGAGAACAGTAGTGGAGAGCATA
The DNA here is from genome assembly GCA_907163345.1 of Haberlea rhodopensis. Taxonomy (NCBI): domain Eukaryota; kingdom Viridiplantae; phylum Streptophyta; class Magnoliopsida; order Lamiales; family Gesneriaceae; genus Haberlea; species Haberlea rhodopensis. The sequence continues at coordinate 485,035 of CAJQUN010000257.1, read as the reverse complement.
GTCTGACACCGGCATAGTACATTGCTTTAAATTAGTAAACTCATCCTCTTTAGTCTGTCGTGCCGCAGCCGAGAAGTATCGGGTCAGAAATCGAGTTCTAAATAGCTTCCAGTTTATTTCCTGACCTTGAGCTTCCTGTTCAATCACCGTGGTCTTCCACCACATCAGCGCCTTTTTGGCTAATTGAAACTCTGCTAGCCTTATCCAGGCTGTCTTTGCACATGGGGCTGCTACAAATATCTGTTCTATCCTCTCCAACCATTCCTCGGCCGTTCCCCTGTTTCTGTCCCTTCAAATGTTGGGGGTCGATACGCTAGAAATTGAGTCAAACTCAGTTCTCCCGGCAATAACTGTTGTTCAGACGGCTCTTCGCCCAAAGCTGGCGGTGGCAGGGGATTCGTGCGTCCAACACTTGCATTGACACTTATTGCATCACCTATGTCGATATTTGCTGCCATACTGCAACACAAGGGTTAACAATGACACCAAAAGCAGTTCACATAATACATCGTTAGAAAGCATGAATAACAATGACCACAACATGTTAGTATAACATTTATGTACTCACAATGCACTGAACATGTATAAAAGAGTACTTAGCCAACTTATTGCTAAGGCTACCCTTCGCTCATTCCCGGGTTCTCTAACCACTGCTCTGATACCACTAATGTAAGGCCTCTTTACCTTAACAGTGAAATAAGCAAGTAAACAGGGCTAAACATTTAATAAAGATAAGTTATGGTTCCGGTTCCATCAATGAATGTTAATACTATAGATTTACACTACTCTAGCGTATAGACTATACAAAATCCTGTATCCTAATTCACAATGCTCCTCGAAGCTCACTGCCTCAACCCGGCCCATAGCCCTCCTAGTCAAAAGATGTACCTGCAGGAACAACTCACCATGAGCATATACATCACCATTCAACACAATTCAACATAATAATATAAATAAGCGCATGAGACGATTAATAAATATGCTCCCTGATTTACCACATTAGCACATTTTCATTGTTGTTCCTGTTTCATAAACTCATGCACAAAATCTTTAGTTCACATCATAGTGATCGATACCACGTTCCAATTATAATCACAATATTCCACATTAATTACTTAGAATTGTGACTGTTCCGGTCCCAATACAACAGCGGAATTTTAGGACCCATCGCTTCGACATATAGCGGCATCATATGATATCCCGCGCTTCGACAATGACAGCGGCATGTTACCTCGCTTAGACATGACATCGGCAAATATCATACTACCATCGCTTCATATGACAGCGGCAAGTACCTCCCTCGCTCGGAGATAAAGGCTACCGGAACATTCATCAATTTCCACACAATAATCAAACACAATAATTGATCCCATTATCACGATATAACACTATCATTTCACATATTGCATCACATATAAGGACTCACTATCCACGATATGCATAATCAAAAGCGTAACACGTTTTACCGTCCGATGCCCGTACGTCTCACTACGTACCTTAGTTTCAAAAGTGGAGAAGTTGTATAACTTTATCTCCTTGACGTCGTTGGCACCTGGGATGGTTCTACACAACCATACAAATCAACATTAGAAGCTAAACAATAGCCAAATACCAAAAATTCATCAAAATTCAACATTTGCCACATTTTTAAACAGTGACGATCGATCGCTACACGAGGCGATCGATCGCCTAACTTTTTGCCTTGCGGCGATCGATCGCTTCAATTGAGGCGATCGATTGCCTGTTGTGTTAAAAAGCTACTGGCCCTCGGCGATCGATCGCCTACACTTGTTTTGCCCACTGCCCCTCGGCGATCGATCGCTGCATTTGTAGCGATCGATCGCCACAACCAGAAGTCACGATTTTCACCATTTTTGTACCAAAATTTCTTCCCAACTCCCACAACACTTATACCAACAAACTCAAAACACAAAAACACTAAAAACCTTCATCCAACATCATCAAAACACCAAAAATCTAACATCCCACCAAAAATCACACTAACCCAAACAAACCCATTTCAAAACCTTTTAAAACCCTTCCAAATTCAAACCATACTCTACAAAAACAACAAGGAGTGATATATACACATCCTAGATCTTAAATCTTACCAAGAATCACAAGAATGAAGCTTTTGCAAGAACTTCCTTCCCACTTTGAAGCCAAAAACGAGTTGAAGGGAAAATGAGGGTTTGGGAAATGGATTTGGGGATTTAGAGTGTAAGAGGGGTGAGGTGAAATAAAGGTAGTGGGGGTAAGGGTTAAAAGCTTTTAATAAACTTGTATCCCAACAATTAACATGATGTATTTTATACCCCAACATGGTATTTTAAAAGCATTACACCACAATGTGCCAAAATTCCAATTAAATGCATGATACACCAAATAGTTAACCACCAACACGTTTAAGCCATTTAAAACACCCAAAACCCATCATGCATGACATTCACCCAGAAATGTTCTACCGGGTCACGCCCCCTTGTGACTACGCATTCACACATGATACTTAAATCCTCACACATAAATCAATTATCACCATAATTAATCATATGAACATAATTAATACCTTAATTGCAATTATTTAATTTCGGGGCATCACATGTGTGATGTCCGGGAATTACTGGTGTTAATCTCGGTGTAGTGATAATCCTTAATGGATTTTAATTATGGCAATTATGAGTTAATCGCGGTTTTGGGACTCCTGGGGATTTTAAATCCCGTAATTGGAGTCATTGGATCCAAGGGATGAGATTGTATTCTCATTGTGGTGATAACCTTGGAATTTGATTTTTAGTGGAATCTGGGGTCCGGAGTACTTTGTACTGGGGCTGGTGATGGAATTTAAGTTGGAGAGATAATTTTTGAAAACAGATAATTTTTAATGAGTCATGATGTAGTTGTGGAAGTATTGGTATTTTGGAGCCTGAGTGCTATATATACCAAGTGGACTCGGTATTCCGTCATTATACGGAATCATTTCCCTCTCCTCTCCCTCACGCCTCTTTCCCCTCACCCCAAACCCTTCCCCTCTTCTTCTCTTGGCACAAATCAACGGGGGCTCGTCTTGGGAGCTCGATTTCTTGAAGAAAGGTTGGTAATCATCTTCTCCTCACCTTTAGCTTTGATTTGATTATGGTTTTGTGCTATATGATTGAGTTTTGGGTTGGTTTTGAGTTTTGGGGGTTTTGGGTTAAAAATCTAAGTGTTGATTTTGGTGTTTTTATTGAGTTTAAATGGTGTTTTGGGGGTGTTGAGGAAGTTAGGGATGTTGGTTTAGAGTTTGGGTGTGAAAAATCCCATGGAAGCTCGAGTTTTTCGGAAAATCGCAGGTGTCGATGGATCGCCGAGGAGGGGCGATCGATCGCGACGTGCAACTGTTAATTTTTGGTGACGATGAACAGTGCATGCGATCGATCGTGTGGTCTAGGCGATCGACCGCGAGTAGGTTGGCGATCGATCGCGAGGGGTAGCGATCGATCGCGAGTAGGCGATTTTGCCCACTGGACAGGGGCGATCGATCGCACTGAAAGTGGCGATCGATCGCCGCCCGAGAATTTATTGTTTTGAAAATTTTGGAAATGTCGGGATTTTCGAATCGAGGTTAAAAAGGGCCGTTTCCGGGGCAATGTCTACATTCCAATGAGAATGCTATACTTTTAAAATGGATTGGTTGGAGCCAAAGTTTAATAAAACGGAATTCTCGGTTGGGTTTTTGGCTATCTTTTAAACTGGTAAAATGGAATATTTTGGGTATTATGCATGCTTAGATGGGGGGCTTTTATTTTGATAATCGTCATGGATTGAAGATATGTTTGGGGGTTATGAACGTGCTTGGGCACGTGGTTGCATGCTTGTGTTTAATTGTGAACTATTTATGTGTTAGCATAATTCATCGTGTCGTGGGACTCAGGCGAGGTCGGACTCGAACTACGGAACTATAAGGTACGTATGACGTACGAGCATAACCTATTATAATGTTGCAACTGTACAATGCATGGTATGTGGTAATTGCATTAAATGGGCATTGAAATGCATGGTATGTAGTATTTGCAATGAATGGATAGTGATATGCATGGTAAATGGTAATTGCGTTAAATGGACATACATTGGGAACCATACGGTGCCGCTATTGAGCGAGCAATGATTTGGGATGCTGTCGCCGTTGAGCGACCATCGGTTATGACGCCGCTATTATTGAGCGTGCGTGGGGTTTAGAATGCCGCTATTGTGGAGCGAGCAATGAAATATGAACATGGAATCATTGGCTAGATATATGTGATATCTACGGTCTCTTATATAATGATTTTACCGTATTGACTATGGAACTGGCATAATATGAATGGTATTAGTTAATCTATGTGGCGATTAACTGGCTTTGGGAATTTGATGAGTTTGGTTATTTTGAGAACATGGACAATACATGGGATCCCGGATGAGGATGATGCCATCCAGGGAGTATCATTTAAATTATGGCATTTACATTCTGTAAATTATGAACTGCAATATTATGATTATTGGATTGGTGGTATTGGTATGCTCACCCCGTGTGGGGGCTGTCTCTGTTGGGACAGGTGTAGCAGCAGCTTTGGAGTTACGCTCGGGCTGTTGATTAGAGGTACTTCCCGGATCGAGGTACCAGAGCTGGTTGAATAAGTGCATAGATCCAGAGTTGAGATCGAGTTGTGCTTGGGAGGTGCTTCCAGGATTGAAGTACCAGTAACAGTATCCGGTAGAGTGTTTTATGCATCAGATACACGCTTATTCATTGGGTGCTCTTATGTGAGTACATTTTACGTGTATATGGAATGTATAAATGGGCTACGGCTTCTCTCTGTTCATTTATGGTTTGCATGCAATTAAATATGGAATTGCTAATTGAACTGAGAGCATGTTAGTGTATTATGAGGGTACATGTTATATATGTAATCTTGGTTGGGAAATTTGAATATTATGTGGATCAAATGCAAGAAATTTTCAGGATGGCATATGGTGTTGTACTTGCATATGGCTTTTCCCCATGATAGTATGATTATATGCACTAATGGTATGAATTAATACACTAATAACGGGTTAAGGGCACGGGGGTCCTTACAAAATGAGACGTCACATAAACGTAAAACCACTGTTAGATTTTACTATCATAGGTTGAGATGTGGCATTGGATGAGGTGCCAAATACTGGCTCATACACATGCTCATAAAAAAAAGATCGAGGAATCATGGAAAAAGAACGTTAGCTCAATACATTTTTGACGTGTCTAAAATGGAAGAAGTCTTTGGCTACTTGGTCAAGGAAAGACTTATCACTTTTCCCTTGCCAACCAAGGAGGAACTTCGATGGAAGGATTATTGTATCCCCGAGGTCACTCTTAAGAGAACCTTTTCTTTTCCTATTGTTGGAATATATTACAGTAAATAATCGGGTATTTGATATACCTACAGCGGAAGATTATTCCAGATCTTTGTGCTCATCTAGCCTCGATCGTTGAACCTATCGTTGGTTGATAGATTGCTACTAGACTAATATACCATTGAATGCACACTTTAAGCACTTGGATCAATGGTGAATATCCAAGAGGGACTCTTTGTGAAATAAGAACAAGAGATTTGTACATGTTGGTGTGTTTAACCCCTATTTATAGGACTAAACCCTACATTAACTGCATATATGGTGTTGGGCCACAAGCCAAACTCTGGTTGCACATATGGGCTTTGGGTCTTGACTCTAAGTCAAATGTGGATGTATTATGGCCACAAGCCCAACCCATATACATTTATATTTATATCTCCCACTTATACACATTTGAATCAATATCTGTTGAGCCTTAAACGCATGGTTGTGTTTAATGCTTTAATTTACCTCCGGATTATTTTTGAGTTTTGATGAGCAACAAAACTTGTGTGTGTTATACTAATGAGTCTACTTAGTGTACATGTTTATTGATTGAAAAGTGGATTGATTGAAGAAAACCAAGTGTGCAAATCTTGGGATGGATCGCCCCAGGCGATGGCAGCCAGGAAAGCATCGCCACGCACATCGACAGAGGTGACGTCGAGGCTCGCGCGCAGGGGGAGTTCTCCCGAGGCGATGGCCTGATCGCCTGAGGCGATGACCTGAACGCCTGAGGTGATTGATGCTTCGCCTGAGGCGATGGAAGATTTTGAGCAGCTGAGGCTACGCCATTAATTTATGGAATTGATCGCCTGAGGCGATGCGTGCATTATGGTGACCATTGGTGCGCGGCGATGGTGATCGCCCGAGGCGATGTTCGAGGCGATCGAGGAGTGATTCAAGCCTTGAGTGTAGCAACGGCTAGTAGGAGCCTTGGGTGCCTCCTACACTATAAATATGGATGCTTTGGAGCATTTTGAAGATAAGAAACAAAACTTCAACAAAGCTTTGTTTATTCAAATTTCATATAGCATTGCAATCTCCATACATTTGTGTTGTATTGGAATTTGTGATTCTTTTCTTTTGTGAGAGTCTTGTATTCTTTGTGTTGGTACACCGTGAAGGTGTTTGTTGATTTAATTGTAAGGTCCTCCAACACCGACGCAAGTTGAAAATTGTAAAGTCATCAACAAGTAAAGTTGGTGCATGTGTTGTGGCTATCCTTGGAGCCCTTAAGGCCAAGAAGACTGAAGAGTGTTGGTAACTCGGGAAGAGTTTTGTGTGGCTATCCTTGGAGCCCTTAAGGCCAAGAAGACTCGTGAAGAGTGTTGTGCTCGTGAAGAGCTTTTTGTACTCGGGAAGAGTGTGTAGTGGCTAACTTGGAGCCCTTAAGGCCAAGATCCTTTTCGTTCTAGTAAAACCTCGGTTAAAGGTTTTCTAACCGGGAAGAGGAGACGTAGACGATTCATCGCCGAACTTCTATAACAAATCTTTGTGTCATTTACCGCTTTATTACATTACGCATTTATTTATTCATTCTTCTTTGTTTATTTATCGATTGACTTTAAGTCTTCCGCAGCGCAAACTCTTTTATTTTGCAAATTCATTTTAAAAAGCTAAAGTAGCCAAGGCCTCATTCACCCCCCCTCTTCGGTTCCAACAAGTGGTATCAGAGTCATTTGATTTTTGTATTAAATCAAAATTTTTATATGACTAATCTAGCAAATGAGTTTGCTCAAGGTCAATCGACCAATCGCCCTCCGCTTTTCACGGGAGATAACTACGGTTATTGGAAGAATAGAATTTCTCTATACATCCAATCCATAGATTATGACCTATGGAAAATCATTGTAAAAGGTCCACACATTCCTTTAAAGGAAGTTGGGGGAATAAGTATTCCCAAAGAAATGAACGATTTTACAAGAGCGGACATGATTTTAATTTTGTAAAATCTAAAGCTATTAATATTTTACATTGTGCTTTAGATATGAAGGAGTACAACCGGATCTCAATGTGCTCAACCGCAAATGAGATATGGGACAAATTACAAATTTGTCATGAGGGCACAAATCAAGTGAAGGAGACAAAGATAGACCTACTACAACTCAAATATGAGACATTTGAGATGGAGTCCGGAGAAGAGGTTGATTCGATGTTTAGAAGGCTCACCCAAATCATAAACGAGCTTGCCCAACTTGGAGAGAAGTACCCTCCAAAGCAAATATGGAGAAGAGCACTAAGAGCCTTGCCAAAGGAATGTGATGCAAAGAGGACGGCAATCATTGAATCAAACAAAAGAGAAAGTGCATCTTATGACCTTGATGAACTTCATGGCACTTTGGTGACCCATGAGCTTGAAGAGTCAACAAGGAAGGGAATAAAGGAGGATGAGAGATCCATAAGAAAGGGGATCGCCTTGGTCGGGAGGAAAGATCAATCCGAGGATGAAGAAGAAGATGATGATGAAGAGATGATCTTGTTTACTAGAAAGTTCAAGAAATTCTTTAACAAACACAACAAACCAAAGGCCTCCGGTGCTACCAAACATGATTCCAAACAAGAGGTAACTTGTTATAATTGTCAAGAAAAAGGTCATTATGCTAATAAATGTCCTAGGAAGAAGAATGAGGACAAATGGTAGAAGAAAGCCCTTATAGCCACATGGAGTGATAGTGACTCCGATGAAAAAGGAACTAACCTTTGTCTCATGGCCAAAGATGACGCAAATGATGAAGGAGATGAAATCAACAATGAGGTACCATCTTTTTATGAACTATTAGATTCTTATCATGAGCTTATTGATGTTCTTGGCAAAACCAAGATGAGTAACAAATTACTCAAACTTGAGGTAGCCAAGAAAGATGAAGAAAATAATTTATTGAAAAATGAGTTAAATTCTTTGAAAAAATCTTTTTGCAAATTTAGTGAGAGTAGTTTAAAGATGAATGAATTGCTTGGCTTGCACCGTTGTAGCTTTGATCAAGCCGGACTAGGCTTCTCAAGCAAAACTAAAACTTTTTCAAGCTTGTTGGCTAAAGCCAAGCATAATTCCCCTACTTGTACTTATTGTTGCAAAGATGGTCATACTAAAAATAAATATAGGTTTGCTAAAATCCAATACCAACCTAACAAAAGGTGGAAATGGATTCCAAAGGCGCCAATGAAAGCTAACCCTCAAGGACCCAAAAATCAAATGGGTACCAAAGATCCTCCAATTGTAAATTTATTTTGTAGGGACAACAAAGGGATGGATGATGAAGGCGCAAGCATCACAAGGGATGAGATTATCTCATTCACCACATTAGAAGAGGCGCGAGGTATAGGCCAATGACAAGAACGCACTCTTGTCATCAAAGGTAAATTTATTTTATGCATTTAAAAAGGGCAATTCCAAATTCATTGGCACAAATTAATTGTGACCAATAATATTGAAGCTCAAAATTCATTGATAGTAAAATGAATTCCCCTTAGCATGTGCACATATAAATTATTTTGATGCATGATTTATGCTTATCTCTCTATAGTAAGTATCTTGATATGCCTTGACTTCAAATTTGAATAATGTTATGTGAAAATGTGAAATTATGTGATTAAGCATGCTATAAATGTTTGGATGCTCATCTTTTGAAATAATATAATCATGACCTTAATAATTTTAATGTCTATTGGGCATGAGTGCATGAAATTTTAGTAGAACATATGCACATTTTGCACATTTAGAATTTATTGTTGATTGCCTTAAACGCATGTTTGTATTCCTCTCAATGATTTAATCTTATGCTTGTTATGACTATTACATGCTTGATGAGGAACATGTGTAAATTGTTAAAATATGGCTATGTGTCAACATATATTTATGCTCTGATTATTTAAATTTTGTACTTTTTGATTATCACAAAAAGGGGGAGAATTTTGTGATAAACTTGAAGTTTAATTCATGCATAGTTTGAGGGGGAGAGTTTTTGTATGCATGGTTTGAGGGGGAGAGGTGTTTTGTAAGGAACCCCGTGCCCTTAACCCGTAATTAGTGTATTAATCCATGACATTAGTGCATACAATCATACATGTAGGGGAAAAACCACTTGTTATCATAGCCAATCATGCGTATAATAAGATTTCTTTACATTATTACATATAATGTCTAGTTTCCCCTAACCATGTCCACGTAGATATCATGCACCAATATAATACACTAATATATTCTCAATTCATTTAGCAATTCAATAACTAATTGCATGCTACTCGTGAATGAAGAGAGAAAGACCCTTGCCTTTTTATACATGCCATATACACATAATAGTGCTCACATGCGAGCATCAAATAGGTATGTGTGCGTCAAATATATAAAATACGGTGCTCAATACCGTCACTGATACTTTGATCCCTGGAATCACCTCCATTCCATAGCTCGAATTCATCTCCAAAGTCATCGATGTACCTAATCACCCGCCCCAACAGAGACAGACCCCACACTGGGTGAGCATACCAATATCCCAAATCCATTAATCACAATAATACTATTCATAATTTAAATGCTATGAAATACAAAATGTACTCCCTGGATGATATCATCCTCATCCGAGATTCCCTGTACTGTCCATGTTCTCAAAACAACTGAAACCATCAAATTCCCAATGCCAGTTAATCATTAGATCGATTAACAAGTCCATTTGCTATACACCGATATCAAAATCAACAATTCCAAATCATTAAACAATGATTACAGATATTCCAAAAACCTCACTTATGGTTCCATGGTGCTATTCCATTGCTCGCTCTACAATAGCGGCATTTCATTCTTACGCATGCTCAACAGCAGTGGCGTCATAACCGATGTTTGCTCAAAGGCGACTACATCCAATCATTGCTCCCTCGAAGGCGGCACCATATAATTCTCAATGTATATATATCCATTCATAGTGATTACCATAAACCATGCAAATCAATATACATTTATTGCAATATAGTGTACCATGCACTCAACAATTGCAATTATAATAAAGGGCTATGCTCGTACGTCATACGTACCTTATAATTCCGTAGCTCGTGTCCAACCTCGCTTGAGTCCCACGACCCGATGAGTTAAGTGCTCCCATGCAAATAACTCCCAATTAAACAGAGGCATGCAATCACGTGCCCAAGCACGTTCACAACTTCCAAACCTATCGTCTATCCATGACGATTATCAAAATAAAAGCCCCCCATGGCTAAGCATGCAAATACCCAAAATATTCCATTTTATACGTTTAAAAGATAGCCAAAAACTCGACCGAGAATTTCATTATATAAAATTTGGCTCCAATCAATTCATTTAAAAGTATAGCATTCCCATTGGAATGTAGACATTGCCCCGGAAACGAGCCCTTTAAACATTGATTCCAAAATCCCGATATTTTCCAAAATTCCACAAAAACCAAGCCAAACAGGGCCGCGATCGATCGCCCATCAGGCGCGATCGATCGCCATAACCCACTGCCCGAAAATAAAACATCCGCGATCGATCGCCGCATATGCCGATCGATCGCCAAAAGTTTCTGGTTCCTCGCGATCGATCGGTGATATCTCGCGATCGATCGCAGGGTACTGTTCATCGTCACCTATTTTACAGATTTATGTCGCGATCGATCGGCGCCAAGCCGCGATCGATCGCGACCTGCAATGTTCCGAAAAACTCGAGTTTTAATGGGGTTTTTCACACCCAAACTCAAAACCAACACCCCAAACTTCCTCAACACATCCATTATACCATTTGGAACCAATAAAAACACTAAAAACTCAACTTTGAATTTTTATCAAAAACCCCCAAATTCCAAAACCAACCAAAATCTCAACCAAACTCTACAATACCACTACCAAATCGAAGACAAAGGTGAGGGGGAGATTAATACCTGATTATCTTCGAGAAATTCGGCTCCCGAGCCTAGCTACCAACGATTTCTCCTCCAATGGAGAAAAGAGGGAAATGGGGGAGGGTTTGGACGCATAGAGAGAGAGGGAGAGAGAGAGGGAATTCGTCCAAATGACGGAATACCGAGTCCACTTGGTATATATAGTACCAAAACTCGAAAATACAAATCCTTCCACAAATACATCATGACTCATTAAAAATCATCTGTTTTCAATAATTACCTCCCAAACTCCATTTCCATTAACAGCCCCAGTACAAAGTACTCCGGACCCAAAATCCCACCAAAGTCCAAATTCCAAGCTTATCACCACGATGAGAATACAATCTCATCCCTCGGATCCAACGACTCCAAATATCGGATTTAAAATCCCCGAGAGTCTAGAAACCACAATTAATTCATAATTGCCACCAATAAAATCCATTAAGGATTATTACCACACCGGGATTAACACCACTAATCCCCGGGTATCACAATTATCCCCCACTAACAAAATTTCGTTCTCGAAATTTGCACGGCGTACTCCACGTAATGCCGAGATTACAAAATCCAAATGGATTCACATCGTCGAATCATGAACATGTCATGAACGACACATCAACCGCGAGAATATCAACCTCGCACCAAAACCTGGAATGGGGTAAACTTCCCAAGCCAAAACAACCGTACAGAACTTCAGCATACTCCCAATGCTAACCGTCTCAAAAGAAGTAAGCTCAAACCTAACTACAAATCAAACAAATCATTCGTGATTCCAAAATAGATATCGCCCCAACGATATCTCCACGATTTAGCCTACGATGTTAAACATACATCGTTACTAATGAAACCACTAGCACACAACAGTGTACTTATATCACATCTGGCTTCCGCTTTCCAAGTCCATCTCCATCAAAGGAGTAGTTGCACCACATTGCAACACAGATTGGGCCACAACACGGCCCCGATCAATACGAAACACACCTCCAAAGATGTCTACATCCGGGTGTTCCAAGAATCATATCTTGGTCCAAATACACCATCGAGACTCCACAAGGTCTCGAGTTCTCGAAAGGACATGCAAGAACAATCAATTGCATTCCCGCCACACGTGTCAACCACGACACTAAACAAATCTGAATCCTGGCCCTCCCTCATTTATCCTGGGATTCAACAATCCTAAAACGGGGAGGCTATCGAATTGACCAGCAAGAAATACTATGGTCCCAAAACACGACAATCCCTCATCAGGGGAAGTCAACTGGACCTCACGATTATTCCTCAGAATACATGTGCCATCGAGATTACCAATCTCAGGGTGCCACAATCTCACCGGAGATTCATTCATCAAAGCATATAAATCCGATGCTCGATGAGTACCAAGAAAATGCTGGTATTTGTATACCCACACCGGGATACATAACCACGCACCAACACAACATGCACACACAAAGCAATAGACTCGGGTATCTCCAATCATACCCAAAATCCCAAAACCAACTGTCAATCCTCGATTGTTCCCACTCCACGGAGAATGATGGTTGACAACCAAAAAGGGTGTGATTATAACATCAACACTACGCAAACCAACTCAACGAATCTCCCAAAGATTCAACTAGTAGGCATATCAATACCGTCTTCCTCACAAGGAAAGTGTCATGAATCCATGACCCTCCAACCTCGAACCGCTGTTCGGAAAACCTGGATATATTTATACCAAAATATATTCCGGAACTCAGAAATACACAACTGGTTCAGAATAGTGCATCAAACCACTATTACCAAATCAAAATCCGTATACGCCATGTATAATCAAACCAATGATGCTCTGTAATAATGCCATAGTACTCCACAACCTCGAGCATTACCCCGGAGACGTTTCCTTGAACGTCTCACCGGAAGTACGAAGCCATCATCTAGTCCATCACTAGTAGGGCTCACCCCGGTTGATTCACAATCAACCCTCAAGAAATATCAGATGTCTTCATGACAGTATAATCCAAATCTCTCCAAAAGATAAAATCAATATATTAGTGTTACCCCACTAGCTATATCCCACAAATCCAATTGTGACTCCCGTTGCATTCCATATGCAAGGATGCTCAACGACTTGTTGACACTCGTGTTGGTACTACCAAAAAAATTGAGCTGTCCCAGTACAAGTCTCTCAAACAATAGACGTGTAAACGTTCCCGTGAGGTATTCACTGCCTCAATCATCATGCCACATAGAGACTACAAGAGTCTACCATAAGTCCTCATCGTATCGTCATACGATTCATCGAACTCGGTCCCAACGTGCAGTATAATTGCCATAACAAGCACACTATAACACTGCTACAATACCTGGCTAGCAAAACGCTGACTCCATAGGCTTATACCCAGCCTACCAACGTATCATACGTTCTATCCCGGTACAACATACCGTAATATCCATTAGAGTAGTGATCATCACCCAATATTTCTCTAATATCAACGCACAAAGGACATTCCGGTGTCCTTGCACAACCACAAAGCAATCCTAATTCGTAGGATTTATTTCACGCCCTCAGGGGTGGGTGTGATCATGTCTACCACATGTCACCTCGGCATGAGCAAGTAGTTTCTTTAACAACTACTCCTATTACCAGTCACTTGGCCATAGCCATTCCAACGAGTATACCCAAGGGTACCACTACTCGTAAAATATTTACCTCAAATATGTGCTGCGGTACACTTCCTGTACGACGCACCCAATAATTCATCGAGGGACCTGCTCGGCATAATGGTCTCGTCAACTAGTGACCCAGACACTACCATGTGCTCACCATTGGCACTCAAACCACACGACTAAATACATATACATAAATGTATTATTCATCAAAACGACGCTACGCGTCTACATAGACATCCACTATGTCATCGTCATCGCGTGACGGTACCTGTAAACATATGACATTCGAAATAACATCGTCAACTGGTGACGATACATGTCGAAACACGACATCCATAGCCTCATCGTCAAACACATGACGGTATATGTACATCAACACATATAATCCACAATAATGCTAATAAAACAGTAATATGTCATACCTCATCGCTAACAAGATAGCGGTATACCTGTCTCCGTCGTCCAATGGTGGTACGCAATCAGCACCCATTGCTCGTAGGCGGCGTAATCCAGTGCTACGCACATAGCGGTATAACCCATCGCTATAGAATCCGCGGCATGATCTCTCGTCATAGAGTCAGCGGCATAGGACATCGCTATAGATACCCGGCGGTATGAACCATCACCAATAGATGTAGCGGAATGTACCATCACTATGAATACCCGACGGCATGAACCATTGCCAATAAATGTAGCGGAATGTACCGTCACTATATAATACCCGGCGGCACGAAGCATCGCCAATAGATGTAGCGGAATGTACCATCGCTATATAATATCCGGCGGCATGAACCATCGCCAATAGAATAGCGGAATGAACCATCGCTATGAATACCCGGCGGCATAAACCATCACCAATAGAATTGCGGAACGAACCATCGCTATAGAATACCCGGTGGCATGAACCATCGCCAATAGAATAGCGGAATGAACCATCGCTATATAATATCAGACGGCATGAACCATCGCCAATAGAATAGCGGAATGAACCATCGATATGAATACCCGACGGCATAAACATCGCCAATAGAATAGACGATCCCTAGTCTTGTTACAGTAGTGTATTTTAATGCACCTCGCTTGTCATGACCGCGGCACTAATACCCCTCGCTTCGACATATCAGCGGCATGGAATAACCTCGCTCAAATGCGACATGCGGCAATACCCTCGCTTCAACATTTGGCGGCAAATATTATTTCCTCGCTACGATATGACAGCGGCAAGTATTCTATCATCGCGTCAAGTGACAGCGGCAAAGCATTAAAATCATCACTCATCCGTAACAACGACTCATGGGATATTCACCATTCCATCTATACCTGCAACACAATGCATATTCCATATCCCAATATACATCACCATGAGTGTATTGTAATGCACCTCGCTCAAATGTGACATGCGGCAACACCCTAGCTTCAACATTTGGCGGCAAAGCATTAAAATCATCACTCCCATATATACAACCACAATGAGTGTATTTTAATGCACCTCGCTCAAATGCGACATGCGGCAACACCCTCGCTTCAACATTTGGCGGCAAAGCATTAAAATCATCACTCCAATATATATATATATATATATATATATATATATATATATATATATATATATATATATATATATATATATATGCAACCACAATGCATAATCCATGTTGTATATAAAATGCAGGTTACCGTTTCGTGTCTTTCAACCCTGGCCTTAGCCTTTCATGTCATAGTGTTCCTACAGGAACAATCGCAACCCATGAGCACATAATAATCCATATTCACCACAATATGATTATAATAAGTAAATGCATAAATCATGAGTACAAAGTACTTCCTGTATCCCAATGCATTTCAAAATGCTCCCTTTGGTTGTCCCTGTGCTACAACTCACAATCATAATCAACAGATTATATTATGATTCCATAGATATCATGACATATAGTTGTTCCACTATGATCACATGCCATAAATGCACATAAGCAAAATAGTTGTGTCACACAGCACTAACTACCATCATGCATATTTATGTGCTACTCATTTCCATCCATATGATTCTAAACCCTCAACAGCCCCAAAAGATCAAACCACTGCTCTGATACCACTAATATAAGGACCCCCGTGCCCTTAACCCATAATTAGTGTAATAATTCATGCCATTAGTGCATACAATCATACATGTAGGGGAAAAACCACTTGTTATCATAGCCAATCATGCGTATAATAAGATTTCTTTACATTATTCCATATAATGTCTAGTCTCCCCTAACCATGTCCACGTACATATCATGCACCAATATAATACACTAATATGTTCTCAATTCATTTATCAATTCAATAACTAATTGAATGCTACTCGTGAATGAAGAGAGAAAGGCCCTTGCCTTTTTATATGCCATATACACATAATAGTGTTCACATGCGAGCATCAAATAGGTATGTGTGCGTCAAATGTATAAAATATGGTGCTCAATACCGTCACTGGTACTTCGATCCCTGGAATCCCCTCCATTTCATAGCTCGAATTTATCTCCAAAGTCATCGATGTACCTAATCACCTGCCCCAACAGAGACAACCCCCACACGGGGTGGGTATACCAATATCCCAAATCCATTAATCACAATAATACTATTCATAATTTACAACAATGTAAATGCTATGAAATATAAAATGTACTCCCTGGATGGTATCATCCTCATCCGGGATTCCCTGTACTGTCTCTGTTCTCAAAACAACTGAAACCATCAAATTCCCAATGCCAGTTAATCATTACATCGATTAACAAGTCCATTTGCTATACACTGATATCAAAATCAACAATACCAAATCATTAAATAATGATTACAGATATTCCAAATACCTCACTTATGGTTCCATGGTGCTATTCCATTGTTCGCTCTACAATAGCGGCATTTCATTCTCACGCATGCTCAACAGCAGTGGCGTCATAACTGATGTTCGCTCAAAGGCGACTACATCCAATCATTGCTCGCTCAAAGGCGGCACCATATAATTCTCAATGCATATATATCCATTCATAGTGATTACCATAAACCATGCAAATTAATATACATTTATTGCAATATAGTGTACCATGCACTCAACAATTGCAATTATAATAAAGGGCTATGCTCGTACGTCATACATACCTTATAATTCCGTAGCTTGTGTCCAACCTCGCTTGAGTCCCACGACCCGATGAGTTAAGTGCTAACATGCAAATAACTCCCAATTAAACACAGGCATGCAATCACGTGCCCAATCACGTTCACAACTTCCAAACCTATCGTCTATCCATGACGAATATCAAAATAAAAGCCCCCCTGGCTAAGCATGCAAATACCCAAAATATTCCATTTTATACGTTTAAAAAATAGCCAAAAACTCGACCGAGAATTTCATTATATAAAATTTGGCTCCAATCAATTCATTTAAAAGTATAGCATTCCCATTGGAATGTAGACATTGCCCCGGAAACGGGCCCTTTAAACCTTGATTCCAAAATCCTGACATTTTCCAAAATTCCACAAAAACCAAGCCAAACAGGGCCGCGATCGATCGCCCATCAGGCGCGATCGATCGCCATAACCCACTGCCCAAAAATAAAACATCCGCGATCGATCGCCAAAAGTTTCTGGTTCCTCGCGATTGATCGCGGGTACTGTTCATCGTCACATATTTTCCAGATTTATGTTGCGATCGATCGACGCCAAGCCGCGATCGATTGCGACCTGCAATGTTCCGAAAAACTCGAGTTTTAATGGGGTTTTTCACACCTAAACTCAAAACCAACACCCCAAACTTCCTCAACACATCCATTATACCATTTGGAACCAATAAAAACACTAAAAACTCAACTTTGAATTTTTATCAAAAATCCCCAAATTCCAAAACCAACCAAAATCTCAACCAAACTCTACAATACCACTACCAAATCGAAGACAAAGGTGAGGGGGAGATTAATACCTGATTATCTTCGAGAAATTCGGCTCCCGAGCCTAGCTACCAACGATTTCTCCTCCAAGGGAGAAAAGAGGGAAATGGGGGAGGGTTTGGGCTCATAGAGAGAGAGGGAAAGAGAGAGGGAATTCGTCCAAATGACGGAATACCGAGTCCACTTGGTATATATAGTACCAAAACTCGAAAATACCAATCCTTCCACTTGTTTTCAGACACCCACTTGTTTTGCCTTTTGTGAAGTCACAGCCTCTTAAATATTTGGTTGGCTCATCAAAATCTATAAAAGCACGCATGAAAATTCTCATTCAATGATATATATCATTAGAGAATAATTGCGCGCTTCCTTTTCTATATTCAAGGATTTTGAGAGACTTCCTTCAATGAACCACTCCCACTGAATTTAATATCGTTTTTGTTTTCTCTATTACTTGTCACACAAAGCCTTATAACCTCATCTTGGTTAGAGACTACAACGCAAACCACATGGTTCATGTAACTAGTATAGTTTGATGCTCCATTTTTGACTTCACTCACAAAATGCACATCTCAAACTCTATTTCATTCCTTCCTCTATTGGAATGTTCATAGTATATTATAATATTTTCCAAAAAATAATTTTTTTGAAGCTCTTGGATCGAGCTTTTAATGCTTGAAAAACAATACTATAAACAAATCACACCGATTCACAAAGGGAATCAAAATGACTGTGTAGAAGGCACATGGTATGTAGGCAGCTATAAAAAAACTCTACTCCTCATAAGGATATTGGAAGATTCGCTGCGCCATCATTTATCTGGCCATTTCTAGAAGTGTTTGATTATGTCTCTCACTACATTATCATTTCATGCAAACATACAAAATCATTAACTATCTTGTAATTATATTTCCTCATAAATTTGTCTAAACTAATCAGACATATATTTGCAGTGTCAGTTGAATCCACTAAGTTCTGCAAATATTTGAGTTTATTTGACACCAAAAGATCATATGTCACAGTTTTCAGAATTTGGGACGTTTCGTCATCCAGTTTTGTCGTGGAAGAATCGTATGCTTTTGCCATTGATAGATTGGATATGGAATCAATATCATTTGCCCTTTTTTGCAAGGCATTAGAGTGTTGTCATGTTGAGAAAGCTCTCTTAAATTTCCAGAGGGTGAAGATGTTCTGAATCCTTAATTTACGGGAACCAGATGCATCATATGAATTTTCAGCCTCACTATATAGTCAAGATTCTCCAAGCGTTATGGAATCACTGAAATGGCGAACCTTCTCAGGATTTTGAGTCGAAACCTACTGGCGTAACTATCATCTTTTTGTTAGCATATATGCACTAGTAAGCCAAAAGTTGGCCTATTGGGCTTTATGCACCCAAAGCCCATTAGTTACTTAATGACCCTATAAATATGTCATTCTAGTTGAGAGACTCAATATTCCATACGATTCCATTCACTCTCATAGAAATACCAACGCCAAACTAGCAATGGTGTTGGCTTGTAGATCTGGTCAGGTTGATTGGACTCGAGGGACTACCGCTATTAGATTCACGTCGGTGAACGATAATCTCTTTTCGTGCATTTATATTTGATATTTGCATGTTTATATATGAATCAGGCGCGATCGTCCGTCCCTGGGTCAGATCTGTTTATTATATTATTTCCGCTGCGTTTGGATCTGGCGCCGGGGTACGGAAACCCAACAGTGGTATCAGAGCCAGGTTGCGCTTTGATTCATGTATTTGAAATTAATTTTTGTTAGATCGTTTCCAACATATACTAATCGTGTTTGAATTTTCGAAAATTAAGGAGTCCGGAAAAACATAGAAAAATTTAAAAGAACTTGTTGATGTTCGACCGATTTCCACAAAATCTTCAGCTGACCATTGCCGGTGAACTCCATGCACGCGGTGGCTGTTGGCGGCAAGGCGACGGAGACGGCTGAGAAATGTTCTCTGCTGACGTCCGCGCGCCCCGACTGCTGATTTTCACACGAATCGTGTAAGCCCTTCAAAGACGAACCTCCGTCTAGCAGCAGCCATGGTATCTGCAAATGTTGCATACATAATCACGCAGGTGGTTCGCGACCAGGCTCAGACCATCGTGAAAGGTTCACGATGTGCGTAGTTTACACAACAAGTGTTCTGTATCTGGTCCAAATCTGTGCGAAATTTGCGGGTTGCTAGATCTCGTCATGCCAGAAAGGGTTTATGGTTTTTACAAATGAATTGCGTGAGCCTCTGCGCTTACTTTTCTCGTCGTGCCCGCGATTGTGACCGGCAATCGGGCGACGGATGGACAAGGTGAAGGCGGCACGCGAGCTAGGGTTTCTGAAACCCTAGCCGCCGCTGCCTGTGAGGAAGAACGATGAACAGTGCACTCAACCCTAATTTTCGAATTTTTTTTTAAAAAAAAAAAAATTATTTTTGGTAAATCCGAAAATTAAGGTTAATTTTTGGGGTTGAAATTGCATCTTTTAATTTTTGGATCCAAATTGTTTGGAGTCCATAAATTTTTGGGTCATTTTAGATGTTTTTTTCGGATATTAGTTTTTGAAATAATAAATCATAAACTTAATTCAATTAAAAATATGATTTTTAATTTATTAAGTGTAAAATGGAAATTTTACAATTAGTTGAAAATGTAATTAATTTGAAATTGAATGAAAATGTTTCATTTAATTTGTTAATTTTATTTTTGCTAATATTATGATTTGTAGGTAAAATAGTGATTTTACCAAGTAAATGAAAATTTAATTAATTGAAAATTAAATGAAAATGTTTCATTTTATTTGTTAATTTTATTTTTGATTATTATGATTAAAAGGTAAAATAGAGATTTTATCAATTTATTGAAAATTTAATTAATTAGAAATTAAATAAAATGGTTT
Source organism: Haberlea rhodopensis (assembly GCA_907163345.1). Taxonomy (NCBI): domain Eukaryota; kingdom Viridiplantae; phylum Streptophyta; class Magnoliopsida; order Lamiales; family Gesneriaceae; genus Haberlea; species Haberlea rhodopensis. The sequence continues at coordinate 464,274 of CAJQUN010000257.1, read as the reverse complement.
TATTTAATTTGTTAATTTTATTATCAATTAATAATGCGATTAGTGGGAAAAGATAGAATAAATTAATTATTGTGATATAATTACATGGGATGTGATTAGTACAATTACATATGATGTAATTGTTTAGTTTAATGTTTAATTACATATGATGTGATTGTATGATGGATTATTACGGGCCTTGACCAATGTGTTTAGGTGACTGTATATGTTTTTAATGTTCATTATAATTGTGATTTTGGTTTTCAGGCCTGCGAGCCTGCTCTCTCTATTTTCTGATGTATCCCACCCCGGAGTTGTATCCCTATTCTCTTGTTTGCACGATTTAAATGTAAAATCTTTAGAATTAGTGGGAGATCGAGATTGAAGATGGAGCATCAAGAATCAAGACTTGTATAATGGAAGCAAAAATGTAATAGGATTGCATTACATACCTGCATCACCTTAGACAGACTTGTGATCCACGTATGGCTCACGTTGATCAATTAGGAAAAGGCCGTAATCGTCCATATTTATTTTTATTATGCATATGATGTATGATAAATGTTTGTTTGTATGTTTTATTAGTACATATGACTGCATGAATAAAACATAGTTGCATGAATTCGACAAACAAACAAACAAGTACTGGATGAGATTTGAAAATTGTTAAATCCCTCTTTTGAATATGATTCAAAATTTTTAATATCAAATTGTAAAGGGAGCTCAAAGGAGTTTGTTGCTTCCTGTCTTCCATCAACAGTTAAGCCATGAGATGCTACTTGTGTCAGGTGTCTTGTCTCACCCTCGTGGGGGGCATCTGGCATGGGAAAACTGTGTGTTTAACTGCCACTTAATTATGGATAGGGTTCTGTTAACCTTTAAGATTGCTCACCCTCGTGGGGTCTTATTGGCGAACATTACCATCCGTGGGATGGGTTAGTTTGACGTGAGAAGGCATAATTGGCCTGCCTCCGTAGGGTTATGTCAATCACGAGACGAATATCTTGGGGGTTGTATATGATGCAATTGTGAGCTACCTTTAGTATCATGAGGTCGGCTGGACCCTCGTTCGGGGCTATCATGAGCTAGTTGGACTCCAAGCCCACTAAGAAGATACGATTTTCCGTTCATTTGTCATGAGGGTGACGAATTCAAAAAATTTAGTGGGAGCATTCAATAACTAAAGTCCATAGTTTTTGAATTAATTAATAATCAAACGGTTTGCATGTATTTTCTGTTTATTCTCAGTATTGTGATTACCGTGAATCCGATTGCATCAATTCTCGATATAAACAAAGTAACCGCACCAAATTATTCTGATTGACTATTAGTTTTAAAATAGTGCTTGCTTCTAAAAGGTTGCTATATACCTTTGGTGGGAGCCTCCTGTTGAAGTGTCTCCCCGTTCGTCTCATGAAGAGATCGCCACACTTGGGAAGTGGTGGGACGACGATCTCTCGGCTAGGTGCTATATGATAGCATCTATGTCACCAATGAGTTTCAACATAGATATGAGTAACAGGCTCATATTGCTGATATTTTCTAACACCTACAAATGTTGTTTGGTGAACGGACGCGATTACTGAGACTCGCGATTTCAAAAGAGCTATTTTCATTTCACATGCAAGAAGGGACTTCGGTCTATGAGCATGGTGTAAGAAAAATATCTCTTCTTGAGAAATTGGAAAATTCTGAATGTGACAAATCCTCATTAACTGGCTGTAGATTTGATCTTATAGTCAAAATGTTGGAAACTCGTGAGTCCTTGATTCAAAAGGAGAAACGTGTTCTTCTTGTCAAATCTTCTACCAATGGTAGGAAGAGTTCAAGGATAAAGAAGAGGAAGGGAAATGGTTCTCAACCTCAAAGCCGAAAAATAATATAGTAGCAACTAAGAAAGGAGAGGCATCTATGTTTTCACTGCTGTCACTGGCGCAAAATTGTGAGGAATACCTAGACTAGAAGCGTTCTAAAAAGGGTATGTTTTATATTAAAATTAAATGTTTCTATTGGTTCTACTTCTTTGGTATATGATGCCAGTTGTGCTCGCATTTTGGCAAAGAGTTGCATGTGATGTGAAGAAGTAGAGAGCCCTAGGAAGGTGAAACCTACCTGAGGCTAAGCATTGTAGCAATAGTTGTTGCAAAGGCTGTTTGAAACATTTATTTAATATAAAATCTTGAACTGGTTAGGAACTGGTTTGAGCAATTATTCATTTGTTCTAGATTTAATCATGAACATTGTTCCTATTTAGAGAATGATATTCTTTTAAATATGCGAATGTGATTTGCAGTATTTTTAAGAATGCATGTTTTATTGAATCTGGTGAACTTATGAATGATCAGTATGATTATATTCAAAGAATATAAAAAGAATGATAACTTAAATCCAACATAAATTTAGCATGTGCTGAATGTCCATTGAATTTGATTCATATGAACGTATGTGGAGCACTAAATGTTAGTGCAAGATGATGTTGAGTTATCTTAAAGAGAATATGATTCTCTCTGAGTAACTCTCTAAAGTTACATATTTGTTGAATATAATTCATACCAATGCAGTGACCAAAACTCCATATACGATATGGACTGAAAAATAATCCAAATTTTTATTTTGAGATTGTTCTGCTTATGTGAAGCATCCAGTGGGAGATGAGTTGGATAGTTGATCAATCTTATGTTATTTTGTGGAAATTATATTATCAATTGCAGGCAAAGAGTTTGTTTTGCAAGTGCAATCTTTCTAGAGAAAATGTTTCTATTAGAAAGGATGACAAAATAATATAACTTGAAAGGGTTCAAGAACCACAAACCACTAGAAAAGTGAAAACGGTGAAATTAATTTAGTTAATCACAACCTTTGATTTACACACACCAAAGAGATTTGAAAATGTTTCAAGAGCTCCTGATAGAATGAATCTACTCCTTGAAAGTAGTCAAGAAATAGACCATGGATATGATCCTTGGACTTTCAAGGAGGCGATGTCAGATATTGATTCGGAACATTGGCAAGATGCCATGAAATCTGAAATGGCCTCCATGTACTCCAATAAGGTATGGGCCTTAGTAGATCATCTTTGGGAATTGTTCCCATTGGCTGCATGGATTTATAAGTGAAAGCTTGGAGTGGATGGGAAGGTAGTGACCTTCAAAGCTTGAGGGTGAGAAACGATTATTCTCATAGGCAAAGAGTTGTTTATGAGAAAATTTTCATCGGTTATGATGCTATAGTCTATTTAAATTTTATTAGTTATATCTTTATATTATGAATATGAGATATGAGTAATGGATGTGAACACAACATTTCTCAGTGGTGGCATTGAGGTAGAAATGTAGCAGCCAGATGTGTTTACAACTTCTTGGAGTGAACAAAAGGTTTGCAAACTCCAGTGGTCCATTTACGGGCCTAAGAAGGCATCCCGAAGTTTGAACCTTCGTTTTGATGACATCATCAAAGTGTTTGGTTTTGTTAAAAATCCGGAAGTGACATGTGTGTGCAAAAAGGTTAGTGGGAGCATGGTTATATTTGTGATGCTTTAAGTCGATTATATCATGCTCATTGTGAATGGTATTGGATTAATCAATTAAAGCGTGATTATCTACTAATTTCTCCATGTAAGATTGTGAGAAGCGTCATACGTGCTTAGCATACGGATCTATAGGGATAGATCTAAAGGATGCTTGAGATCTCTCAATCTACGTACATAAACACTGTGCTAAAAGGGTTTAGCATAGAATAGTCAAAAAATGAGTTACTTCATAATATGTCATAGTATTCATCTCTCGAGTCAATGGGTCTTAAGATTGATGAGGAGAGAGAAAAGATGACATTGGTACCTTATATTTCTACTTTTAATAGCATACTGTATGCTACGGTATGTACTTGGCCTGATGTATGTTCTTAGAGTAATGATCAGACATCAGACAGATCCCGGTGAAGGTCACTGGAAAAACTGTGAAAATAATCCTCAAGTTCTTATGAAGAACTTATGATATGTTCATGGTTTTTGGATCTGTAAGTGGAGAAATAAAAGTTGAAGGCTAAGCTGATGCTGGTTTTTAAATTGGATGTAGATGATACCATATCGATGTTCGGATTTGTATTTAAGCTCAATGATGGTGATGTCTCTTGGAAACGTTCCAAGCAAGACACCACATTGGATTCCACCACTGAAGCTGAATACATTGCAGCATACGATGCAGCAAAGATGCAGTTTGGATATGAAACTTCATCCAAGAGTTGGGTGTAATTTCTAATGCGGTTGACACAGTCCCTAGTACTGTGACAACATTTGAGCTATTATGAATAGCCAAGATCTCATCAGTATCCAAACTTATATTGAGAAAATACCATCTAATGAGAGAGATGGTAGACACGCCATTATTATCGTGAGAATCGCTTCAACAGAAAAATATAGTGAATCCACTGACAAAGCCTTTACAAGGATTGGTGTCTGTTAGACATCTTGGGAAGATGGTCTTAAGACACATGAGTAGTTGGCTTTGTGAATGTGAAAGATATTGTTGTTATACATGATTAAGTAAATCAATAGTTGATTAATTGTACTTGTAATCTTATTATGACAAATCTTTGTTTGAATAGTAATATATATGGCATTTCTTCATCTGTTTACCCATGCATCTTGATGTGTTGATGAAGTCTTTGAGATTTCTATAGTCCATAGAATGTGGTTACGCATATGATGGTGACCATGAAATACATTCTCGACCGCGATTTCTAAATGTTCCTGGTCGATGAGCCTTTGGAATTCTATAAGTGGTTACCATTTGTCGAGGATAGAATTTCTAGTCATAGTTGTGCACCATTACTCCTCATGACCCGCTCATGACCCGAGGCGTCATTGAGGTATTGATAGATAGTCGTGTACTTTGATTTAATGACTGATCACATGTGGGTCATAAAGTCATTATTTTGGGTATTCAGTGATGCTGTCAGAGACCTATGATTGTCGTTGGGGATTCACCACTGGTCTTGATGAACCAGGATGTCCTACGTGTTATTCTATATATGATTCGAGGAATCTCTGGCCAGAGTGGGTAGTGCTTGTGAAAAATGAGTTTTTCATATACGCACACAAGGAATCATATAACGTGAAACAAATACATAGTTATTGAAATCATAATGGGTCTCGATCAACCAATGCCCTTGATTCAATCGGGACATATTGAGTGAAAGGAATGTACTGCACGCTAACTATGGCTGACAGGTTCTCGTACGTTGCTAGTCATTTGTATCTAGGTCTTCGTGAAGCGCAGATGCTAGGCGCTACCCACGATCGGTAGGTTGTTGCTGAAATTGTATTTCGGTCATTGTCTATTAAAGGAGTTTAATTGACAATGGGGCATTCAGGGTAAGCCCAACGAAGTTGTTTGACTTCTAAAATCACAAAGGTTGTGATCCTACTGCTATGATACACTTGAGCCTCGCTGGGTCACAATCAACCGGCCGCCGATCTATCGATGAGAATTGAGACTTAAATGTTAAGTGCTCAAGATTGTGTGATTGATATTCAAGATATGAGTTTAATTTTTGATAGCTCCTCACTTTAGTGGAGTTTCTATGTTCGGAAAGGTTCCATCTATAGAAAGTTCTAAAATTAAAAAAGTATGATATATTTATCTCATAATTATGTACGTCATTTGCACATCAAGTAATTCAATTGGATTGACCTACTTGGATTATGAGTTTAGTGCTCATGTGTTGGCTTTTGGGCAAGTGGGAGATTGTTATCATATATGCCCTGTAAGCCAAAAGTTGGCCTATTGGGCTTTATGCACCCAAAGCCCATTAGTTACTTAATGACCCTATAAATATGTCATTCTAGTTGAGAGACTCAATATTCCATACGATTCCATTCACTCTCATAGAAATGCCAACACCAAACTAGCACTGGTGTTGACTTGTAGATCTGGTCAGGTTGATTGGACTCGAGGGACTACCGCTATCAGATTCACGTCGGTGAACGATAATCTCTTTTCGTGCATTTATATTTGATATTTGCATGTTTATATATGAATCAGGCGCGATCGTCCGTCCCTGGGTCAGATCTGTTTATTATATTATTTCCGCTGCGTTTGGATCTGGCGCCGGGGTACGGAAACCCAACACTTTTTCTCCTCAATCACCTCCTTCTGCACTTCTTCATCAAGGCTATTTTCTTTATTATTCTCCTCAGTCTCATCCTCTTCTTCTCGTATACAGTAGTTAAAGATGCTTTTTTGGGAAAACTTTGTGTTCCGTCACTGAAATTATTTGCATAAGAGTAGCCTGAAGCTGTCCCCACTCCATGAATCTCTGATTTATGCACCACATTAGTTTCAAAATCCATGGATTGGGACAAATCCATTGAACCATATCCGGATCTTCAGAACATACCTCCATTAGCCTTTTCATAAAGCTGTTATCCTCTATCTCCAATGATGCACTCCCAGTACTCGACTGGCGAAGTTCAAATTCAATATCCTCTAAGCGTAGATTAAACATTTCAAACTCTTGTTGCTGTTGGATCATCTTTTGTTCCATCTTTCTCCTTTCCATTTCAACAAATTCATTAACCATTTTCGTCTTTCTCTCAAATTCGGTTCTCATCAGTTGGGTCCGCTCGTTTACTTTGCAGTTAATCTCTTCTTCAGTTGTCTCCTCCATTTTTCCTTCTACTGCAGCATGTTTTGCCCTTAGTATAGAAACTTCTTCTTCTTTCCTCCGAAGCTCGTTCTTTGCATCATCTAGTTCTCTTTCTCTGAGTTTGTTCTCAATCTGTAACTTTGAGATAAACTGGTCCTGAGCTGCGATTCTTGAATTCAAAATGACAGCAGATGAAGAATCATCAGCACCCTTTTCCTTAGAAAGCACGTTAGGAACTCGAAAGATACATTTCGCCTTCGCCCCATATTCTAAGGTAGCAATAGTTTTATAAGACTCCTTAGCATCTGGGCTTGCGCATAATATCATTAATATTTTTGAATTGTTGTCCTCAAACGAATCCTATTCAAAATGTCGAATGAACATCAGAAACGAAGCTTATTTACGAATTAAGAACAGGAGCATAATATACCTGAAGAAGCATGGTTAGCTTGCTATCTCTGAACGGCACGTGAGAATCGCCATTAGCAATGGACTCCACCACACGTTTCACTGCTATATTACCCTGGTTAATTTTCGCTGTCTGCCATTACAGAAAAAAGAGCAATGAATGAACATTGGTGATTTCAACAATTAATGCACTGAAATCTTTTAAGTAATGTTCTACCTGTATTTTGGCAATCCATTTTGACCAGCTTGTTCTATATTTTCTGAACCTGCCATATCTACAAGCATAATGTCACGACCCGCAGTGTTGCACCCAATCTTGCCGGCCAAGCATTACGGAGGTTCAAACTCATTTCTTTCCAACTGGGGGCAAGTTTGTAATTTCACATAGTTTGTGGCTTTGGGACATTCCGGAAGCTCCCGGAAGCTTGAAGAACACTTTGGAGCAACCCGGAAGACTCTTGACTTCACTTGCAACTTTACTTGCACATTCTTTAGGATTCTAGAATCTTGTGGAGCATACATAGAACATTATAGAAGCATGTAGATGTTCTAGAATCTTGTACATAGAACATGGTAGAAACATGTAGAAGGGAAGAAGATCCTAGGTCTTTCTCAACCATTAGATCAAATTGATCACCACCATCCATTGAGGAGGTGGACATGTATATATAGGATGTAGAAGTTCATTTGCAAGTATCCAAGTTTCAAACATTCAAGTAATACAAAGCATTCTCCACAACTCTCTTGGTGTTCTTTCTCTTTCTAGCACTTTAGCAACCAACTTGGGAGAAAGGCTGACTTGCTAGCAACACGGGGTTACTAGTCAAGTGCCGCACGGGTTCGAGAAAGTCTGGGTGAAACTCTCATCCCGTGACAAGTGGTATCAGAGCCGAGATCGGCTCTTAAACCTTCTGCACTCAAGGTTGTTCGTTGGTGGTGCTGCTAGAAGAAAGAATGTCGGACATAGGGGTGGTCCAACAACCCGAGAAGCAGGAGAAGGCACCGAGGAAGGGCCGAGGCCAGTCGAGGGAACCATCGGTAGACTTTATCGGTGGCATGGAGAATCGGATGATCCGACTGGAGCAATACATGGGCGGATCACTCCCAAGCCTTCGAGGATGTGGCCGAGAGGGTGCGGGAACTTGAAGAGAACACCTCAGGGGAGGAGTTTCAAGGCCAGGTATTCCAACAAATTAACTCTTTCAATTTTGATGTGAAGAATCAATTTGATGAATTTAGGGGCATGATTGAGGCCTTGCAAGAAGAGTTCAAAACTCTCAAGGCCGACATGGTGCTATGCAAGCGGGCAATGGCCAATGCAGGGGATCATGTGGCCACAGCACCAGCACGGATCGATGTTCCAAGGCCAAAACCATACAATGGGGATCGAAATGCCAAGGAACTCGATAACTTTTTGTGGAACTTGGAGCAATACTTTGCCGCCTCGAATGTGCGAGACAACGAGGCTAAGATTCGCACACGCCTCTATTCTTGGCCGACACAGCAACATTATGGTGGAGGAGGCGTCACACTGATATTGAGCGAGGCACATGCCGCAAGGAGACTTGGGAGGATTTTAAGGCGGAGCTCAAGCATCAATTCTACCCCGAGAATGTGGAGTATGAGGCTCGTGGTAGGTTACGGTGACACACACAACAAAACCATTAAGGAGTACATCAAGGAGTTTTGTGATGCCCCGAAATTAATTAATGCAATTAGGGCATTAATTATGTTTATATGATGATTTATGTGGTAATTGATTTATGTGTTGGGTAATAAGATGTTAACATGATTCAATCGTGTTGATTATTAAATATGAGGAAGATGTGAATTTAGAGGAAGTATATTGCATTTTACTAAATGCTTGTAAAATGCCATGATGAAGTATTTTATGAATCATGTTAAGTTTGGGGTATGATTTTAAATTAATCCACAACCCCTTTTTAACCCTTCACCCATCACTTTAACCCCACTTTACCTTTACTCTTTTAAAACCCCCCAAATCATCCTCAACCCTAAACCATTCCACATTTTCGAAATTCTTCAAGGGAGGAAGGAGGAAGCTCCACAAAACTTGAGTTTGTGTGATTTTTATCAAGATTTGGAGTCTTCAAGAGGTATGGAACTCTTCCTAAAGTTTTGATGATGTTTGGATTTGAAATGGGGTGATTTTTGAAGTGATTTATGTGGGTTGTTTTGATGTATGTGTTGTATGTGGTTGGGGTATGGTTTTATGAGGTTTTTGTGGAGATAAGTTGTTGGGATGTCTTTGGTTTAAGATGTATTGGGTTATTTGGTAGTTTTGTGCCAAAAAATGAAGTTTACCCGAAAATGTCGCAGCGACCGATCGATCGGTAGCAGGGCGACGATCGATCGGTGCAAGTGCGTAGCGAGGGGTGAAATTTCTTTACTTACCGATCGATCGGTGAAAGCGACCGATCGATCGGTGGATGGCTAACGATCAATCGGTATCTTGGACCGATCGATCGATCGGTAAGGGTGACCGATCGATCGGTAAAGCGATTTTGCTGAAGATGATTTTCTTGGCTTAATTGATGGAATTTTTGGTATTAGGCTATTATTTAGCTTCTAATATTGATTTGCATGGTTGTGTAGAACCATCCCAGGTACCCACAACATCCAGGAGATAAAGCTCTCCAAATTCTCCACTTTTGGGAATTAAGGTACGTAAGAAACGTACGGGCATCGGACGGTAAACCACATTCCTATATATGATGTTTATGATGATGATTTTGATAAGTAAGTTTATGACGATGATGTTTATGATGATGATGTTTATGATGATGATGTTCATGATGATGATGTTTATGACGATGATGTTCATGATGATGATGTTTATGAAGATGATGTTCATGATGATGATGTTTATGATGATGATGTTCATGATGATGATGTTTATGATGATGGTGTTCATGATGATGATGTTTATGATGATGGTGTTTATGATGATGATTGTGATAAGTAAGGTTACGATAATGTTTATACGATGTTTATTTAATGATACGATGTATACAATATGGTAAGATGCCATATGATTGGGTAAGATGCCCATGTGGTAAGATGCCACTCGATGTATATGATTGGGTAAGATGCCCATGTGGTAAGATGCCACTCGATGTATACAATGGGGTAAGATGCCCATGTGGTAAGATGCCACACGATGTTTATGATATGGTAAGACGCCATACTACTGGGTAAGATGCCCATGTGGTAAGATGCCACACGATGTTTATGTTATGGTAAGCTGTCATACAATGGGGTAAGATGCCCTTATACGTAAATGAGAATCAGGGACAACAAAAGAAGTTAAAGAAAGACCAATAAATCTTACTTAACTAAGATGTTACGCATTTACTGTTATGCCTTTTAATATGATGTTAAGTAAATATTTGTATGCTCACGATGCGTTGTCCCTGTAGGTACACTTTTGGACTAAATGACTAAGGGCCGGGTTGAGGCAGTGAGCTATGAGGAGCATGAAAGAAGTTAGGATACATGATCTTTTTGGATAGTTTCTACTCTAGGAGTAGTATAATTCTATCGCCTTAACATTCATTTGAGAATGTAATTAATTAAGTTTTGAAATTTTATTTTTTGGCCTGTAACTCTATTATCTCAAAGCTACAACCGGAACCTTAAGATGATATGAATGCATGATTAGTCCATGTTATGTGTATAAGATGATGTTACGGTAGAAAGACCCTACATTAGTGGTATCAGAGCAGTGGTTAGATAACCCGGGAATGAGTGAAGGGTAGCCTTAGCAATAAGTAGCTAGGTGCTTACTTTTAAACATGTTTTGTGCATAAGTTGCATATAAAGTATATGATACTGTGCTAACATGTTTTGTTTATCTAACGAGGTATTATATGAACTGCTTTTGGGTATTGTTGTTAACCCTTGTCTTGCAGTATGGCAGAAAACGTGGAAGTGGGTGACGCTGTAAGTGTCAACGCAAGTGCCGGACGTACGAATCCCCTACCCACGCCAGCCTTTGGCGAAGAACCGACTGAGCAACAGTTACTGCCTGGGGAACTGAGCTTGACTCAATTTCTTGCATACCAACCCCCGACCTTTGAAGGAACTGAAACAGGGGAACAGGCAGAAGAGTGGTTGGAAAGAATAGAGCAAATCTTCGTGGCAGCTCCTTGTGCTAAGACGGCCTGGATAAGACTAGCAGAGTTCCAGTTAGCCAAGAAGGCACTAATATGGTGGAAGACCACAGTAGTAGAGCAAGAGGCTCAAGGTAATGAAGTTAATTGGAGGCTGTTCAGAACTCGGTTTCTGACCCGCTACTTCTCGGCGGCTGCACGGCAGGCCAAGGAAGATGAATTCACTAACCTCAAGCAAGGTAACATGCCAGTGTCAGATTATGCTCTCCAATACTGTTCTTTGCTCAGATATGTGCCTCACATCGCCACAAGTACGCAAGCAAAGATGAGGAATTTCATGAAGGGCTTGAGGCCGGAACTGTATGATAGGGTGATCACTTATGGCCCTACTTGCTTTGACGATGCACTTTCACGGGCTGAGCTAGCCGAACTAGGAGTCGGTGCATACCCTAATACTGTACCACCTCCAGCACCCCCTCAGAAATCCACTCCTGATAATTTGAGGCCGAGGGGTGATCAGTTCAAGCCAAGAGGAAACACATCGGCGTCAAGGTTTAGTGGTAAGAGGCCCGACAATCGTTGGAGAGGAAGTCGTAGGAATGATGCTTCATCTGGAAGAGGACAGTCTCAGGGAGACCGATTCGGGAAGGTCCAGTGCACTCTTTGTGGGCAGCCACATTTGGCCAAAGACTGTGTAGGATGTTATGTTTGTGGCGATAAGGGCCACTTTGCTCGACAGTGTCCCAACAGGGGAAGACAACAGGACTCTGCGGGGAGGCCTGCGGACAGGGCAGCTCAGCACATACCACCTTTTGCACCGAGGCAGTTTGGAGGTCAGCCCATGGGGCCACCTCAGGGGCAGGTTTATGCCTTGACGAGGGAGCAGGCTACAGCGGCTCCGGAGGAGGTTATAGCGGGTACGTGTCTTTTATTTACGCACCCTGCTTTTATATTGATCGACACAGGTGCATCACACTCTTTCGTGTCGACAAGTTTTGTGGAAAGGCACCACATATGCACTTCTCCGTCGCCCACGCCTCTTATAGTCTCGACCCCCGCTGGAAGAAGTATGATTACTGATCAGATTGTCTATGATGGCCTCATTTATTTTGAGGATAACGAGTTAAGGTCAGATTTGATTGTTCTGGGGATGTCAGACTTTGACTGCATTGTAGGCATTGATGTTCTGAACAGGTATCAGGCAGTTGTGAACTGCAGGCAGAGGACTGTCCGATTCAGGTCTGATGTGGGAGTCCAGTGGACGTTCTTTGGAGATGGTTCTCGTTCTAAGATTCCGTTGTATCTACGGTCAAGATGGCACAGTTATTGGAACGAGGCCATACTGGATATCTCATCTATGCTGTTGATGTTTCTGAAAAGAAAGAAGAACTAAAGGTTGAGGATGTGCCCGTAGTGGCGGAGTTCCCTGATGTCTTTCCGGAGGAGATTCCCGGATTCCCACCGACGAGAGAGGTCGAGTTCGGGATTGAGTTATTACCGGGAACGTCTGCCATTTCTCGTGCCCCATATAGGATGGCACCAGCGGAGCTAAGGGAATTAAAGATTCAGTTGCAAGAGCTCCTTGATAAGGGCTATATACGCCCTAGCGTATCGCCCTGGGGTGCACAAGTTTTGTTTGTTAAGAAGAAGATGGTTCGATGCGTCTATGCATCGATTACAGACAACTGAACGAAGCTACAGTGAAGAACAAGTATCCACTCCCGAGAATCGATGATTTGTTTGATCAGTTGCAGGGTACGAGGCTCTACAGTAAAATCGATCTGAGGTCGGGGTACCATCAGATTCGAGTAAGGGAAGATGATGTCCAGAAGACAGCTTTCAGGACTAGATATGGGCACTATGAATTCCTAGTCATGCCTTTTGGGGTGACGAATGCCCCAGCTGTTTTCATGAGTTTGATGAACAGGGTGTTCCAGCCATATTTGGATCAGTTCGTCATAGTTTTCATTGACGATATACTCATCTACTCCCGGACTGAAGAGGAACACGTGAAGCACTTGAGAACAGTACTCCAGATCCTTAGGGATCATCAATTATATGCAAAGCTCAGCAAGTGCGAATTCTGGTTGAACAGTTTGGTGTTTTTAGGTCATGTTATATCTAGCAGCGGGATATCTGTAGACCCCAGGAAGGTTGAAGCTGTGATGGAGTGGGCTGCACCCACATCTGTACCCGAGATACGGAGCTTCCTTGGTTTAGCGGGTTACTACTGACGTTTCGTCGAGGGATTCTCTAAGATCGCTAAGCCGCTGACACAGCTGACTCAGAAAGGAGTCCCATTCTTTTGGTCCGAAGCTTGCGAGGAAAGCTTCCATGAATTGAAGCTTCGTTTGACGACAGCGCCAATATTGGTAATTCCTTCTGAGAATAAGAGGTTTGCCTTGTACACAGACGCATCATTGCAAGGTTTGGGCTGTGTATTGATGCAGGAGAAGCACGTGGTGGCTTATGCTTCGAGGCAGTTGAAGCCTCATGAGACCAGATACCCAGTTCATGATCTGGAACTGGCGGCCATAATTTTCGCCTTGAATATTTGGCGGCATTATCTCTATGGTACTTCGTTTACCATCTATACGGACCATAAGAGTTTGAAGTTCTTATTCGCCCAAGCAGAACTGAATATGAGGCAAAGAAGGTGGATGGATCTACTCAAGGATTATGACTGTGAAATCGAGTACCATCCGGGTAAAGCAAATTTGATAGCAGACGCCTTAAGTCGGAAGGTGAGGAATACTGCTGAGGATGCTATGTGTTTATCAGCTATGATGACTTCTTATTGCCATCTGGGATATGATTTTGATGTGGACACGTCGCCGGTGCGAGTGTCGACCTTGTTGGCTGAGCCAGACATATTTGAGACTATCAGGAAAGCCCAGAGGTCGGATGATGAGGTTCAGAGATGGTCATCGATAGTGCTTCAAGGACAGCCATCAAAGTTCAGTGTGACTGAGGATGGTTCTTTGAGACTGGGCAACCGTTGGGTAGTCCCAGATACGCTGGAATTGCGTAGAGGAATATTGGAGCGAGCTCACCAAAGTCGGTTCACTATCCACCCAGGAGGAAGGAAGATGTACAAGGATCTATGCGGTCAATTCTGGTGGAGACGCATGAAGCGTGATGTTATAACCTTTGTCAAAAGATGTTTGATCTGCCAGCAAGTAAAGGCAGAAAGGCAGAGGCCTGGTGGCGAATTGAAGAGCTTGGAGGTGCCCCAATGGAAGTGGGAGCACATATCTATGGACTTCGTAACCCATTTGCCAAGGACGGCCTCTGGATTTGATGCGATCTGGGTAATCGTGGATAGGCTGACAAAGGTAGCTCATTTCATCCCTTATTGTATGACTTTCACGTATCTAAAGATGGCCCAATTATATGTACGGGATGTAGTGAGGTTACATGGGGTTCCAGTCTCGATTGTGTCTGATAGAGACCCAAGGTTTGCTTCACATTTCTGGGAAGGTCTCCAGGCAGCTTTGGGCACTGAAGTGAGACTGAGTACAGCTTATCACCCTCAGACAGATGGCCAGACAGAGCGTACCATTCAGACGCTCGAAGACATGTTGAGGGCATGTGTTTTGGAGTTTGATACTCCATGGCAGGATGCAGTGCCATTGGTGGAGTTCTCCTATAATAACAGCTATCAAGCGAGCATTCAAATATCCCCTTTTGAATCTCTTTACGGACGACGATGTAGGTCACCGCTGTATTGGGAGGACTTGACTAGTAAAGCGTTCGGAGGACCGGACGTGATTAAGGAAATGAAAGAAAAGATTAAGTTGATACGCCAAAAGATGAAAGCTGCCCAGGATAGGCAAGCAGCTTATGCCAATAAGCGACGACGACCACTAGAATTCCAAGTAGGAGACAAGGTCTTCTTGAAAATCTCACCCTTCAAGGGTGTAGTTCGTTTTGGTATGCGGGGGAAGTTATCTCCGAGGTATGTTGGGCCGTATGAGGTATTGCAGCGTATCGGTACTTTGGCTTTCCGTTTGGCTCTACCGCCGTCTTTATCTGGGATTCATGATGTCTTTCACGTTTCTATGCTACGGAAGTATGAGCCAGACCCGTCTCATGTATTACAGCCTACTGAAGTTCAGTTAGATTCAGATGTATCCTACGTAGAACAACCGGTCAGAATTCTGGATCGTGAGGATCGCAGATTACGAAGCAAAGTTATACCGATGGTCAAGGTTCAGTGGGATCGACGGGGTGTCGAGGAGGCTACGTGGGAGACGGAACGGCATATGGTGCAGCATTACCCGGAACTATTTTCTGGTATGATTTATGTTTAGTTCTTTATGGGTAAGTGCATGCGATTTTGAGGACGAAATCTTATAAGTAGGGGAGTAATGTTATGCCCCGAAATTAATTAATTGCAATTAAGGCATTAATTATGTTTATATGATGATTTATGTGGTAATTGATTTATGTGTTGGGTAATAAGATGCTAACATGATTCAATCGTGTTGATTATTAAATATGAGGAAGATGTGAATTTAGAGGAAGTATATTGCATTTTACTAAATGCTTGTAAAATGCCATGATGAAGTATTTTATGAATCATGTTAAGTTTGGGGTATGATTTTAAATTAATCCACAACCCCTTTTTAACCCTTCACCCATCACTTTAACCCCACTTTACCTTTACTCTTTTAAAACCCCCCAAATCATCCTCAACCCTAAACCATTCCACATTTTCGAAATTCTTCAAGGGAGGAAGGAGGAAGCTCCACAAAACTTGAGTTTGTGTGATTTTTATCAAGATTTGGAGTCTTCAAGAGGTATGGAACTCTTCCTAAAGTTTTGATGATGTTTGGATTTGAAATGGGGTGATTTTTGAAGTGATTTATGTGGGTTGTTTTGATGTATGTGTTGTATGTGGTTGGGGTATGGTTTTATGAGGTTTTTGTGGAGATAAGTTGTTGGGATGTCTTTGGTTTAAGATGTATTGGGTTATTGGTAGTTTTGTGCCAAAAAATGAAGTTTACCCGAAAATGTCGCAGCGACCAATCGATCGGTAGCAGGGCGACGATCGATCGGTGCAAGTGCGTAGCGAGGGGTGAAATTTCTTTACTTACCGATCGATCGGTGAAAGCGACCGATCGATCGGTGGATGGCTAACAATCGATCGGTATCTTGGACCGACCGATCGGTGAAAGGCCGTAGCTTAAAGTTAAATTATGAACAGTTACCGATCGATCGGTAAGGGTGACCGATCGATCGGTAAAGCGATTTTGCTGAAGATGATTTTCTTGGCTTAATTGATGGAATTTTTGGTATTAGGCTATTATTTAGCTTCTAATATTGATTTGCATGGTTGTGTAGAACCATCCCAGGTACCCACAATTTCCAGGAGATAAAGCTCTCCAAATTCTCCACTTTTGGGAATTAAGGTACGTAAGAAACGTACGGGCATCGGACGGTAAACCACATTCCTATATATGATGTTTATGATGATGATTTTGATAAGTAAGTTTATGACGATGATGTTTATGATGAGATGTTCATGATGATGATGTTTATGACGATGATGTTTATGAGGATGATGTTTATGATGATGATGTTCATGATGATGATGTTTATGATGATGATGTTCATGATGATGATGTTTATGATGATGATTGTGATAAGTAAGGTTATGATAATGTTTATACGATGTTTATTTAATGATACGATGTATACAATATGGTAAGATGCCATATGATTGGGTAAGATGCCCATGTGGTAAGATGCCACTCGATGTATACAATGGGGTAAGATGCCCATGTGGTAAGATGCCACACGATGTTTATGATATGGTAAGACGCCATACTACTGGGTAAGATGCCCATGTGGTAAGATGCCACACGATGTTTATGTTATGGTAAGCTGTCATACAATGGGGTAAGATGCCCTTATACGTAAATGAGAATCAGGGACAACAAAAGAAGTTAAAGAAAGACCAATAAATCTTACTTAACTAAGATGTTACGCATTTACTGTTATGCCTTTTAATATGATGTTAAGTAAATATTTGTATGCTCACGATGCGTTGTCCCTGTAGGTACACTTTTGGACTAAAGGACTAAGGGCCGGGTTGAGGCAGTGAGCTATGAGGAGCATGAAAGAAGTTAGGATACATGATCTTTTTGGATAGTTTCTACTATAGGAGTAGTATAATTCTATCGCCTTAACATTCATTTGAGAATGTAATTAATTAAGTTTTGAAATTTTATTTTTTGGCCTGTAACTCTATTAGCTCAAAGCTACAACCGGAACCTTAAGATGATATGAATGCATGATTAGTCCATGTTATGTGTATAAGATGATGTTACGGTAGGAAGAACCTACAAGTTTCAAGAGATCGTCTTGGAGATCCCGGAGCTGATTGACCGAGAAGCATTTTTCGCATTCCTTGATGGTCTCAAGCCATGGGCAAGGCAAGAGCTCCAACGCCGGCAGGTGCAGGATTTGGCTACGACAATTGCATATGCCAAGAGCCTTATTGAGTTACGGCCCTCTAATGATGGCAATATTAGAAGCAAGGAGGATGAGGACAAAGTTGTGGGAGGCAACCAGTCAAACTCAAACCAAAACCACAACAAAGACAATGCACCGAGACCGCTGGGCAACAAGTACAATGATCGAGGTCGGACTTGCTACCTTTGTCACAAGGCCGACCACATCATGGCCAATTGCCCAATGGTGAACAAACTAGCAGCCTTGACAGACGAAGACGTGGAGCCGCAGGAGGAAGGCACAAAGATCGGATCTCTACAACTTCTCAATGCCATCAAGGCAAAGGTGGATCCAACCAAAGAACCCAAAGGTGGGTCTATGTTTGTAGATGCCTTGGTCAGGGGCCGACAAGTAAGGGCATTGGTGGACACGAGAGCCATGCACAACTTCATCCGAGAGGAGACGACGAAGAAGCTGGGGCTTTTCATCACCCCAACCGGTGGATCAATCAAGTCGGTAAATATAACGGCTAAACCAATTACTGGAGCGGCCAAGGGAGTGAAGACCACGATAGGAGAATGGCAGGGATATGTCTCCTACACAGTGGTGCCCATGGACGACTGTGCCATGGTTCTTGGGCTAGAGTGGCTCGATGAGGTTCGAGCATGTATTCTACCCTTTTCCAACTCCTTGTATATTCTAGGTGCAAACACCCCGTGCACTATACTGGCCAAGAGGGAGGCCAAGGGGCTGAGTAGGTTGTCAGCCATCGAACTTGCGAAGGGGCTTAAAAGTAACAAGGAGACTTATGGCATGTTTCCGAAGATAGACGAGGGGCCTAAGACTGAGGGCCTGGGCAAGTTTCCTATGGAGGTCAAGGTCGTGCCTAGGGATTCCAAGGACATCATGCCAAAGGAACCGCCGAAGAAACTACAAACAAAGAGGAAGGAGGACCACACAATGAAGCTTGTAAATGATATTGGCCCGCCTTCTCACAAAACATATCGGAAGACATCAATGAAACCGCACAACATCGCTACGGTCTGCATAGGGAGCAGCCCCACAACGTATACATCCGCCAAGTCCTACATGGAGAGACTGATTTGGCTCGAGCATCCTTGGGCACAACTACCAATATGAGGAAGAAGTGGAAGCCTCGAGTGGCTGAGTTCAAGGAAAATGACATTGTAATGGTGATGACACCACCCCAACAGTTCAAGTCCTTGCGGTCCCCGGGCAAAGGGTTGGTACAGAAATATGACGGCACCCATACATCGAGTACTTCATGCAATGGAAAGGTCTACTTGGGGCAGAATGCGGCTGGGAGCACAAAGATTGATTGTGCCAATCTGTGCACAAGGAGTTCTGCGACGTACAGGCGAAGAGGGCGTCGCCAACTTTGGTGGGGGAGAACACGACCCGTAGTGTTGCACCCAATCTTGCCGGCCAAGCATTACAGAGGTTCAAACTCATTTCTTTCCAACTGGGGGCAGGATTGTAATTTCAAATAGTTTGTGGCTTTGGGACATTCCGGAAACTCCATGAAGCTTGAAGAACACTTTGGAGCAACCCGAAAGACTCTTGACTTCACTTGCAACTTCACTTGCACATTCTTTAGGATTCTAGAATCTTGTGGAGCATATATAGGACATTATAGAAGCATGTAGACGTTCTAGAATCTTGTACATAGAACATGGTAGAAACATGTAGAAGGGAAGAAGATCCTAGAAGGTCTTTCCCAACCATTAAATCAAATTGATCACCACCATCCATTGATGAGGTGGACATGTATATATAGGATGTAGAAGTTCATTTGCAAGTATCCAAGTTTAAACATTCAAGTAATACAAAGCATTCTCCACAACTCTCTTGGTGTTCTTTCTCTTTCTAGCACTTTAGCAACCAACTTAGGAGAAATGCTGACTTGCTAGCAACGCGGGGTTACTAGTCAAGTGCCGCACGGGTTCGAGAAAGTCTTGGTAAAACTCTCATCCCATGACAATAAGCCATCCACCAACAGTCGGAACATCAAGCATTATATGCACAAATTACATTTAGAAGGAAAAATAATTTCTTCAGAAAGGTGAATAAACAACAAGGCAACATTCTTAATTATCAAACAAGATTTTCTAAAGATTAGTACCATGCAGTGGCTTCGAGAACTTCTATCGTTGCACAGAGTACTTTTAATTATTCTCCTCTTCTCCACTTTTGGATCTCTTTAAGTACCTTTCCAGCCTCATTTCCTGATATAAAGGTTGCATTTTTCGCCTTCTTTCCCATCACTTCCAATCTAACCTAAAAAATTTACGTCAGGATCTGCTTAATTTAGGATTCTTAATATATTTGCTAGGAGTTAAAAAAATTAACCTACTCTCACATAATACCCACAAAAATAAATTGTATAAACATCCCAAAAGTGAAATAAAATAGCAAAGATTTTTTTTTTTTTAACCTTAGAAGCAGAGCCACCTTTAGGATATCCAAGACTGAACCCTCCTCCAGTATTTCCTGATGACAGAAGTGTAAGTATTTCTATATGATATAAACATATTTTGTTAGATCAAATGTGGATTAAAATTGATTAAATTTATATACCTCCAGCCATTGCTCTTCTTGCTCAAGAAATGATTTAATTTTCTATTTTGGTTCATCTAAGCCTTCACAATCCCACTTTAGATGGTGTATTTGTATATGAAATGGATTGTTGGCATAGGGACCCAAAACATGGTATTTATAGACTCTAACCATAATAGAGATTCTCCATAAGTTATGACATGGGGGAGATGAATCAATATGAAATTTATGGGCCACTAAATGAACTAGTAACATCCTTAATGAACTAGTAACATCCTTATGCTTAATTCATATGTTACTAACATTCTCCCACTTGGTCCATATATTTCACCATTCACCACAGTAAGAAACAAAAATACATGAATCATGGCGATAGTTTCTCTTAATACGATTATTATCTTCCATGTATCACAATGCGTCATGTTTCTCAAATCCTAGCCCATATTACTTAATGAATAAACCATATGTTTATTCATGGTCCAAACATCAATGATATTTCTCAAAATAAATGTGTACACTAGTCAAAAAATGAGACAATATCACAAACAGAGTTTCACAAATATTCGCTCTGACAACGAAAATCACAAAAAGGAACCAAGTCCCATTCTTTCTACACGATCCTTAAATTTTAGTGGTGGCATGCCTTTTGTCAAAGGATCAACAATCATTAATTCGATACTAACGTGTTCAATAACCACTATTTTTTTTTATCTTTAACATGTTCTCTTATGGTAAGATACTTGATGTCGATGTGCTTGCTTCGACTACCACTTTTATTATTCTTAGCCATAAAAAATGCAGCCGAATTATCACAATACATTTTCAAACCCCTAGAGATCGAATCAACGACTCTAAGTCCAGAAATGAAATCCATACACCATGCGATGTAGCCTCAAAACAAGATACGAACTCAGCCTCCATAGTGGAAGTAGCAGTCAATGTCTGCTTTGCACTTCTCCAAGATACAGCTCCACCAGCAAACATAAAAATGTATCATGATGTTGATTTTTGTGAATCACACAACCAGCGAAGTCCGAATCAGAGTAGCCAATTACTTCCATATTATCAGTTCGTTTATACATAAGCATGTAATCTTTGGTCCTTTAAGGTACCTCATTACTTTCTTTGCAGCTGTCCAATGATCCATACCTGGATTACTCTGATATCTTCCTAACATCCCAACAACAAATGCAATGTCAGGTCTTGTGCAGACCTGAGCATACATTAGGCTTCCAAAGGCAGAAGCATAAGGAATGTTCTTCATTTGTTCCCTCTCAAAAACATTTTTTGGGCACTGGTTCAAGATGAAACTGTCACCCTTTACAATGAGAGCTATACTTGGTGAACAATCTTTCATCCAAAATATATCTAAACCTTTGTTGATATAGTCTTTATGTATTTTAATGCCTATGACATAAGAATCATCGCCCATATCTTTCATATCAAAGTTGTTAGAGAGAAATTGTTTCACCTCATGTAGCAAACCTTTTATCTATGGTTGCAAGTAAAATGTCGTCCACATACAGAATAATGAAACAAATCTTACTCCCACTGACCTTTTGGTATATACATTGATCCATAATGTTCTATACAAATCCAAATGAAGAGATAACATCATGAAATTTCAAATACCACTGACGGGAAGCTTGTTTCAATCCTGTGATCCCCCGGGATTAATGGTGTTAATCCCGGTGTGGTAATAATCCTTAATGGATTTTAATCATGACAATTATGAATTAATTGCCGTTAGGGGACTCCCGTGGATTTTAAATCCAGTTTTTGGAGTCGCTGGACCCAAGGGATGAGATTGTATTCTCGTCGTGGTGATAACCATGGAATTTGGTCTTTGGTGGGATTTGGGGTCCGGAGTACTTTGTACTGGGGCTGGTAATGGAAATAGAGATTGAGAGATAATTATTGAAAACAGATGATTTTTAATGAGTCATGATGTATTTGTGGAAGGATTGGTATTTTTGGATTTTGGTATATATATACCAAGTAGACTCAGTATTCCGTCATTTGGCATGGATCTCTCCCTCTCTCTACGCCTAACCCTTCCCCTATTTCCCCTCTTTTTCCATTGGAGGAAAAATCATTTGTAGCTTGGCTCGGGAGCCGGTTTTCTCGAAGTTAATCAGGTATTAATCTTCCTCTCATCATTGTCTTCGATTTGGTTGTAGTATTTTTAAGGACCCCCGTGCCTTAACCCATAATTAGTGCATTAATCACATAATCATATACATATGACCATCTATGTTGAGAAATAACCATATGCTAACTTAGCATAATATACCAATAATAAAATTTCCCCGTTTATTTCATTTCATGTCATTTCCAGTTTCCCCAACTATAACCATTTAACATAACATCTACCCTTGTAATACACTAATTACATTATCAATTCATCTAGCAATTCCCAATTAATTGCATACAACAAATAAATGAAAAGAGAAAGGCGCTTGCCTTCTTATACAACCCATGTACACATATACACTGCTCACATGCGAGCACCAAATAAACGAAAGTGTACATAATGTATAAAATACCATACTCCCAGCTCTGGTACCTCGATCCTGGAAGTACCTCCAATCCACAGCTCGAGTTCAACTCCAAAGCCAACCACGAACCTGTTCACCTGTCCCAACAGAGAGAGCCCCCACACGGGGTGAGCACCAATACCACCAAACCAATAATCACAATAACATAATTCATAATTTACAAAAATGTAAATGCAATGAAATACAAAAGATACTCCCTGGATGGCATCATCCTCATCCGGGATCCCCTGTAATGTCCCTGTTCTCAAAATAACCAAAATCATCAAATCCCTAATAGCCAGGCATTACATTGATTAACTAATCATTTCCAAGTTCCAATATCAATCACATTATTACATTATCCAGTAATCTTAGATATATTCCAGATATCTAACCCATGATTCAATTCCTCACTCTCTCAATAGCAATGGCATTCATATCTGATGTTCGCTCCATGGCGACAACATCCAAACTGTCGCTCGCTCTAAAGCGGCACCATACAATTCATATTATCAACCCATTTTATGTAACTGTATTCCATTTCCGTTATCCTTCCATTCAACACAATTATTGTGATGACCAGGGATTATAGGTGTTAATCCCGTAGTGTTAATAATCCCTAAAGTGGTTTTACGTGGCGATTTGGAATTTAATCGAGGTGTTGGGCCTTCTGGGCTCGTTTATTTGGGCAGTTGGGATCGTTGGATCCAGAGGTTGAGATTGTATTCACATTACGGTGTAAAACCTAAGAGTTGGGTTTTTGATGTGTCTCGGAATCTCGGGTGCTGTGTGAGCACCGGTAGGGGATTTTAGAGTTAGAGAGAGAGTTTTTGAAAACAGATGATTTTTAAGGAATCATGATGTATTTGTGGGGCTATTAATTTTTCGGGGTATTTTTGCTATAAATACCATTTAAACCCAAAATTTTAGACATAATATCAATTTCAGCCCCAAATTCCTCTCTCTCTCTCCCCGCATGCGATTCCCGTCACCTCCCCTGCCCCGCCGTTTCAGGCGCTCCGCCAGCCGCCGTCCGGCCGCCGATCGGCGCGTGCGACCTACCCACGGCTTCGTCTCGACGAGGCGCACCTTTCCCCTCTGTCAATTGAAGGTTTCGTCGCGTCCTGGCGTCGGATTTTACAGAAAGGCGTCGATCCCCAAAGTTAGGGTTCATCGATTTTGAACGATTTTGCTTCCGATTTTCGTTGGGTAATCTCCCTTACCCCTTGTTCTTCTTTTTCGTGCTTTTCCCTGCTTTTTGGTGATTTTGGTTCGAAATAATTTTCGAAAATTGGTAGGGTTTGGTTCGAATTTTTGGGGGTTTTTGGCTGGGTATTATTTCGTGCAATTGATCGATTATTGCATGTTTTAAGAGTATTATGATGCTTGATTGAGATCGAATTGAGAAGCTTTGGTTCAAATTTGAAGAATTTTAAGAGTTGGGATTTAAAGGCTTGTTTGGGTTCGATTTTAAGGGGGTTGAGTTCGAAAATGGGGAGTTTTTGTCAAGGGATGTTGATTCTTGCTTGGATAGCTTAATTGACATTTTAGATGAATTATGGTATTTTATTGGGTTCGAAATTGTGAGATTAAGGTTCGATTTTTGTAGGGCATTCTTGAACAAATTTCGATTGTCTCATTTATTTCCTTCCCTGCATGTACCCTGCCCCGGGTCTTTTAAGAGGATAATTGTCGTGTATTGACAATGTTGTGAGGGATATGGGTGTGCTTGAGCATAGGTTACATGTTCGTAAATAATTGTGAATTATTTATCGTGTTAGCACATCATTCCTCGGGGCATGGAACTCGAGCAAGGCTTGGCTCGGACTTCGGAGATTAAGGTACGTGCGACGTACGAGCATTTCTATATTTTAAGGCATATGTGAATGCATAATGAAAATTGATTTCATTGAATAATCGCGCATGAGGATTATATATATATATGTTGATATAGCCAAGGAATGACCCAAATCTTGATATCGCCGCTTGTAGCGTGCGTGACACTAGAGTAGGATGACTCTTGCATGATATATGGGGTACTGGGTTTATTTGACTATATTAGGGCATTTGAGATGCCTGGGAATGATCGTAAAATCATGTATTCTTCGTAAGACATTTGAGATGTCTAAGTTCGTAGAATCGTGTATTCATTATAAGACATTTGAGATGTCTAGGTTTGTAGACTCATGTATTCATTATAAGACACTTGAGATGTCTAAGTATAATGAAGGATTGGTAAAATAAATGCTAAGGCATTTGAGCTATCTGTGATTGATAGCAAGGTTGTGAAATCAGTATTAGATATTGTGATATCTGTAATTGCATGTTTAATGAATTTGTAATCACTATATGTTGATATTCGAGGATTAGGCATGCGATGAGTTAATCAATGCGTTGATTTACTGATTTATGAGATTTGATGAGTTTGATGTTGTGAGAACAGGGACAGTACACGGAATCCCGGATGAGGATGTTGCCATCCAGGGAGTATCATTTAAATTCATTAGTATTTACTTGTGTTGTAAATTATGAATTTCATTATTATGATTATGGGATTTTGTGTATTGGTATGCTCACCCCGTTGGGGGCTGTCTCTGTTGGGACAGGTGGACAGGTACATCGATGGCTATGGAGCTGAGCTCGAGCTGTTGATTTGAGGTACTCCCAGGATCGTGGTACCAGGGCTTGATGGAGCACGGTATCGTATAGAGTACCTATATATACACCTGAGGATTTATACATATTCATGATGCTCGCATGTGAGCACCATTATACTTGTATATGGATTGTATATAAAGGCATGAGCCTTTCTCTCTTTCATTTAAGGTTGCATGCAATTAGGTTGAATTGCTAGAATGATATGAGAGTCATTGGTGTATTATGTGGGTGTTGGAACCCACTTTTGTTGACATATGTGTGGTGTCTTCCCTGGCTGGGAATCTACTTGTATTACTGCTTTCTGTTGAGTATTATGTGTTCCCTGGCCGGGAATTTTGTTATGTGTTGTACTCTTTTTTTTGGGATAGCTCTATTTATGGGGAGACTCTGCCCATATGTTTATAAAAGTTTACAATGTGAAAAGTGGCACCAAGGGGTTGGTAAAGGGCAAACATATGAGTCTTTCATTGACAGGCAATGATTAAGTATCATCAGAGCTTCCCGATTGACATTCTATAGAAAGCATGTACCACACATAGTGGTTAATACACTAATCAAGGTTTAAGGGCTTGGGGTCCTTACATTAGTGGTATCAGAGCAGTGGTTGCTCATTGGGGCTGTTAAGGGCCTAGGAAGTTATTGATAGCACATATTTATGCATGATGGCATTAATGTTGTATGACATAACAAATTGTTTTATGTGCTCTTATGATATGAAAAGTGGTATTGCTAACCATTGTGGTTGCAGGAATCGTGTGGAACACGATAGGATGACATTTATGGGGATGTCTGGCACTCCGTGTGTTATGTGCCAAGGAAGCTGGTTTTAAGAAAATCAGATAAAGGGATATTTCCGAGGTAACATGTATTTTACGTTGTCTTGTTGACACATGATGAATGCAAAGTAGTGCATTAAGGTTATGGTATATGTTATTGTGCATTGTTTTTGCATATGCATGTTATGAAATATAAGAGGTGTATTTCACGAGTCAAAGTTATCTTAGTAAGGATTTTAATGGCTTACGCTAAAGTCCAGTGGAAGCGAGGAAGAATTCCGCTTTCCTGGAGTAGCAAGAAGCATTAAAATGTACTAATGATAAGGGCTCAGGATGAAATAAGGATTTAAAGAAGGATATCATGACATTTATTTGTGAAACCATACATTCTCATAATGTGTTTTTATTATGAATTGAATGTGGATGCATAGCGTATATGGCTATTGTTGTTAACCCTGATGGTTGCAGGTTACAGGAAATATGGAGTATAAAAAGGAATGATGATTATACATTCCAGGAGTCCTGCTTATGACAGTGAGAATTTTTATACTTACGCTTGACCGCTAAAAATGTGGAGCGGGAGGGGGGAGGCTCGCTTGCACATGGAGGCGGGGTATTCCATACGAAGCGAGGATGAGATACCGCTTGTATGAAGAAGCTTATGCTTGTACCGCTAAAAATGTGGAGCGGGAGGGGATGCTCGCTTGCACATGGAGGCGGGGTATGCCATACGAAGCGAGGATGAGATACCGCTTGTATGAAGAAGCGAGGATGAGATGCCGCTTGTTAGGATGATGATTCATTCCTTTGTGATGACACGGATGATAGCGGTGATGTGTCCCGCTGTGTCGATTTATATTCATTTCTCTATGAGGACACGGTTTATAGCGATGGTTCATTCCGCTATATCTATTGGCGATGGTTCATTCCGCCAGGTGTATTTATAGCGATGGTTCATTCCGCTATATCTATTGGCGATGGTTCATTCCGCCAGGTGTATTTATAGCGATGGTTCATTCCGCTATATCTATTGGCGATGGTTCATTCCGCCAGGTGTATTTATAGCGATGGTTCTTTCCGCTATATCTATTGGCGATGGTTCATTCCGCCAGGTGTATTTATAGCGACGGTTCATTCCGCTATATTGATTGGCGATGGTTCATTCCGCCAGGTGTATTGATAGCGATGCCTCTTTCCGCTACTATGTGGACGATGATTCATGCTCAGGGTATAGCGAGGTTTCATGCCACTTATTATCTGACGAGGTGTCATACCGTCGATTCTATAGCGAGGGATCTTGCCGCTATGTACTCAGCACAGGATTTTTGCCGCCTTCGAGCGATGGGTGCTGATTACGCACTATTATTGAGCGACGGAGACAGGTATGACGCTATATCACTAGCGATGAGGTATGAGATATTGCTATTTTATTAGCTTATTGTAGCTGGCATGCATTGATATACATGTTTTATTATGCCTATTTTACTAGCATGATAGTGGATGACATACGCTGATGTACATGTATCGTCACTAGTGGGCAATGTTTTAGATGCCATGAGTTGGCATGTGTCGTCACGGGATGACGATGACGATGGTGTAGGAGATGTCTTATTAGACCTGCATCATCGTTACGATGATCGATGCGTTGAGTATACGTATTCTGTGGTATGCCTTGGGTGCCAGTACCGAGCACAAGGTGGTGTGTGCGGCACCGATTGACGTGACCCTTATACCGAGCGGGTTGCTCGAGGAATGGTTGGATGCGCTGTACATGTGATTGTACCGCAGCTTACGATTGGGGGATCATTTTACGAGTGGTGATACCCTTGAGGTATGCTCGTTGGAATGGCTTTTGGCCATGTGATTTGACGACAGGAGTAATCATGGAGGAAAGTACTCGCTTTCTGTCGATGTGACATGTGGTGGACATGGTCACACCACCCTTGAGGGTGTAGGATGGGTCCTAAGGGAATAGGATCAGGTTATGTTAAGTACATAGGGACATTGGAGTGTCCAGGGTGTATCGGCATTGAGGAGTGTTGGATAAAGACCCACTACTCTATTGAGTTTTCCTCCCATAGTATGTTATACCATGTGGAAACGTCCGTCTTGTTGGTAGGTTTGAGGTAAACCTAAAGAGGCAGAGACTAGGTTGTCTGCCGCGTGTGTGTAGCACCATGATGGACTTGCTAGAGCTGTTACACTGCTCGTTGGAACCAAGTTTGGCAAATCGTAAGGTGATACGATGTGGATTGTGGTGGACTCTAGTAGTCACCATGTCATTGAGGTTAAGGTTGTTCATGCCTCACTGAAACGTGTATACGTTTATGTTTAATCTTGGAGACTTGTCTGGGACAGCTCAGGATGTTGGAGTACCAACAAGAGAGTCATCAGGTTGTTATTGACTCAATCTAAAGGAACCCGTGTATTGGGATACAATGGGTGTTATTGTATCCAGTTTTTCCGAACGATGGTTCGAGACTTGTGGATCTCGAGTTCGATGGCACTTCCCTTGCGAGGAAGGAGGTAGTATTATACCTATTTGGGAATCTTTGGAAGATTCGGTAAGTTGGTACAAGTGGTGTTGATTTTGGGAATCACACCGTGTATTGTTAATCGTCGATTTTCATCCTCCACTGAGTAAGGAATGACTCAGAATTGACGGTTGTGTTTGGGGCTTAGGGATATGTGGTAGATACCCGAGCCGAGTGCATTGAGTATGCATGTGATATCAGTGCTTAGGCAGGTATACCGGTGAGTATACGGATGCCAGTTATTGATTTCCTCTCTGTTAAGCATAGAGTTATGCTATTTTTGGATGGTTAAATCTCTGATGAGAGATATGGAACACCTTGAGATTGGGAATCTCCATGGCACGATGTTTATGAGGAACAATCGTAAAGTTAGTTGACTCCCTTGAAGAGGGATTTTCTTGCGAGGGTTAAGGTACTTCCCTTGTTGGTGTTTTCCTTCGAGTTATGCGACAGCCTTCCCAAGTTTGGATTGTTAAATCCGAGGATTTTCAAGGGATGGCAGGATTTCGGATTGGTTGAGTGTCGCTGACGACACAAGCGTTGAGGATGCAATGGGTTTATTGCATGCCCCTTAAGAATTTTAAACTCTGCGGAGTCTCGGTTGTTATTTATGATCAGGACGTGATTCTTGGAACATCCGTAGGTGGACAGCTTGTGAGATGTCTTTTGTTTTAATTTGTGGCCGTGAGTTGCCCAAATTAAGTTGCAATGAGGCGACTACTCCTTCGATGAAGGAAGTTTGAAAGTGGAAACCAGGTTTGATATGTGTACACCGTGGTTGTACTAGTGTTTCCCTCGTAACGATGTATGTTAGACATCGTAAGTCATAGTAAAATATCATTGGATGATATCTACGATAGAATCAAGAGCGATTCGAATCCTTGCAGTTTCAGTTGACTAACTGCTTTTGGACTGTTAGCGTTGAGTTGTGCTGACGCTCTTTGACGTTATGATGGATTTGGAAGTCTATTCCACTCCAGAGTTTGACACGAGGTCAACGTTCTTACGGTTGAGGTGTCATTCAGGATGTGTTCGTACTGTTGTATTAGAACGAAGGATGACTGTCTGATCTACAGTCGTAAGTATCAGTTGTTTCGCAGTCATGAGGGACTGACTTTTGGGATGACCCGCATCGAGGTACGTTTTACCTCTTGGGTGATATGTTGGTTTTGGTATGTCGCTCTGTTTCAGAGTTAGATGAGAGGTAAGTATCCTCGCGTTTATTAATACGATTCTGATATGGTCAGGAATCGAGGTTATGGCTTCATGTTGTTGTGTAGCCTGGGTGTTACGTGATACACCAGTGCTAATTTCGAGGACGAAATTCTTTTAGTGGGGGATATTGTGATGACCAGGGATTATAGGTGTTAATCCCGTAGTGTTAATAATCCCTAAAGTGGTTTTACGTGGCGATTTGGAATTTAATCGAGGTGTTGGGCCTTCTGGGCTCGTTTATTTGGGCAGTTGGGATCGTTGGATCCAGAGGTTGAGATTGTATTCACATTACGGTGTAAAACCTAAGAGTTGGGTTTTTGATGTGTCTCGGAATCTCGGGTGCTGTGTGAGCACCGGTAGGGGATTTTAGAGTTAGAGAGAGAGTTTTTGAAAACAGATGATTTTTAAGGAATCATGATGTATTTGTGGGGCTATTAATTTTTCGGGGTATTTTTGCTATAAATACCATTTAAACCCAAAATTTTAGACATAATATCAATTTCAGCCCCAAATTCCTCTCTCTCTCTCCCCGCATGCGATTCCCGTCACCTCCCCTGCCCCGCCGTTTCAGGCGCTCCGCCAGCCGCCGTCCGGCCGCCGATCGGCGCGTGCGACCTACCCACGGCTTCGTCTCGACGAGGCGCTCCTTTCCCCTCTGTCAATTGAAGGTTTCGTCGCGTCCTGGCGTCGGATTTTACAGAAAGGCGTCGATCCCCAAAGTTAGGGTTCATCGATTTTGAACGATTTTGCTTCCGATTTTCGTTGGGTAATCTCCCTTACCCCTTGTTCTTCTTTTTCGTGCTTTTCCCTGCTTTTTGGTGATTTTGGTTCGAAATAATTTTCGAAAATTGGTAGGGTTTGGTTCGAATTTTTGGGGGTTTTTGGCTGGGTATTATTTCGTGCAATTGATCGATTATTGCATGTTTTAAGAGTATTATGATGCTTGATTGAGATCGAATTGAGAAGCTTTGGTTCAAATTTGAAGAATTTTAAGAGTTGGGATTTAAAGGCTTGTTTGGGTTCGATTTTAAGGGGGTTGAGTTCGAAAATGGGGAGTTTTTGTCAAGGGATGTTGATTCTTGCTTGGATAGCTTAATTGACATTTTAGATGAATTATGGTATTTTATTGGGTTCGAAATTGTGAGATTAAGGTTCGATTTTTGTAGGGCATTCTTGAACAAATTTCGATTGTCTCATTTATTTCCTTCCCTGCATGTACCCTGCCCCGGGTCTTTTAAGAGGATAATTGTCGTGTATTGACAATGTTGTGAGGGATATGGGTGTGCTTGAGCATAGGTTACATGTTCGTAAATAATTGTGAATTATTTATCGTGTTAGCACATCATTCCTCGGGGCATGGAACTCGAGCAAGGCTTGGCTCGGACTTCGGAGATTAAGGTACGTGCGACGTACGAGCATTTCTATATTTTAAGGCATATGTGAATGCATAATGAAAATTGATTTCATTGAATAATCGCGCATGAGGATTATATATATATATGTTGATATAGCCAAGGAATGACCCAAATCTTGATATCGCCGCTTGTAGCGTGCGTGACACTAGAGTAGGATGACTCTTGCATGATATATGGGGTACTGGGTTTATTTGACTATATTAGGGCATTTGAGATGCCTGGGAATGATCGTAAAATCATGTATTCTTCGTAAGACATTTGAGATGTCTAAGTTCGTAGAATCGTGTATTCATTATAAGACATTTGAGATGTCTAGGTTTGTAGACTCATGTATTCATTATAAGACACTTGAGATGTCTAAGTATAATGAAGGATTGGTAAAATAAATGCTAAGGCATTTGAGCTATCTGTGATTGATAGCAAGGTTGTGAAATCAGTATTAGATATTGTGATATCTGTAATTGCGTGTTTAATGAATTTGTAATCACTATATGTTGATATTCGAGGATTAGGCATGCGATGAGTTAATCAATGCGTTGATTTACTGATTTATGAGATTTGATGAGTTTGATGTTGTGAGAACAGGGACAGTACACGGAATCCCGGATGAGGATGTTGCCATCCAGGGAGTATCATTTAAATTCATTAGTATTTACTTGTGTTGTAAATTATGAATTTCATTATTATGATTATGGGATTTTGTGTATTGGTATGCTCACCCCGTTGGGGGCTGTCTCTGTTGGGACAGGTGGACAGGTACATCGATGGCTATGGAGCTGAGCTCGAGCTGTTGATTTGAGGTACTCCCAGGATCGTGGTACCAGGGCTTGATGGAGCACGGTATCGTATAGAGTACCTATATATACACCTGAGGATTTATACATATTCATGATGCTCGCATGTGAGCACGATTATACTTGTATATGGATTGTATATAAAGGCATGAGCCTTTCTCTCTTTCATTTAAGGTTGCATGCAATTAGGTTGAATTGCTAGAATGATATGAGAGTCATTGGTGTATTATGTGGGTGTTGGAACCCACTTTTGTTGACATATGTGTGGTGTCTTCCCTGGCTGGGAATCTACTTGTATTACTGCTTTCTGTTGAGTATTATGTGTTCCCTGGCCGGGAATTTTGTTATGTGTTGTACTCTTTTTTTTGGGATAGCTCTATTTATGGGGAGACTCTGCCCAAATTTTTATAAAAGTTTACAATGTGAAAAGTGGCACCAAGGGGTTGGTAAAGGGCAAACATATGAGTCTTTCATTGACAGGCAATGATTAAGTATCATCAGAGCTTCCCGATTGACATTCTATAGAAAGCATGTACCACACATAGTGGTTAATACACTAATCAAGGTTTAAGGGCTTGGGGTCCTTACAATTATATTATATCATGCACCACAATTGCAATAATATATTAAAGATATGCTCGTACGTCATACGTACCTTATAATCCCGTAGTTTGAGTCCAACCTTGATGAGTTATGTGCTAACACATAAATAACTCACAATTAAACACAAGCATGCAACCACGTGCCCAAGCACGTTCAAAACCCTCAAACCTATCGTCCATCCATGACGATTACCAAAATAAAAGCCCCCCGGCTAATCATGCATAATACCCAAAATATACCAACTTATAAGTTAATAAATAGCCAAAGACTCAACCAAGAATCCCATTTTAATAAACTTTGGCTCCAACCAATCCATTTTAAAAGTTTGGCATTCCCATTGGAATGTAGACATTGCCCCGGAATGGGCAACTTAAACCTTCATTCCAAAATCCCGACAATTTTCCAAATTTTCCAAAAAAAATAACTTCCTACGGGCGGCGATCGATCGCCACTTTTAGCGCGATCGATCGCCTCTGTCCCGTGGGCAACAGCGCCCTATCGCGAGCGATCACCAACTCGCTCGCGATCGATCGCCGAGGCCACGCGATCGATCGCCCGCACTGTTCATCGTCACCAAAAAATTGAGCTGCTCGTCGCGATCGATCGCCACTCCTCGGCGATCGATCGCCACCTGTGATTTTCCGAAAAATTTGAGCTTCCATGGTGTTTTTCACACCCAAACTCAAAACCAACACCCCTAACTTCCTCAACACCACCAATACACCATTTAAACTCAATAAAAACACTAAAATCAACATTTTAGATTTTTAACCAAAACCCCCAAATCTCATAACCAAATCAAACCCAACCAAACTCTACAATACTACTACCAAATCGAAGAGCATGGTGAGGGGAAGATGAATACCTGATTATCTTCGAGAAAATATGGCTCCCGAGCCGAGCTACCAACGATTCTTCCACCAAGGGAAAACATGGGAAATGGGGGGAAGGCTTTGAGCGTAGAGAGAGAGGAGATGGGGAAGGGTTCCGTGCCAAATGACGGAATATCGAGTCTACTTGGTATATATAGTACCAAAACTGTGATGACCAAGGATTATAGATGGTAATCCCGGAGTGTTAATAACCCCTAAAGTTGTTTTACGTGGCGAATTGGAGTTTAATCGCGGTGTTGGGCCTTCCGGGCTCGTCTATTTGGGTAGTTGGGATCGTTGGATCCCGAGGTTGAGATTGTATTCTCATTCCGGTGAAAAACCTATGAGTTGAGTTTTTATTGTGACCCGGAATCTCGGGTGCTTTGTGTGGGCACCGGTAGGGGGTTTTGGAGTTAGAGAGAGAGTTTTGGAAAACAGATGATGTTTAATGAATCATGATGTATTTGTGGGGCTATTAGTATTTCGGGGTATTTTTGCTATAAATACCAGTTGAACCCGAGATTTTAATTATCGGAACCATTTTTTCCCCACCTTCTTTTCTCTCCCCCGCGTACGCGATTTCCCGTCACCTTCGACCCACGCCGCTTCTAGGCGTGCGCCTGCCGCCGTCCGGCCGCCGTTCGGCGCGTCCGACCCGCCGCCGGCTTCGTCTCTTCCAGGCGCAACTCCCCGTACCAACAAATTGAAGTTTGGTCGCGATTTGAGCTCGGATTTCTGCAGAAAGCGCTAGGGTTCGAAACTGGAATTCTGTCCGATTTGGGGCTCGATTTTTGGTACGATTTTGGGGCTTTTTTCAGGCGATTTTGGGGCGTTTTGTGCTTTGATTTGGGACGAATATTTCTTGCTTTGAGGTTCAAAGAAATTCGTTGCCATTGGTTCGATTTTGGGTGTTCTATTTTTCAAAAAACCTTGCTGATTTTGGATAAATTATTATGCTTCACATGGTTCAGCTTTTGAGTCTCTTTGGTGATGCATTATGGTTCGAATTTAACACTGATTGTATGGGGTTAGGGTTCGAATTTGGGGGTTTTGGCAGGGGGGTGGTGATTCTTGTTATTGATGGATTAATTCATGTTTTAGATGAATTATGGTGCCTAATTGTGTTCGATTTGTGATGTGAAGGTTCAAAAATTTGTAGGGTGTTCTTGAACAATTTTCGGTATGTCTCATTTGTTTCCCTCCCTGCATGTACCCTGCCCCGGGTCTTTTAAATGGTTAATTGTCGTGTGTTGACAATTTTTTTGAGGGTTGAGTGTGCTTGAGCATGGGTTGCATGTTCGTAAATAATTGTGAATTATTTATCGTGTTAGCACATCATTCCTCGGGGCATGGAACTCGAGCAAGGTTTGGCTCGGACTTTGGAGATTTAAGGTACGTGCGACGTACGAGCATTACTTTATATGAGAGCATTTGTGAAATGCATAATGTATTTTGATTTCATCGATGGTTGTGCGTATGGTCATATTTATGTGTTGATATATATGGGGTACTGGGTCTATATGACTATTGTACGGCATTTGAGATGCCTGAGAATGATCGTGGGATCATGTACTCATTATAAGACATGTGAGATGTCTAGGTATAATGGAAAATTGGTAAAATAAATGCTAGGCATTTGAGCTACCTGTGATTGATAGCGAAATTGAGAAATCATTATTAGATATTGAGATACCTATATTTGTATGTATAATGAACTTGGAATCATTGATTATTGATATTTGAGAATCAGGCATGCGATGAGTAAATCAATGTGTGGATTTACTGATTTTTGAGATTTGATGAGTTTGATGATTGTGAGAACAGGGACAGTACACGGAATCCCGGATGAGGACGTTGCCATCCAGGGAGTATCATTTAAAATTCATTAATATTTACTTTTGTTGTAAATTATGAATTTCATTATTGTGATTATGGGATTTTGTGTATTGGTATGCTCACCCCGTTGGGGGGCTGTCTCTGTTGGGGCAGGTGAACAGGTACATTGATGGCTTTGGAGTTGAGCTCGAGCTGTTGATTGGATGTACTCCCAGGATCGTGGTACCAGGGCTTGATGGAGCACGGTATCGTATAGAGTACTTATATACACCTGAGGGTTATATACATATTCATGATGCTCGCATGTGAGCACGATTATACTTGTATATGGATTGTATATAAAGGCATGAGCCTTTCTCTCTTTCATTTGATGTTGCATGCAATTAGAGGTAGAATTGCTAAATGATATGAGAGTCATTGGTGTATTATGTGGGTGTTGAAACCCACTTTTGTCGTCATATGTGTGGTGTCTTCCCTGGCTGGGAATTTACTTGGTATTGCTGCATTCTGATGAGTATTATGTTTTCCCTGGCCGGGAATTATGTTATGTGTTGTGCTTTTATTTCGGGATAGCTCTATTTATGGGGAGACTCTGCCCAAATTTTTATAAAAGTCCACAATATAAAAAGTGGCACAAAGGGGATGGTAATGGGCAAACTTTATGAGTCTATTTGTTGTTAGGCTGATGATCTTTTAACATTGAGTGTTAATGGAAATTTTGTAATTGCCATGCAATGATAAAGTATCATCTGAGCTTCCCGATTGACTTTTTATTGAAAGCATGTGCCACACATAGTGGTTAATACGCTAATCAAGGGTTAAGGGCTTGGGGTCCTTACATTAGTGGTATCAGAGCAGTGGTTAGCTCTTTGGGGCTGTTGAAGGCCTAAAACATGCTGATAGGATTGGGTAGCACATATTTATGCATGATAGTAGCTAGTGTTGTGTGACACAACTATTTTGCTTATGTGCATTTGTGATATGTGATCATAGTGAAACGATTATATGTCATGACATCTATAGAATCATAATATAACCTGTTGATTATGATTGTGAGTTGTGACACAGGGACAACCAAGTGGAGCATTTTGAAATGCATTGGGATGCAGGAAGTACTTTGTACTCATAGTTTATGCATTTACTCATTATAATCATATTGTGGGGAATATGGATTATCGTATGCTCATGGTTTGTAATTGTTCCTGTAGGGACACTATGACGTGGAAAGGCTAAGGCCATGGTTGAAAGACACGAAACGGTAACCTGCGTTTTATATACATCATGAATTATGCATTGTGGTTGCATGTGTACATGTAGTGATGATTTTAATGCTTTGCCGCCAAATGTTGAAGCGAGGGGTGGGAGTACCGCATGTCGCATTTGAGCGAGGTGCATTAAAATACACTCATGATGATGTATGTTGGAATATGGATTATGCTTTGTGATGCAGGTATGGATGAAATACTTGGTGAATATCCCATGAGTCATTGTTATGGATGAGTGATGATTTTAAATGCTTGCCGCTATTTATTGTTTTGTGCCGCTAAAATGTGAAGCGAGGGGTGGGAGCGCCGCATGTCACATTGAAGCGTGGTTAGCATATGAGGCGAGGAAAGAATATTTGCCGCTAAAATGTGAAGCGAGGGGTGGGAGCGCCGCATGTCCATTTAAGCGAGGTTATTCTATGCCGCCTATATGTGAAGCGAGGGGTGGGAGTACCGCATGTTTTATTTGAGCGATGGGCATTAAAATACACTACAGTGACAATGACTGGGATCGGCTATTCTTTGGCGATGGTTCATTCCGCTATATTGACTGGCGATGGTTCTTGCCGCCATGTATATATGATAGCGATGATTCATTCCGCTATATTGACTGGCGATGGTTCTTGCCGCCGTATATTGATAGCGATGGTTCATTCCGCTATATTGACTGGCGATGGTTCTTGCCGCCATGTATATTGATAGCGATGGTTCATTCCTATTATTGACTGGCGATGGTTCTTGCCGCCATGTATATTGATAGCGACGGTTCATTCCGCTATATTGACTGGCGATGGTTCATGCCGCCAGGTGTATTGATAGCGATGGTTCATTCCGTCGTTGACACGATTGGCGATGGTTCATGCCGCCAGGTGTATTGATAGCGAACGGTCATTCCGCTATATTGATTGACGATGGTTCCCTTGTGGGAAGGAGGTAGTATTATACCTATTTGGGAATCTTTGAAAGATTCGGTAAGTTGGTACGTGTGGTGTTGATTTTGAGAATCACGCCGTATTATTGATCGTCGATTATCATTCTCCACTGGATGGGAATGACTCAGAATTGACAGTTGTGTTTGGGGACTTAAGGGTATGTTGTAAATACCCGAGCCAAGTGCATTGAGTATGCATGTGAAGTCAGTGCTTAGGCAGGTATACCGGTGAGTATACGGATGCCAGTTATTGATTTCCTTTTTTTCAAGCATAGAGTTATGCTATTTTTGGATGGTTAAATCTCTGATGAGAGATATGGAACACCTTGAGATTGGGAATCTCAATGGCATGATAATTATGAGAAACAATCGTGAAGTTAGTTGACTCCCTGAGGAGGGATTATCTTGTGTGGGTTAAGGTATTTCCTTGTCGGTGTTTTCCTCCGAGTTATGCGATAGCCTTCCCAAGTTTGGATTGTTAAATCCTAGGATTACCAAGGGATGGCAGGAATTCGGATTGGTTGGGTGTCGCTGTCGACACAAGCCTTGAGGATGCAATGAGTTTATTGCATGTCCTTTCAGAATTTGAAACTCTGTGGAGTCTCGATGGTTTATTTATGATTAGGATATGATTCTTGGAATATCCGGAGGTGGACATCTTGTGAGATGTGTTCGGGTGTGGATCGGTGGCCGTGAGTTGCCCGATCCGAGTTGTAGAGGGTGCAATCTGCTCCTTGGATGAAGGTGGTTTGTGTAGCAGGAACCAGGTTTGGTATGTGTACACCGTGGTATACTAATGTTTCCCCCGTAACTGATGTATGTTAGACATCGTGAGTCATGATAGAGATGTCTTTGAATGATATCTACGATGGAATCGGGAGCAATTCGAATCCTTGCAGTTTCAGTTGACTAACTGCTTTTGGATTATTAGCGTTGAGTGGTGCTGACGCTCTTCGACGTTATGATGGATTTGGAAGTCTATTCCACTCCAGAGTTTGACACGAGGTCAACGTTCTCACGGTTGAGGTGTCATTCATGTTACGTTCTTACTAGTTGTATTGGAACTAAGGATGACCGTCCGATCTACAGTCGTAAGTATCGGTTGTTTTGCAGTCATGAGGGACTGACTTTTGGGATGACCCGCATCGAGGTACGTTTTGCCTCTTGGGTGATATGTTGGTTTTGGTATGTCGCTCTGTTTCAGAGTTTGTTGTGAGATAAGTATTCTCGCTGTTTTTAAGACGATTCTGATATGGTCAAGAATCGAGGTTATGGCTTCATGTTGTTGTGTAACCTGGGTGTTACGTATTACACCGGTGCTAATTTCGAGGACGAAATTCTTTTAGTGGGGGATATTGTGATGACCAAGGATTATAGATGGTAATCCCGGAGTGTTAATAACCCCTAAAGTTGTTTTACGTGGCGAATTGGAGTTTAATCGCGGTTGTTGGGCCTTCCGGGCTCGTCTATTTGGGTAGTTGGGATCGTTGGATCCCGAGGTTGAGATTGTATTCTCATTCCGGTGAAAAACCTATGAGTTGAGTTTT
This sequence comes from Haberlea rhodopensis, assembly GCA_907163345.1. Classification (NCBI taxonomy): domain Eukaryota; kingdom Viridiplantae; phylum Streptophyta; class Magnoliopsida; order Lamiales; family Gesneriaceae; genus Haberlea; species Haberlea rhodopensis. Next base: position 425,090 of record CAJQUN010000257.1, on the reverse strand, counting down.
TAGTGTGACCGGAATCTCGGGTGCTTTGTGTGGGCACCGGTAGGGGGTTTTGGAGTTAGAGAGAGAGTTTTGGAAAACAGATGATTTGTAATGAATCATGATGTATTTGTGGGGCTATTAGTATTTCGGGATATTTTTGCTATAAATACCAGTTGAACCCGAGATTTTAATTATCGGAACCATTTTTTCCCCACCTTCATTTCTCTCCCCCGCGTACGCGATTTCCCGTCACCTTCGACCCACGCCGCTTCCAGGCGTGCGCCCGCCGCCGTCCGGCCGCCGTTCGGCGCGTCCGACCCGCCAGCGGCTTCGTCTCTTCCAGGCGCACCTCCCCGTACCAACAATTCGAAGTTTGGTCGCGATTTGAGCTCGGATTTCTGCAGAAAGCGCTAGGGTTCGAAACTGGAATTCTGTCCGATTTGGGGCTCGATTTTTGGTACGATTTTGGGGCTTTTTTTCAGGCGATTTTGGGGCGTTTTGTGCTTTGATTGGGGTCGAATATTTCTTGCTTTGAGGTTCAAAGAAATTCGTTGCCATTGGTTCGATTTTGGGTGTTCTATTTTTCGAAAAACCTTGCTGATTTTGGATAAATTATTATGCTTCACATGGTTCAGCTTTTGAGTCTCTTTGGTGATGCATTATGGTTCGAATTTAACGCTGATTGTATGGGGTTAGGGTTCGAAATTGGGGGTTTTGGCAGGGGGTGGTGATTCTTGTTATTGATGGATTAATTCATGTTTTAGATGAATTATGGTGCCTAATTGGGTTCGATTTGTGATGTGAAGGTTCGAAAATTTGTAGGGTGTTCTTGAACAATTTCGGTATTGTCTCATTTGTTTCCCTCCCTGCATGTACCCTGCCCCGGGTCTTTTAAATGGTTAATTGTCGTGTGTTGACAATTTTTTTGAGGGTTGAGTGTGCTTGAGCATGGGTTGCATGTTCGTAAATAATTGTGAATTATTTATCGTGTTAGCACATCATTCCTCGGGGCATGGAACTCGAGCAAGGTTTGGCTCGTACTTTGGAGATTTAAGGTACGTGCGACGTACGAGCATTACTTTATATGAGAGCATTTGTGAAATGCATAATGTATTTTGATTTCATCGATGGTTGTGCGTATGGTCATATTTATGTGTTGATATATATGGGGTACTGGGTCTATATGACTATTGTACGGCATTTGAGATGCCTGAGAATGATCGTGGGATCATGTACTCATTATAAGACATGTGAGATGTCTAGGTATAATGGAAAATTGGTAAAATAAATGCTAGGCATTTGAGCTACCTGTGATGGATAGCGAAATTGAGAAATCAGTATTAGATATTGAGATACCTATATTTGTATGTATAATGAACTTGGAATCATTGATTATTGATATTTGAGAATCAGGCATGCGATGAGTAAATCAATGTGTGGATTTACTGATTTTTGAGATTTGATGAGTTTGATGATTGTGAGAACAGGGACAGTACACGGAATCCCGGATGAGGACGTTGCCATCCAGGGAGTATCATTTAAAATTCATTAGTATTTACTTTTGTTGTAAATTATGAATTGCATTATTGTGATTATGGGATTTTGTGTATTGGTATGCTCACCCCGTTGGGGGCTGTCTCTGTTGGGGCAGGTGAACAGGTACATCGATGGCTTTGGAGTTGAGCTCGAGCTGTTGATTGGATGTACTCCCAGGATCGTGGTACCAGGGCTTGATGGAGCACGGTATCGTATAGAGTACTTATATACACCCGAGGGTTATATACACATTTATGATGCTCGCATGTGAGCACGGTTATACTTGTATATGGGTTGTATATAAAGGCATGAGCCTTTCTCTCTTTCATTCTATGTTGCATGCAATTAAGGGTAGAATTGCTAATGATATGAGAGTCGTTGGTGTATTATGTGGGTGTTGAAACCCACTTTTGTTGTCATATGTGTGGTGTCTTCCCTGGCTGGGAATTTACTTTGTGTTCTATATTCTGTTGAGTATTGTGTATTCCCTGGCCGGGAATTATATTATGTGATGTGCTTTTGTTTCGGGATAGCCCAATTTATGGGGAGACTCTGCCCAAATTTTTATAAAAGTCCACAATGTAAAAAGTGGTGTAAAGGGGATGGTAATGGGCGAACTTATGAGTCTATTTGTTGTTAGGATGATGATCTTATAACATGGCATATTAAAGAAAAATTTTGTGATTGCCATTCAATGGTAAATCATCATCTGAGTTTCCCCATTGTTTTTTTTTTTTTTTTTTTGAAAGCATGTGCCACACATAGTGGTTAATACACTAATCAAGGGTTAAGGGCTTGGGGTCCTTACAACACTAGTAATGCTTACCATGGCTGATTCACGATCAACCCACAACCGATACCAACTGTCTCTATGACAGTATATCCAGATCTCTCCAAGAGATACAATCAACGTAGTAGTGTCACCCCACTAACTATATTCCACAATTCAGATCGTGTTTCCCCATTGCATTCCATATGCAAGGATGCTCAACCAGAGCTAACAACGACTTGTCGACACTCACGTTGGTATTCCAAACAAAATGAGATGTCCCAGTACAAGTCCCTTAACATTTGACGTATAAACGTCCCCGTGAGGTATTCCCTGCCTCAAACCTCATGCGACATAATGACTACTAGAGTCCACTATTACCCTCATCGTATCATCATACGATTCACCAAACTCGGTTCCAGCGAGCAGCACAAAGGCTTTATCAAGCTCACTATAGCACCGCAACAATACCAGGCTAGCAAATCGCTGCCTCCTTAGGTTTACACCAAACCTACCAATGTATCATACGTTCCACCCGGTATACCATACCGTACCATCCATTTGAGTAGTGGGTAATCACCCAATATTTCTCTAATACCAATGCACAACCGACATCCTGGTGTCCTACTCAACAACAATGCAATCCTAATCCATTAGGATCTATCTCACACCTTCTTGTGTGTGTGCGATCATGTCCACTACATGTTACATCGGTATAAGCAAGTAGTTTCCTCAATAACTACTCTTACCACCAGTCACTTGGCCATAGCCATCCCAACGGGTATACCCAAAGGTATCACTACTCGTAAAAGTATTTATCTCAAATGTGTGCTGCGGTACACTTCCGTACGGCGCATCCAATAATTCATCGAGGAAACCTGCTCGGCATAATGGTCTCGTCGACCAGTGACTCAGACACTACCCTATGCCCACAATTGGCACTCAAACTGTAGGGTCTTCCTACCTTAACATCCTCTTAATACACAAATTATGGACTAAACATGCATTAATAACGTCTTAGGGTTCCGGTTGTAGCTTTGAGCTAATATGATTACAGGCCAAAATAAAATTTCACGAGCTAATTAATTTCATTCTCAATAATGAATGTTAAAGCTATAGATTTACACTACTCCTAGAGTAGAGACTATCAAAATCCTGTATCCTATAAGCGTCTTGCTCCTTTTAGCTCACTGCCTCAACCCGCCCCTAGGCCCTTCGGTCCAAAAGTGTACCTACAAGAACAACCCATCATGAGCATGTACATCGTTACTTAACATCATAAGGCAATGGCATGTAAATAAATGCATGAAAATAATTGGTAACGTATACTTCCTGGTTAATCGCATTAACCCTCTTTGGTTGTCCCTGTTTCATAGCCATGAATATAATCATTAATTCTTGACATGAATGATTAAAATCATCATCTTATAAATATCACCAGCTTATAACATCATCATCATATAAGCATCATCATTTTATAAGTATCATCATCTTATAACATCATCATCATATAAGCATCATCATCTTATAGCATCATCATCTTATAACATCATCATCATATAAGCATCATCATCTTATAGCATCATCATCTTATAACATCATCATCATATAAGCATCATCATCTTATAGCATCATCATCTTATAACATCATCATCTTATAACATCATCATCTTATAAGCATCATCATCTTATAGCATCATCATCTTATAACATCATCATCTTATAGCATCATCATCTTATAACATCATCATTTTATAACATCATCATCATATAACATCATCATCATATAAGCATCATCATCTTATAGCATCATCATCTTATAAGTATAACAGTAAATGTACGAAATCATAGTTAAGTAAACATGCTGGTTATTCGTCAGCTTCCTTTTTTGTTGACCCTGATTCACATTCGTGCATACGGGCATCTTACCCCATCGTATGGCATCTTACCATATCATAATATCGTGTGGCATCTTACCACGTGGGCATCTTACCCTATCGTATGGCATCTTACCATATCATAATATCGTGTGGCATCTTACCACGTGGGCATCTTACCCTATCGTATGCCATCTTACCATATCATAACATCGTGTGGCATCTTACCATGTGGGCGTCTTACCCAATCGTATGGCATCTTACCATATCATAACATCGTGTGGCATCTTACCACGTGGGCGTCTTACCCAATCGTATGGCATCTTACCATATCATAACATCGTTTCATTATATAGGCATCATATAAACATCATCGTTACTTATCATAATCATCCTCATAAACATCATATCCTCTTCACTCATCATAAACATCATCATCATAAACATATTTAAATACTTATACGATTATTGCATAGTCATAGTGTAAGAATATGTTACCGTCCGATGCCCGTACGCGTCTTACGTACCTTAATTCCAAAAGTGGAGAAATTAAAGAAACTCGCCTCACTTTTTGCTTGCGGCGATCGATCGCTTCATTTGAGGCGATCGATCGCCTGCTACGCGAAATGGCTACTGGCCTTCGGCGATCGATCGCCTCATTTCAGGCGATCGATCGCCACCTGCTGGTGCGCGATTTTTCGCCATGTTTGAGCATTTTCCAAGCTCAATCCCATACCATACAAACCCAAACTTTCCAACAACACTAACATCATCATAACTCACGAAAACCCACATAAAACACTTCAAAAATCATACCCCAACAACATACAACACATACCCAAACAAACCCACATAAATCACTTCAAAATCATCCCATTTCAAATCCAAACTTCATAAAAACTTTAGGAAGGGTTTCATACCTCTTGAAGACTCCAAATCTTGACAAGAATCACACAAACATAAGTTTTGTGGAACTTTCCTTCTCCTTCCTTGGAGGATTTCGAAAATGGGGAATGGGAAGGGTTTTGGGAATGAATTGGGGATTTTAGAGGGAAAGGGTAAAGTGAGGGGAATGAGGGTATAGTGGGGTATATGGGTTAATTAAATTAAACTTGTACCCATTAATTAACATGATTCATAAAATACCCCAACATGGTATTTTAAAAGTATTTACAAAAATGCATTAAACTTCCACTGAATCATGTTTTCCTCATAAATGACAATCAATACAATTAAATCATGTTAACACTTCATTACCCATCACATAATCAATTACCATGATAAATAATCACATAACCATCATTAATGCCCAAATTGCATATGATTAATTTCGGGGCATCACATTACTCCCCTACTTATAAGATTTCGTCCTCGAAATCGCATGCACTTACCCAAAATGAAACTAAACATAATCATACCAGAAAATAGTTCCGGGTAATGCTGCACCATATGCCGTTCCGTCTCCCACGTAGCCTCCTCGACACCCCGACGATCCCACTGAACTTTGACCATCGGTATAACTTTACTTTGTAATATGCGATCCTCACGACCCAAAATTCTGACCGGTCGTTCAACGTAGGATACATCTGAACCCAACTGCACTTCAGTAGGCTGTAATACATGAGAAGGGTCTGGCTCATACTTCCGTAGCATAGAAACGTGAAAGAGATCATGAATCCCAGATAAAGACGGGGGTAGAGCCAAACGGTAAGCCAAAGTACCGATACGCTGCAATACTTCATATGGCCCAACATACCTCGGGGATAACTTTCCCCGCATACCAAAACAAACTACACCCCTAAAGGGTGAGATTTCCAAGAATACCTTGTCTCCTACTTGGAATTCTAGCGGTCGTCGCTGCTTATTTGCATAGGTCGCTTGCCTATCTTGGGCCACTTTCATCTTTAAGCGTATCATCTTAATCTTTTCTTCCATGTCCTTAATCATATCCGGTCCTCCGACCTCTTTACTCGCCAATTCCTCCCAATACAGTGGTGACCTACATCATCGTCCATAAAGAGCTTCAAAAGGGGCCATTTGAATGCTCGCCTGATAGCTGTTATTATAGGAGAACTCTACTAGCGGTATAGAATCTTGCCACGGAGTATCAAACTCCAAAACACATGCCCTCAACATGTCTTCGAGCGTCTGAATGGTACGCTCTGTCTGGCCATCTGTCTGAGGGTGGTAAGCTGTACTCAGTCTCACTTCTGTGCCCAAAGCTGCCTGGAGACCCTCCCAGAAATGTGAAGTAAACCTTGGGTCTCTGGCAGACACAATCAAGACTGGAACCCTATGCAACCTCACTACATCCCGTACATATAATTGAGCCATCTTTAGATATGTGAAAGTCATACAGTAGGGGATGAAATGAGCTACCTTCGTTAGCCTATCCACGATCACCCAGATCGCATCAAATCCAGAGGCCATCCTTGGTAAGTGGGTCACAAGGTCCATAGATACGTGCTCCCACTCCCATGTAGGTACCTACAAGCTCTTCAGCTCGCCACCAGGCCTCTGCCTTTCTGCCTTCACCTGTTGGTAGATCAAACATCTCTTGACGAAGGGCATAACATCACGCTTATGCGTCTCCACCAGAACTGACCACATAGGTCCTTATACAACTTTCTTCTTCCTGGGTGGATACTGAACCGGCAACTGTGAGCTCGCTCCAAGATTCCTTTACGCAACTCCGGCGTATTTGGGACTACCCAGCGGTTGCCGAGTCCTTAGGAATCATCCTCAGCCACTCTAAACTTTCATGGCTGACCTCAAAGTACTAATAACGACCACCTCTGAACCTTATCATCTGACCTCTGGGCTTTCCTAATAGCCCCAAATATGTCTGGCTCAGTCAATAAGGTCGACACTCGCACCGGCGATGTGTCCACATCGAATCATGGCCCAGATGGCAACAAGAAGTCATCATAGCTGATAAATTTATGACATCCTCAGCAGTACTCTTCACCTTCCTACTTAAGGCGTCTGCTAACAAATTCGCTTCACCTGGATGGTACTCAATTTCACAATCAAAATCTTTGAGTAAGTCCATCCTCTTCTTTGTCGCATATTCAACTCAGCATGTGTGAACAAAACTTCAGGCTCTTATGGTCCGTGTAGATGGTGAACGACGTACCATGCAAATAATGCCTCCAAGTCTTCAAGGAAAAAATAATGACTGCCAGCTCCAAATCATGGACTGGGTACCTAGCCTCATGTGGTTTCAACCGCCTCGATGCATAAGCCACCACATGCTTCTCTTGCATCAACACACAGCCTCAACCTTCTTGGGATCTACAGACATCCCTCTGCTAGATATAACATGACCCAAGAACACTACACTACTCAACCAAAACTCGCACTTACTGAGCTTTGCATATAATTGATGATCCCTAAGGATCTGAAGTACTGTCCTCAAGTGCTTTACATGTCCCTCTTCAGTTCGGGAGTAAATAAGCATATCGTCAATGAAAACTATGACGAACTGATCCAAATATGGTTGGAGCACCCTGTTCATCAGGCTCATAAAACAGCTGGGGCATTCGTCACCCCAAAAAGGCATGACTAAGAATCCATAGTGCCCATATCTAGTTCTGAAAGCTGTCTTCTGTACATCATCCTCTCGAACTCGGATATGATGATACTCCGATCTCAGATCGATCTTACTGTAGAGCCTCGTACTCTGCAGCTGATCAAACAAATCATCAATCCCCGGAAGTGGATACTTATTCTTCACTATGGCTTAGTTCAGTTGTCTGAAATCGATGCACAGCCGCATCGAACCATCTTTCTTTTTGACAAATAGGACTGGTGCACCCCAGGGCGATATGCTAGGTTGTATATAGCCCTTGTCAAGGAGCTCCTGCAACTGAACCTTTAACTCCCTTAGCTCCGTTGGTGCCATCCTATATGGGGCACGAGAAATGGCAGACGTCCCCGGTAGTAACTCAATCCCAAACTCGACCTCTCTCGTCGGTGGGAATCCGGGAATCTCTTCCGGAAAGACATCAGGATACTCCGCCACTACGGGCACATCCTCAACTTTTAACTCTTCCTTCTTCTCAGTAATATCAACAGCATAGATGAGATATCCTTCATGGTCTCGTTCCAATAATTGTGCCATCTTGACAGCAGATATTAACGGAATCCTTGAACGGGAACCATCCCCATAGAATGTCCATTGGACTCCCATATCAGACCTGAATCGGACAGTCCTTGTCTGTAGTCCACAACTGCCTGATACTTGTTCGGCACATCGATGCCCACAATGCATTCGAAGTCTGACATTCCCAGAACAATCAAGTCTGTCCCCAGCTCGTTACCCTCAAAATAAATGAGGCCGTCATAAACAATCTGATCAGTTATCAAACTTCTTCCAGCGTGTGTCGAGACCACAAGAGGCATGGGCGACGGAGAAGTGCATATAAAATCGCATCACTTACTTCAGCATTTTCTGCTATGCTGCAACACAAGGGTTAACAACAATACCCAAAAGCAGTTCATATAATACATCGTTAGAAAACAAAACATGTTAGCACAACATCATATACCTCATATGCAACTTATGCACAAAACATGTTCAAAAGTAAGCACCTAGCTAACTTATTGCTAAGGCTACCCTTCACTCATTCCCGGGTTATCTAACCACTGCTCTGATACCACTAATGTAGGGTCTTCCTACCTTAACATCCTCTTAATACACAAATTATGGACTAAACATGCATTAATAACGTCTTAGGGTTCCGGTTGTAGCTTTGAGCTAATATGATTACAGGCCAAAATAAAATTTCACGAGCTAATTAATTTCATTCTCAATAATGAATGTTAAAGCTATAGATTTACACTACTCCTAGAGTAGAGACTATAAAAATCATGTATCCTATAAGCGTCTTGCTCCTTTTAGCTCACTGCCTCAACCCGCCCCTAGGCCCTTCGGTCCAAAAGTGTACCTACAGGAACAACCCATCATGAGCATGTACATCGTTACTTAACATCATAAGGCAATGGCATGTAAATAAATGCATGAAAATAATTGGTAACGTATACTTCCTGGTTAATCGCATTAACCCTCTTTGGTTGTCCCTGTTTCATAGCCATGAATATAATCATTAATTCTTGACATGAATGATTAAAATCATCAACTTATAATCACCATCTTATAACATCATCATCATATAAGCATCATAATTTTACATCATCTTATAACATCATCATCTTGATAACATCATCATCTTATAAGCATCATCATCTTATAGCATCATCATCTTATAACATCATCATCTTATAACATCATCATCTTATAGCATCATCATCTTATAACATCATCATCTTATAACATCATCATCATATAAGCATTATCATCTTATAGCATCATCATCTAATAAATATAACAGTAAATGTACGAAATCATAGTTAAGTAAACATGCTGGTTATTCGTCAGCTTCCTTTTTTGTTGACCCTGATTCACATTCGTGCATACGGGCATCTTACCCCATCGTATGACATCTTACCATATCATAATATCGTGTGGCATCTTACCACGTGGGTATCTTACCCTATCGTATGGCATCTTACCATATCATAACATCGTGTGGCATCTTACCACGTGGGCGTCTTACCCAATCGTATGGCATCTTACCATATCATAACATCGTGTGGCATCTTACCACGTGGGCGTCTTACCCAATCGTATGGCATCTTACATATCATAACTTCGTGTCATTATATAGGCATCATATCAACATCATCGTTACTTATCATAATCATCCTCATAGACATCATATCCTCTTCACTCATCATAAACATCATCATCATAAACATACTTAAATACTTATCCGATTATTGCATAGTCTTGCGGCGATCGATCGCTTAATTTTAGGCGATCGATCGCCTGCTACGTGAAATGGCTACTGGCCATCGGCGATCGATCGCCTCATACAGGGCGATCGATCGCCACCCACTGGTGCGCAATTTCCACCATTTCCTTGAGCATTTTCTAAGCTCGATCCCATACCATTCAAACCCAAACTTTCCAACCACACTAACATCGTCATAACTCGTTGAAACCCACATAAAACACTTCAAAAATCATACCCCAACCATAAATAACATACACCCAAACAAACCCATTTCAAAACCCTCCAAATCCATAACAAACTCAAATACAACTTTACACAAACATCAAGGAGGTATCCATACCTCTTGGGGACTCCAAATCTCCCAACAAATTCCACAAATCAAGATTTTTGAAAGATTCTTGGTATTTGGCTATCATTTGGCTTCTAATATTGATTTGTATGATTGTGTGGAACCATCCCAGGTGCCAACAACATCAAGAAGATAGAGTTCTTCAATTTCTCCACTTTTGGAATTAAGGTACGTAAGAAGCGTACGGGCATCGGACGGTAAACCATACTTCTATACTATAATTATGCAATGATTGCACAAGTATTATGATGATGAGGATTATGATAAGTGTAAGGACCCTAATCCTTAAGTGCGGAATCAAGGCATAATAGAGCTATCATAATAATCAGAGTGTAAAAGAACGTGTTGAGTTTATGAGCTTAAGCATTACATGCAAAAAATAAGGACTTCCAAATGGATTAATTACATTCCAATCAAAAGAATGTGGTTAACTATAGTTCAAGCTACTCCTAGAGTAGACACTATAGGAAGAAATCCCGTCCTTCAAATCCCAAAAGCATCCTCAACAAGCTCACCGTCTCAACCCGTCTAGCCCTTCTGTCATGCCAAAAGTACCTACAAGGACAACCCCCAAACATGAGCAATAATAATCATTCATATTCAACACAATATGAAGATAAAGCGTAAATGCATAATCATAATAAAACACTTCCTGTTTTCCCCATGCATTTCAAACGCTTCCCGTTTGGTTGTCCCTGTACCATAACTCATGAGTATAATCAATAGATTATTTTTAATGGTCTAAACATGTCATGACATATACCAGCTCATCAATACCAAATACTGATCACCAATCCCTAGTCTGTCCATCACAATATATTTTAATGCCCCTCGCTTATTTACATATAGGCGGCATAGGATAACCTCGCTTCAATGGACATGCGGGACTCCCACCCCTCGCCTCACATTGAGCGGCAAATACCCTTTCCTCGCCCTATATGATAACCACGCTCAAATGTGACATGCGGCGCTCCCACCCCTCGCTTCACATTTAGCGGAACCAAACAAATAGCGGCAAGCATTAAAATCATCAAGGGATGACCACGACTCATGGGATGTGCACCAATAATCATATGCATCTATAAACATCATGCATAACATGTATTTGCATCCACAATGCAATACCACATATATACTCGCATCCACAATGCATAAACAATGAGTATATGAGATACATGTACCGTTGGGTGCCCGTACGTCCACTACGTACCTTTCCAAAAGTGGAATGTGGTAGGACTTCAATTCCTTGGTTGTGTTGCCACCTGGGTTGGTTCTACACATTCACAAATATCAATATTAGAACCCAATAATAGTCCAATACCAAAAATCCCACAAAAATAACCAAAAACATCATTTTTGGTGTCTCGCGATCGATCGCCATATACCCCCGATCGATCGCGAGACCATACTGCCTCGCCCAACAAAATTTGCCAATCCGCGATCGATCGCTGAGTTTGCGCCGATCGATCGCGGCCTCGCCGATCGATCGCGCTAAACTCGCGATCAATCGTTGAAGGCTACTGCCTCCAGCACTGCTGCTCGCGATCGATCGCGGAAGGCACCGATCGATCACCGAGCTCTGGGCATCCGATTTTTGGGCACTATTCACCCATCTTCAACCCCAACTCAAACAAACTCAATTAATCCAACACCAACCATACAAAACCACTCAAAACCATCAATAAACATCTACATTAACTCATATATTTAACATCCACCCAAAATAATACCAAAACCACAACAACCCAACACAAACCCATTTTAAAACTCTTCAAACCATATCAAACTTAAGCAAAACACAACAAAATTAACCATGAGGTATCCATACCTCTTGGGGACCTCCAATCACCCAACAAACTCCACAAATCAAAGTTTTGCAAGAACTTCTCTTCACCCTTATGCTCAAACTCGAAAATGAAGAGAAAAAGGAAGGGTTTGGGTGTTGTTTGGTAAAGTAAAAGTAAGAGTGGGTGGTGGGGTTGGGGTATAAAAGTGAGTTTATTAAAATACATACAAAAAAGAATTTCATGGTGTATAAAACACCCCAACATGATATTTTCAAAGCATTAACTCAAAATGCACCAAAATACCAATTAACTCATGATTTCCAATTAATTGCTACCCACGGCAAATAAATCATGCTAATAACCATTTTCCAAACATGCACAACATGCATCCTGAAATGCCCTCCCGGGTCACTCTATCATGTGACTAAGCATTTCCATAAGATTAATAAATCCAACACAAGATTAATTACCACCATAATTAATCATATAAACACAATTAATGCTCAAATTGAAATTAATCATTTCGGGGATATCACAATACTCCCCTACTTATAAGATTTCGTCCTCGAAATCACATGCACTTTACCCCAAAAGAAACTAAACATAAACACATACCAGAGAATAGTTCCGGGTAGTGCTGCACCATATGCCGCTCCGTCTCCCACGTAGCCTCCTCAACACCCCTGCGATCCCACTAAACCTTGATCATAGGTATCACTTTGTTCCGAAGTCTGCGGTCTGCTCGATCCAGAATTCTAACAGGCCGTTCCACATAAGACACATCGGACTCTAAGTGAACTTCGGAAGGCTGTAAAACATGCGACGGATCCGGCTCATACTTCCGCAGCATAGACACATGAAACACATCATGTATACCAGATAAAGAAGGCGGCAGAGCTAGTCGGTAAGCTAAGGTGCCAATGCGCTGCAAAATCTCGTACGGTCCAACATACCTCGGAGACAGTTTCCCGCGCATCCCAAATCGCACAACGCCCCTGAAAGGCGAGATCTTCAAAAAGACCTTATCTCCCAACTGAAATTCCAACGGTCTCCGCCGTTTGTTCGCATAAGCTGCCTGTCTGTCCTGGGCTGCTTTCATTTTCTGCCTTATCATCTTTATCTTCTCTTCCATCTCCCGGATCAATTCCGGTCCTCCGACCGATTTGCGGTCCAAATCATCCCAACACAAGGGTGATCTACACCGTCTGCCATAAAGAGCTTCAAAAGGAGCCATCTGAATACTTGCCTGGTAGCTATTATTATAAGAGAACTCTACCAAAGGCACTGAATCTTGGCAAGAAACATCAAACTCCAAAACACAAGCTCTCAACATGTCCTCGAGCGTCTGAATAGTACGCTCGGTCTGGCCATCCGTCTGAGGATGATAAGCAGTGCTCAATCTGACTTCAGTTCCCAAGGCTGACTGAAGACCTTCCCAAAAATGAGATGTGAATCGCGGATCTCGATCCGACACTATGGAAATGGGGATCCCATGCAATCTCACCACATCTCGAATGTACAACTGCGCCATCCTCAAAAAGGTGAAAGTCATGCTATAGGGGATGAAATGAGCTACCTTAGTCAATCGATCCACAATCACCCAAATAGCATCAAAGCCTGAAGCACTCCTCGGCAGGTGAGTCACGAAGTCCATGGAAATGTGTTCCCACTTCCACTTCGGTATCTCCAAGCTTTTCAACTCGCCGCCAGGTATCTGTCTCTCTGCCTTAACCTGCTGGCAGATCAAACACCTTTTTACCAAAGCGACGACATCAGATTTCATTCTCTTCCACCAAAACTAACCACGTAGATCTTTATACATCTTCTTCCCGCCTGGGTGGATGCTATGTCTGCTACTATGAGCTCGCTCCAAGATCCCTTTACGCAACTCCGGCGTACTCGGAACCACCCAATGATTACCCAATCTCAAAGATCCGTCATCGGCCACTCTGAATTTCGTTGGCTGACCAAGATGTACTAAAGATAACCACCTCTGAACCTCATCATCTGACCTCTGAGCTCTCCTGATGTTCTCATAGATATCTGGCTCAGCTAGCAAGGTCGATACATACACAGGTGATGCATCAATGTCAAAATCATAGCCCAATTGGCAATAGGAGGTCATCATGGCTGACAGATGGATGACGTCCTCAGCAGAACTCTTCACTTTCCGGCTCAAAGCGTCTGCTGTCAAATTAGCTTTCCCGGGATGGTACTCAATCTCGCAATCATAGTCTTTGAGTAAGTCCATCCACCTCCTCTGCCTCATGTTCAGCTCTGCCTGAGTGAATAAAAACTTGAGGCTCTTGTGATCCGTGTAAATGGTAAACGACGTACCATACAAATAATGCCTCCAAATCTTCAGGGCGAAGATAATAGCAGCCAGTTCCAAGTCATGGACTGGGTATCTCGTCTCATGCGGCTTCAACTGCCCCGATGCATAAGCTACCACATGCTTATCTTGCATCAGTACACACCCAAGTCCCTGAAGTGATGCATCGGTATACAAAACAAATCTGGAGTTCTCCGTAGGGATCACTAACACTGGCGCCGTCGTCAAACGGTGCTTCAACTCCTGGAAGCTCTCCTCACAAGCTTCTGACCAAAAGAAAGGCACTCCCTTCTGGGTCAACTGTGTCAACGGCTTGGCAATCTTCGAAAAGCCCTCGACGAAGCGTCGATAATATCCGGCCAAACCAAGGAAGCTTCGAATCTCAGGCACAGAAGTGGGGGCAGCCCACTCCATCACAGCTTCGATCTTCCTGGGATCCACTGATATTCCGCTGCTCGATATGACATGGCCCAGAAATACTACACTGCTCAACCAAAACTCACACTTACTGAGCTTGGCATACAACTGGTGATCTCGGAGAATCTGGAGCACTGTCCTCAAGTGTTTCACGTGCTCTTCCTCGCTCCGAGAATAGATGAGAATGTCGTCGATGAACACGATGACGAACTGATCAAGGTACTGCTGAAACACTCTATTCATCAGACTCATAAAGACCGCTGGAGCATTCGTCACACCAAACGGCATCACTAAGAACTCATAATGTCCATATCGAGTCTGGAACGCTGTCTTCTGTACATCTTCCTCTCTGACTCAAATCTGATGGTACCCGGATCTCAAATCAATCTTGCTATACAGTCTGGTACCTTGCAACTGGTCAAACAAGTCATCAATCCTTGGGAGAGGATATTTGTTCTTTACTGTAGCCTTATTCAGTTGCCGGTAATCGATGCACAACCGCATCGAACCGTCTTCTTCTTCACAAAGAGAACCGGTGCGCCCCATGGCGATACGCTCGGGTGTATATATCCCTTGTCAAGGAGATCCTGCAACTGTTCCTTCAACTCTCTCAACTCCGCCTGGTGCCATCCTGTAAGGTGCACGGGAGATAGCGGATGTCCCTAGGTAACAACTCGATCCCAAACTCAACTTCCCTAGCCGGTGGGAATCCTGGGATCTCGTATGGGAATACATCAGCAAACTCTGCTACCACAGGCACATCCTCAACTCTCAATTCCTTAGTCTTCTCAGACGTGTCCACGGTATAGATGAGATAGCCCGTGTGGCCACGTTCCAACAGCTGAGTCATCTTGATCGCTGAAATCAACGGAATCTTCGCATGAGAACCGTTGCCATAGAAAGTCCACTGACTACCCAAATCAGGCCTGAACTTCACTGTCTTCTGCCGGCAATCTACCACTGCCTGATATCTATTCAGAATATCAATACCCAAGATGCAGTCGAAGTCCGACATACCCAACACAATCAAGTCTGTCTTCAACTCGTTGCCCTCAAAATAAATGAGGCAATCTGCCATGAACTGATCAGCAACGACATTTCTTCCAGTGGGTGTCGAGACAAGGAGAGGCGTGGGTAAAGAAGACGTGCGCATATGGTGTCTCTCCACAAAACCAACAGATACAAAAGAGTGGGATGCACCTGTATCTATCAAAATAAAAGCAGGGTACGTAAATAAATGACACGTACCGGCGATCACCTCCTCTGGGGCTGCCTGGGCCTGCTCTCTAGTCAGCGCATACACCTGTCCCTGGGACGGTCCCACTGTCTGACCTCCCGATGGTCGAAGCCCAAACTGCTGCCTCTGGTGTACTGTCCTATCGTCAAACCTCGGCCTGTTGCCCTTGAACTCTGACTGTCCTCCCCGGGTGGGGCAATATCGAGCGATGTGGCCCATCTTGCCACAGCTAAAACAGGCAGGGCACTTACTTGAAGAATGTGGTCCTCCACAATTGTTGCACCTCGGCTCTTCCGGCCTATTCCCTTGTGAAGATCCTCGATTGGCGGACCAATTGCTCTTCTTGTTCTCCTGTTTCTGACCAAAGTACTTCTTCCCACCAAACCGTGCAGATGAAGAGGCACCACGAGGTTTAAATGGCTCTCCCCGGGGCCTCAAGCTGTCATTAGTCTGCCTCTGTTGTGGTACTGGTGGTGGCATAGTACTAGGATAAGCTCCCACTCCAAGCTCAGCAAGCTCCGCTCTTGTGAGAGCATCATCAAAAGAAGTTGGGTTATTGGTGATAACCCTGTCATAGAGCTCCGGTCGCAATCCCTTCATAAAACTCCTCATCTTTGCGTGCCCATTGGTGGCAATGTGGGGAACATACCTCAGCAACGAAGAGTACCGCGTGGCATAGTCTGACACTGTCATGTTCCCCTGTTTCAAACTTGTAAACTCGTCCTCCTTTGTCTGTCTCGCCGCCGCGGAGAAGTACCGGTTTAGAAACCGGGTCCTGAAGAGTGTCCAATCGATCACAGTACCCAGTGCTCTTAGCTCCAATACAGTGCCCCTCCACCACATTAGAGGTTTCTTAGCTAACTAGAACTCCGCTAGCCTCAGCCACGCTGTAACAGCACAAGGAGCCGATACAAAAATCTGCTCAAGTCTTTCTAACCACTCCTCAGCTTCCTCCCTTGATTCTGTTCCCTCAAACCGGGGCGGGTAGTAAGACAGAAACTGAGTCAAGTTAATCTCACCGGGTAGTAATAACTGAGCCACTGGCTCCATGCCTACTGCTGGTGGAGGTAGAGGGTTCACTTGTCCCACGCTAGCATTAACACTGCCCACATCGCCAACTTCTTCGTTAAGGTTCCCCGCATTCATAGCAGCCATGCTGTAACACAAAGGTTAACAACAATTCCAAAACAAATATACATGATATGCCGTTAGATAACAGGAATGATAATAAGCATGTTAGTATAACAGAATATACATCAATATGCACCACATGCATAAACATGCCTCAAATGTAAGCACCTAGCCAATCATGCTAAGGCTTCTCTAACCACTGCTCTGATACCACTAATGTAAGGACCCTAATCCTTAAGTGCGGAATCAAGGCATAATAGAGCTATCATAATAATCAGAGTGTAAAAGAACGTGTTGAGTTTATGAGCTTAAGCATTACATGCAAAAAAATAAGGACTTCCAAATGGATTAATTACATTCCAATCAAAAGAATGTGGTTAACTATAGTTCAAGCTACTCCTAGAGTAGACACTATAGGAAGCAATCCCGTCCTTCAAATCCCAAAAGCATCCTCAACAAGCTCACCGTCTCAACCGTCTAGCCCTTCTATCATGCCAAAAGTACCTACAAGGACAACCCCCAAACATGAGCAATAATAATCATTCATATTCAACACAATATGAAGATAAAGCGTAAATGCATAATCATAATAAAACACTTCCTGTTTTCCCCATGCATTTCAAACGCTTCCCGTTTGGTTGTCCATGTACCATAACTCATGAGTATAATCAATAGATTATTTTTAATGGTCTAAACATGTCATGACATATACCAGCTCATCAATACCAAATACTGATCACCAATCCCTAGTCTGTCCATCACAATGTATTTTAATGCCCCTCGCTTATTTACATATAAGCGGCGTAGGATAACCTCGCTTCAATGGACATGCGGGACTCCCACCCCTCGCCTCACATTGAGCGGCAAATACCCTTTCCTCGCCCTATATGATAACCACGCTCAAATGTGACATGCGGCGCTCCCACCCCTCGCTTCACATTTAGCGGAACCAAACAAATAGCGGCAAGCATTAAAATCATCAAGGGATGACCACGACTCATGGGATGTGCACCAATAATCATATGCATCTATAAACATCATGCATAACATGTATTTGCATCCACAATGCAATACCACATATATACTCGCATCCACAATGCATAAACAATGAGTATATAAGATACATGTACCGTTGGGTGCCCGTACGTCCACTACGTACCTTTCCAAAAGTGGAATGTGGTAGGACTTCAATTCCTTGGCTGTGTTGCCACCTGGGTTGGTTCTACACATTCACAAATATCAATATTAGAACCCAATAATAGTCCAATACCAAAAATCCCACAAAAATAACCAAAAACATCATTTTTGGTGTCTCGCGATCGATCTCCATATACCCCCGATCGATCGCGAGACCATACTGCCTCGCCCAACAAAATTTGCCAATCCGCGATCGATCGCTTAGTTTGCGCCGATCGATCGCGGCCTCGCCGATCGATCGCGCTAAACTCGCGATCGATCGCTGAAGGCTACTGCCTCCAGCACTGCTGCTCGCGATCGATCGCGGAAGGCATCGATCGATCGCCGAGCTTTGGGCATCCGATTTTCGGGCACTATTCACCCATCTTCAACCCCAACTCAAACAAACTCAATTAATCCAACACCAACCATACAAAACCACTCAAAACCATCAATAAACATCTACATTAACTCATATATTTAACATCCACCCAAAATAATACCAAAACCACAACAACCCAACACAAACCCATTTTAAAACTCTTCAAACCATATCAAACTTAAGCAAAACACAACAAAATTAACCATGAGGTATCCATACCTCTTGGGGACCTCAAATCACCCAACAAAATCCACAAATCAAAGTTTTGCAAGAACTTCTCTTCACCCTTATGCTCAAACTCGAAAATGAAGAGAAAAAGGAAGGGTTTGGGTGTTGTTTGGTAAAGTAAAAGTAAGAGTGGGTGGTGGGGTTGGGGTATAAAAGTGAGTTTATTAAAATACATACCAAAAAGAATTTCATGGTGTATAAAACACCCCAACATGATATTTTCAAAGCATTAACTCAAAATGCACCAAAATACCAATTAACTCATGATTTCCAATTAATTGCTACCCACGGCAAATAAATCATGCTAATAACCATTTTCCAAACATGCACAACATGCATCATGAAATGCCCTCCCGTGTCACTCTATCATGTGACTAAGCATTTCCATAAGATTAATAAATCCAACACAAGATTAATTAACACCATAATTAATCATATAAACACAATTAATGCTCAAATTGAAATTAATCATTTCGGGGATATCACAATAAGTAAAGATGATATGATGTTTATGATAATGATTTGATAAGTAAGTTTATGATGATGATGTTTACGATGATGGTTATGATAAGTAAGTTTATGATGATGATGTTTAAGATGATGGTAATGATAAGTAAGTTTATGATGATGATGTTTAAGATGATGGTAATGATAAGTAAGTTTATGATGATGATGTTTAAGATGATGGTTATGATAAGTAAGTTTATGATGATGATGTTTATGATGATGATTGTGATAAGTAAGATTATGATAATGTTTATACGATGTTTATTTAACGATACGATGTATATGATTGGGTAAGACGCCCATGTGGTAAGATGCCACACGATGATATGATATGGTAAGATGCCATACGATAGGGTAAGATGCCCTCGTGGTAAGATGCCACACGATGTTTACGCTATGGTAAGATGCCATAAGGTAGGGTAAGATGCCCACATGGTAAGATGCCATGCGATGTTTATGATATGGTAAGATGCCATACGATAGGGTAGGATGCCCATATGCATGAATGTGAATCAGGGTCAACAAAAAGAAGTTAACGAATAACCAGCAAGTTTACTTAACTAAGATTTCGTACATTTACGGTTATATTTGTTATGATGTTATAAGATGATGATGTTATATGATGATGATGTTTATGAGATGATGATGTTATATGATGATGATGTTTATAAGATGATGATGTTATATGATGATGATGTTTATAAGATGATGATGTTATATGATGATGATGTTTATGAGATGATGATGTTATATGATGATGATTTTTATAAGATGATGATGTCTATATGATGATGATGTTTACAAGATATCTATAAGATGCTATGATGTTTATGATGAATATTAAACTATGTTACTAGAAATGGTAGAATGTTCGGTGGTTGTTATGGGCAAGCGAGGAAGGTACTTGCCGCTGACATAACTAGCGAGGAGATACATCCGCTATCAAGGCGTAGCGAGGGGTATCACAATTCCGCTTTATGTCGAGCAAGGGGTCCAATTGTGCTACTGCCATAATAGAACCAGGACAGTCCCATTTCTAATTAACATTGTTGATTATCAGCATATATGTGAAGTATGATTTTAATCATTTATGTCAAGGACTAATGATTTTATGCATGACCATGCAACAGGGACAACCAAAGCGGGTTAATGCGATTAACCAGGAAGTATACATTACCAATTACTTTCATGCATTTATTTATATGCCATTACCCTATGATGTTAAGTGAAGATGTACATGCTCATGATGGGTTGTTCCTGTAGGTACACTTTTGGACCGAAGGGCCTAGGGTCGGGTTGAGGCAGTGAGCAAAAAGGAGCAAGATGAATATAGGATACAGGATTTTGATAGTCTCTACTCTAGGAGTAGTGTAAACCTATAGCTTTAACATTCATTATTGATAATGTAATTAATTAGCTGTTGAAATTTTATTTTGGCCTGTAATCTTCTTAGCTCAAAGCTACAACCGGAACCCTTAAGAGGTTATGAATGCATGTTTAGTCCATAATGCGTGTATAATATGATGTTAAGGTAGGAAGACCCTACATTAGTGTTCATAGTGTAAGAATATGTTACCGTCCGATGCCCATACGCGTCTTACGTACCTTAATTCCAAAAGTGGAGAAATTAAAGAAACTCTATCTTCTTGATGTTGTTGGCACCTGGGATGGTTCCACACAACCATACAAATCAATATTAGAAGCCAAATAATAGTCAAATACCAAAATTCATCAAAAATCATCATTTGCCATGTTTTAAACAGCGGCGATCGATCGCTGCACGAGGCGATCGATCGCCTCACTTTTTGCCTTGCGGCGATCGATCGCTTCATTTGAGGCGATCGATCGCCTGCTACGCGAAATGGCTACTGGCCTTCGGCGATCGATCGCCTCATTTCAGGCGATCGATCGCCACCTGCTGGTGCGCGATTTTTCGCCATGTTTGAGCATTTTCCAAGCTCAATCCCATACCATACAAACCCAAACTTTCCAACAACACTAACATCATCATAACTCACGAAACCCACATAAAACACTTCAAAAATCATACCCCAACAACATACAACACATACCCAAACAAACCCACATAAATCACTTCAAAATCATCCCATTTCAAATCCAAACTTCATAAAAACTTTAGGAAGGGTTTCATACCTCTTGAAGACTCCAAATCTTGACAAGAATCACACAAACATAAGTTTTGTGGAACTTTCCTTGTCCTTCCTTGGAGGATTTCGAAAATGGGGAATGTGAAGGGTTTTGGGAATGAATTGGGGATTTTAGAGGGAAAGGGTAAAGTGAGGGGAAAGAGGGTATAGTGGGGTATATGGGTTAATTAAATTAAACTTGTACCCATTAATTAACATGATGTATAAAATACCCCAACATGGTATTTTAAAAGTATTTACAAAAATGCATTAAACTTCCACTAAATCATGTTTTCCTCATAATTGACAATCAATACAATTAAATCATGTTAACACTTCATTACCCATCACATAATCAATTACCATGATAAATAATCACATAACCATCATTAATGCCCAAATTGCATATGATTAATTTCGGGGCATCACACAAACCATACGACTAAATAAATACACATAACTGTATTTTTCGTCGTAACGACGACATCCGTCCACATAGAACATATAACATCCAAAACAACATCGTCAACTCGTGATGGTACATGTCAACATATGACATCCAAAATAACATCGTCAACTCGTGACGGTACATGTCAACATATGACATCCAAAATCCCATCGTCAACACTTGATGGTATATGTATATCAACTCATGACATCCACAATAATGCTAATAAAACAATAGTATACCATACCTCATCGCTAACAAAATAGCGGCATACCTGTATACATCGTCCACCAGTAGTACGCAAGCAGCACCCATCGCTCGTAGGTGGCGTAATCCAGTGCTACGTACATAGCGGTATAACCCATCGCTATAGAATCAGCAGCATGATCCCTCGTCATAGAGTCAGCGGCATAAAACATCGCTATAGATATCAGGCGGTATGAACCATCGTCATAGATGTAGCGGAATGACCCATCACTATATAATACCTGGCGGCATGAACCATCGCCAATAGATGTAGCAGAATGACCCATCGCTATATAATACCTGGCGGCATGAACCATTGCCAATAGGTTTAGCGGAATGACCCATCGCTAAATAATACCTGGCTGCATGAACCATCGCCAATAGATGTAGACCCGTCGCTATATGATACCCGGCGGCATGAACCATCGCCAATAGAATAGCGGAATAAACCATTGCTACGAATATCCAGAGGCATAAACCATCCCCAATAGAATAGCAGAATAAACCATCGCTATGAATACTCAGCGGCATAAACCATCGCCAATAGAATAGCGGAATAAACCATCGCTATGAATGCCCGGTGGCATAAACCATCGCCCAAAGAATAGCATCATGATATCCCTCGCTTTATAGCGGCAAATATCCCTCTTCGCTACTTTGCTTCGACATACCAGCAGCATAGTATCCCTCGCTTAAGCGGCAAATATCCTCCATCGCTATCATATGACAGCGGAAAGCTCATCGCTATGCCATATTAGCGGTATAATATCCCTCGCTTAAGCGGCAAATATTCTTCATCACGATGGTATGATAGCTGCGCCACTACACCTCGTTTTATCATGACAGCGGAAATACCCCTCGCTTCGACATAGTAGTGGCATAATATTCCTAGCAATAGTAATATGACAGCGGAATTATCCTTCGCTTTGACATATTTGCGGCAAATATTCTTCATCGCTATAATATGACAGCGGCAAGTATTCACATCGCTACGCCATGTATGCAACCGTAATGCATAATCCATATTCCAATAAACATCACTATGAGTGTATTTTAATGTACCTCGCTTCAAATGTGACATGCGGAGTTTACCATCGCTTCAACATTTAGCGGCAAAGCATTAAAATCATCACTCCTATATGCAACCACAATGCATAATCCATGTCCCATATGACCCTGCAACCACCATGGTTAGCAACAATATATTCCAATTATGAACACATATCATAAACGCACATAAGAAATATAGTTGTGCCACACAACACTAACTACCATCATGCATAAGTATGTGCTTCTCATTCCCATTAACATGTTCCTAGGCCCTCAACAGCCCCAAAGAGCAAACCTGGCTCTGATACCACTAATGTAAAGACCCCCGTGCCCTTAACCCGTTATTAGTGTATTAATCCATAACATTAGTGCATGCAATCATATTATCATGGGGGAAAAGCCATATGCAAGTATAACATCATGTACTGTCCAGAAGATTTCTTGCATTTGATCCACATAATATTCAAATTCCCCAACCAAGATCACTTACATAGCATGCACCATCATAATACACTAACATGCTCTCACTTCATTTAGCAATTCAGTATTTAATTGCATGCAAACAATAAATGAAGAGAGAAAAAACATTGCCCATTTATACATTCCATATACACGTAAAAACGTACTCACATGAGAGCACCCAATGAATATACGCGTCTCTAACGTAAAAATCGTAGTTCGAGTCCAACCTCGCTTGAGTCCCACGACCCGATGAATTATGTGCTAACACATAAATAACTTACAATTAAACACAAGCATGCAACCACGTGCCCAAGCACGTTCATAACCCCCAAACTTATCGTCAATCCATGACGATTTATCATTTTAAAAGACCCCGTGTTAAGGATGCATAATACCCAAAATATACCATTTTATAAGTTTAAAATGATAGCCCAAAAACTCAACCGAGAATTTTGTTTTATCAAACCTTGGTTTCAACCAATACATTTTAAAAGTATAGCATTCCCATTGGAATGTAGACATTGCCCCGGAAACCGGCTATTTTAAACCCCGATTCCAAAATCCCGACATTTACCAAAATTTCCGAAAAAAAAAACATCATTCGGGCGGCGATCGATCGCCGATTTTATCGCAATCGATCGCCCCTGACCACTGGGCAACAGCGCCTTATCGCGATTGATCGCGAGTCTCCACGATCGATCGCCAACCCGCTCGCGATCGATCGCCGAGACCTTGCGATCGATCGCCAACACGGTTTGTCTTCAACAAATTTTGAGCTGCTCGTCGCGATCGATCGGCCCTCCTCTGCGATCGATCGCGACCGGCGATTTTCCGAAAAAACTCGAGCTTCCATGGTGTTTTTGACACCCAAATTCAAAACCAACACCCCTAACTTCCTCAACTCCTCCAATACACCATTTAAACTCAATAAAAACTCTAAAAACAACATTTTAGATTTTTAACCAAAACCCCCAAATCTCAAATCCAACCGAATACTTGACCAGCAAGCACAATACCACAATCAAATCGAAGCTAAAGGTGAGGAGAAGAAGATTACCAGCTTTTCTTCAAGAAATCAGGCTCCCAAGACGAGTCCCCATCGATTTGCTTCCAAGAGAAGAAGAGGGAAGGGTTTGGGGTGAGAGAGAGGCGTGAGGGAGAGGAGAGAGAGGAGAGATTCCGCATAATGACGGAATACCGAATCCATTTGGTATATATAGCACCAAGGCTCCAAAATACCAATACTTCCACAACTACATCACGATTCATTAAAAATCATCTGTTTTCAATAATTATCTCTCCAACTCAAATTCCATCACCATCCCCAGTACAAAGTACTCCGGACCCCACATTCCACCAAAGACCAAATTCCAAGGTTATCACCACGATGAGAATACAATCTCATCCATTGGATCCAACGACTCCAAATACCGGATTTAAAAATCCCCGAGAGTCCCGAAATCGCAATCAATTCATAATTGCCACAATTAAAATCCATTAAGGATTATTACCACACCGGGGTTAACACCATTAATCACCGGGCATCACAAGGGGGAGAAGAGGGAATAGGCGTGGAGAGAGGAGAGAGGGAGAGGAAAAGAAAATGATTGAACACCGAGTCCACTTGGTATATATAGTACCAAGGCTCAAAAATCCCGAGTCCTCCATAAATACATCATGACTTATTAAAAATCATATGTGTTCAATAAATACCTCTCAATCTCAATTTCTAGTACCAGCCCTAGCACAAAGCTCTCCGGACCCCAGATCCCACCAAAAACCAAATTCCAAGGTCATCACCACGATGAGAATACAATCTCATCCCTTGGATCCAACCACCCCTAATACCGGATTTAAAATCCTCGGGAGTCCCAACACCGTAATTAATTCATAATTGCCACTATTAAAATCCATAACGGATCATTACCACACCGGGATTTATACCATTAATTCCCGGGCATCACACCAACTACTCTTCGTGCTTTCATTTTGTTCAAAGCTTCTTTAACCTCATATTCTATAATTTTGCGAGTAAACTCACGGTTTACATCATGTTGATGGATGTTAAGATCACCTAAATCTTTTCTAAAGCCACCGTTGAACAAGCTGTTAAAATAATTCTTCCATCTTGTTTTGATGTCTTCATCTCTAACCAAGACTTTATGGTTATCATCTTTTATGCATTTCACTACACATAAGTCTCTTGACTTCCTCTCCCTCGCTCGGGCAATCCTGTAGATATCTTTTTCTGCCTCCTTGGTATCAAATGTATCGTACATTTCTTTGTAGACTTTAGCTCTAGCATCTCGAACCGCTGTCTTCGTTTCTTTTTTGACAAGCTTATACCTTTCGAAGGTTGTCCCATTGTTGTTCTTCTTCAGCTCTCTGTAAGCATCCCTCTTGATTCGCATAGCCTTCTTTACGTCTTCATTTGTGATGCCCCGAAATTAATTATATGCAATTTGGGCATTAATTATGTTTATGTTATTAATTATGGTAATTGATTTGTGTTGGAAATTAATTATCATGTTGAAATGCTTAGTCACATGATAGGCGTGACCCGGGGTTGCATTTCAGGGTGCATATTATGCATGTTAGAAAATGGGGTGTTAACATGATTTATTTGTATTGATTGTTAATTATGAGGAAGATATGAATCCTTGGTATCAAATGTATCGTACATTTCTTTGTAGACTTTAGCTCTAGCATCTCGAACCGCTGTCTTCGTTTCTTTTTTGACAAGCTTATACCTTTCGAAGGTTGTCCCATTGTTGTTCTTCTTCAGCTCTCTGTAAGCATCCCTCTTGATTCGGATAGCCTTCTTTACGTCTTCATTTGTGATGCCCCGAAATTAAGTATATGCAATTTGGGCATTAATTATGTTTATGTTATTAATTATGGTAATTGATTTGTGTTGGAAATTAATTATCATGTTGAAATGCTTAGTCACATGATAGGCGTGACCCGGGGTTGCATTTCAGGGTGCATATTATGCATGTTAGAAAATGGGGTGTTAACATGATTTATTTGTATTGATTGTTAATTATGAGGAAGATATGAATTTAGTGGAAGTTTGTTGCATTTTTGTAAAATGCTTTTAAAATACCATGTTGGGGTATTTTATACATCATGTTAAGTTTGGGTTGAAATTCAATTAACTTTATAACCCCTTACCCCACTACACTTTATTCACTTTACCCATCTCTTTTAAATCCCCAAATTCATCCCCAACCCTAATCCATTTGCTATTTTCGATTTTGGCATAAAGTGAAAGGAGAAATCTTCACAAAACCTTTGTTTGTGAGATTTATTGTAGGATTTGGAGTCCTTAAAAGGTATGGAACCCTTCCTAAAGTTTTTATGATGTTTGGTTTGATTTTGAAATGGGTTTTGATTGTTTGAAATGGGTTTATTTTGGGTTGGTATGATGTTTGGATGGGTGTAGGATTTCTAGTTGTTTAATGATGTAAAATGAAGGTTTGAAGTGTGTTTATGTTATTGGTTTGTTGGTGTAAGTGTTGGTGAAGATGAGGAAGAAAATGTAGTGCAAAAATGGTGTTTTTCCAAGCAAAGACAGCGGCGATCGATCGCCCATTTTTGGCGATCGATCGCGCGCAACCAGTAGGCGCCAGTAACATTTGGCGATCGATCGCCACATTTGGGCGATCGATCGGTGAGGCTGGCGATCGAACACCCCAAAAATGGCGATCGATCGCCAAGGGCTGAAATTTTCAGTATCGTCCAGTATGATCTCGTGATCGATCGGGCCTGGGCGGCGATCGATCGCGAGATGTAAAAATAGGTGTTTTGATTATTTTGTGGGATTTTTGGATATTGGACTATAATTAGCTTCTAATATCGATTTGTATGGTTGTAATACCCCCGAAATGTAATATGATTATGTTCTACGATGATGAATTATGATGTGTTTAAGGGTTATGGTGTATTTAAATTGGGGGCCACGATTTATGATATGATGATATGATGTGGGGAGCATGTTGGGTGTTTTAAAGGATGTATTAATTAATGAAGTTAGAAAACATCGAGTGAGGATATTTTAATACATCGTACAAAATACCGGGATACAATTAAACACCACAAGGCACCCCAACCACACCACCCCAATCGGTCACCTCACCCCTTTTCCCACTTGTCAAAGCCCATACCCCCCACTTGCCCCAACCCATGCCATCACTCATTCTTGCTTTCACTTTCCCTCCATCTCTTTCTCCCTCTCATTTTCATCCCTGTAAGCTGCAGAAAGGAAGGGGGATTAGCTTGTGATTTCTTGTCTAAAACCTTGCAAGATTAGGGGAGCAAAAGTAGAGGGGTAAGCCTTACTCTGTTTTTCTGGGTTTGTGTTTGAGCTTGGGTTTGGTGGGTTGTTTTAATGCATGCTAAGTGTAGGCTTGGGTGAAACCTTGGTATGAATACTTACATGGTAGTTTTATGTAACTACTAGCATGTTTGTTTGAGCATGTTACATGTTTTATGTAATAGACTTCTTGTTATGAAACTATGTGCTCGAAAATCTGGAAAAGATAAGCATACTCTGTTTCTGTTAAAGTTGGTTGAGGATGAAGATTATGATGATGTTATGATGAATGTTAGCTTAGGTTTTGTTAAACCTTTGATTTAAGAGCTTACATGGATATTTTATGAAGTTCTTCACATGTTTGTTTCAGCATGAAAGATGTGTTATGAAGTAGAAAAGATGGTGTGAAAAGAGGTGCTCAAAAATCTGGGGAAAATCCCGATTTTTCAGAGCTCTCGATCGATCGAGATTTGGTCCCGATCGATCGAGCGAGACAGAAGGTCTAATGCATGTTTTCAAAATTTTGGTGCCGATCGATCAAAGGATTTCTCGATCGATCGGTGAAGCTCCTCGATCGATCGGTAAAATGTTCGATCGATCGAGCGAGGCAGGATGCTAAGGCACTGTTTGTGCACCGTGTCTCGATCGATCGAGACCTTGGGCCGATCGATCGAGAGAGGCAGAACGTTGAAAAATATAATGATGTTTATTTTGTTAAGTTTATGATGTGAGATGGTTTTGAGGCATCTAATATGGTATTATGTGGTCTTGTAGAACCATCCCAGGTACCGGCACCATCAAGGAGATAAAGTCTGTTGACTCCTCCTCCTTTTGAAAAGGTACGTAAGAGGCGTACGGGCATCGGACGGTAACACACATCTTTATACTACAACTATGCTTTTATTGCATGAGTATTCACGATGAAATGATGATGTTTTGTGGGGTCTTCCCACCTTAACAGTGATTAATAGACATAAGAAGGACTAAAAATGCATTAAAGTAACATCTTAAGGTTTTGGTTGTTACACGAGCTAACAGGATTACAGGCCAAGATACAAAACTTCAAAAACAATTCATTACATTCCAAAGGAATGTCATTTAGATTTACACTACTCCTAGAGTAGGTACTAATCATAACTTGAATTCTATACATTCCTGTGTCCCTCGTAGCTCTCTGCCTCAACCCGACCCTTAGTCCTTTCGTCCAAAAGTGTACCTACAGGAACAACACATCATGAGCATATACTATTTTACTTAACATCATATAAACATTATAGTAAATGCATGAAATCTTGGTTAAGTAAATATGCTGGATATTCATTAACTTCTTATTGTTGTCCCTGATTCATAATCATACATATGGGGCACCTTACCCCGTGGCACATTACCACAATAACATCGCATGGCCTCTTACCATGTGGGGCACCTTACCCCGTGGCACCTTACCACAATAACATCGCATGGCTACTTACCATGTGGGGCACCTTACTCCGTGGCATCTTACCACAATAACATCGCATGGCTACTTACCATGTGGGGCACCTTACCCCGTGGCACCTTACCACAATAACATCGTATAAACATCATCATATAAACATCGTATACACATCATCATATAAACGTCGTATACACACCATCATATAAACGTCATATAAACATCTTTATTTCATCGTGTATATTCATGCGATATATGCATAGTCATAGTGTAGGGATATGTTTTACCGTCCGATGCCCTTACGTCTCTTACGTACCTTTTCAAAAGGAGGAGGAGTCAACAGACTTTATCTCCTAGATGGTGCAGGTACCTGGGATGGTTCTACAAGACCACATAATACCATATTAGATGCCTCAAAACCATCTCACATCAAAAACTTAACAAAAATAAAACATCATTATATTTTCATCTTTCTGCCGGTCTCGATCGATCGGCCCAAATTCTCGATCGATCGAGACACTGTGCACTAACAGTGTCTTGGCTTCCTGCCTCGCTCGATCGATCGAACATTTTACCGATCGATCGAAGAGCTTCACCGATCGATCGAGAAAATCCATCGATCGATCGACATCAAGTTTTAAATCATACATTAGACCCACTGTCTTGCTCGATCGATCGGAACCAAATCTCGATCGATCGAGAGCTCTGAAAAATCGGGACTTCCCCAGATTTTTGAGCACCCCATTTCATACCATCAATACTACTTCATATCACACATAAAGTGCTTAAACAAGAATATCAATAACTTCCACATACTTTCATGCATGTATTAAAATTAAAGGTTCACTTATAACTGAAACCTACATGCATTAAATCTACCCCTTTTTATCAATACTCAATCAACATTTCTGAAAAACAGGGCATAATTTCCTAGCCCAGAATTATCGAACATACATATTCATAGCCTCGAAAATACCATAAAGCCCATAGTTCATGCTCAAACAAATATGCTGGCATATTCACCAAACTTCCATGTATGCATTTACGTCAAAAGTTTTCCCATAACCTAAGTTAGCATGCTTCAATTCTTCATAACAAAAGCCCTACTCAACATACAAACAGGGCACTTCCTTGCCCAGATTTTCGAGGAGTCCTTTTCACAATCGAAGATCTAACACATAAGTCATGTAAGCTACTTGGCAAAGCATGCTAGGGACATCATAAACATTACTTAAAAGTGTTCATAACAATTTTTCAACAAACCTAACACTAACATGCCAAAACTGCTATGACATACATACATGTAAAGAACGAAAAAGCTGGTGAACCAGCGTGATCCCTCACCACTTTTGCTCTCCGATTTTTGTCAAGAAAAGACAAGTAATTTCCGACCACTTTCCTCCTAGCAGCAGTCCAGATATCAGACGAAGAGAAGGGAGGAAGAAGGAGGTTTTTGGAAGGGATTTTGGTGAAAATATCTAAGTGGGAACATGCCTGCCTGGTCAACTTCTTTTCCAGAAAACAGGGGAGGGGGGCGTGGGTTGCTGCAAGTGGGGGGTGGGTGGTTGCATGTAGGGTGGTTTTGTGGTGTTTAATTGTATCCCGGTATTCATATGATGTATAAAAATATCTTCCCTTGACATTTTGTAATTGTACTACATCAATACAACAATTAAAAACACGTAACATACCCCCTAAATCATATCATCATATCATAAATATAACCCCCACTTAAAATACCACAACCCTCTTAAACACATCGAAATTCGTTATTGTAGCACGTAATCGTATAACATTTCATCATCGTAGCATATCATCATTTAAACTTTCGGGGGTATTACATTACTCCCCTACTTATAAGATTTCGTCCTCGAAATCCACATGCATCATCATAACGGAACTAAACATAAATACATACCAAAGAATAGTTCCGGATAGTGCTGCACCATATGCCGTTCCGTCTCCCATGTAGCCTCCTCGACACCCCGACGATCCCACTGAACTTTGACCATCGGTATAACTTTGCTCCGTAGTCTGCGATCCTCTCAATCCAGAATTCTGATTGGTCGTTCTTCGTAGGACATATCTGAGTCTAACTGAACTTCTGTAGGCTGTAAGACATGAGACGGATCTGGCTCATACTTTCGTAACATAGAGACATGGAAAACATCGTGTATGCCAGACAAGGATGGCGGTAAAGCCAAACGATATGCCAAAGTACCGATACGCTATAAAACTTCATATGGCCCAACATACCTTGGAGATAACTTTCCCCGCATCCCAAAACGAACCACACCCCTGAAGGGCGAGATTTTTAAGAAGACCCTATCTCCTAACTGGAATTCTAGTGGTCGTCGCCGCTTATTGGCATAGGCCGCTTGCCTGTCCTGGGCCGCTTTCATCTTCTGGCGTATCAACTTTATCTTACCTTCCATATCCCTGATCATATCCGGTCTTCCGACCGCTTTGCTAGTCAAGTCCTCCCAATACAGTGGTGATCTACATCGTCGTCCATACAGAGCTTCAAAAGGGGCCATTTGAATGCTCGCCTGATAACTGTTATTATAGGAGAACTCCACCAGCGGCACTGTATCCTGCCACGGAGTATCAAACTCCAGAATACACGCCCTCAACATGTCCTCGAGCGTCTGAATGGTACGCTCTGTTTGGCCGTCTGTCTGAGGGTGATAGGCCGTACTCAGTCTCACCCCTGTGCCCAAAGCTGTCTGGAGACCCTCCCAGAAATGTGAAGTGAATCTCGGGTCCCTGTCAGACACTATCGAGACTGGAATACCATGCAACCTCACCACATCCCGTATATACATCTGGGCCATCTTCAAGTATGTATATGACATACTATAAGGGATGAAATGAGCCGTCTTCGTCAGCCTATCCACGATCACCCAGATCGCATCAAATCCTGAGGCCGTCCTAGGTAAGTGGGTCACAAAGTCCATAGATATATGCTCCCACTTCCATTCAGGCACCTCTAAGCTCTTCAGCTCACCACCAGGCCTCTGCCTCTCTGCCTTTACCTGTTGGCAGATCAAACATCTTTTAACGAAAACGATTACCTCACGCTTCATGCGTCTCCACCAGAATTGATCGCATAGATCTTTGTACATCTTCTTTCCCCCCTGGGTGGATACTGAATCGACTACTGTGAGCTCGCTCCAATATTCCTCTTCGCAGTTCTGGTGTATCTGGGACTACCCATCGGTTGCCCAGTCTCAAGGAATCATCCTCGGCCACTCTGAACTTGGATGGTTGACCTTGAAGGATCAATGATGTCCACCTCTGAACCTCACTATCCGACTTCTGGGCCTCCCTGATTGCCTCAAATATGTCTGGCTCCGCCAATAGGGTCGACACTCGTACAGGCGACGTGTCTACATCGAAGTCATAGCCCAGATGGCAGCAAGAAGTCATCAAAGCCGACAAACACATGACATCCTCTGCAGTACTCTTCACCTTCTGACTTAAGGCATCTGCTATCAAGTTTGCTTTACCAGGATGGTACTCAATTTCACAATCATAATCTTTGAGCAAATCCATCCATCTTCTTTGCCTCATATTCAACTCTGCCTGAGTGAATAAGAACTTCAGGCTCTTATGATCTGTATATATAGTGAAAGACGTGCCATACAAGTAATGCCTCCAAATCTTCAAGGCAAAAATGATGGCCGCCAATTCCAAATCATGCACTGGATACCTGGCTTTGTGTGGCTTCAGTTGCCTCGATGCATAAGCCACCACATGCTTATCTTGCATCAACACACAGCCCAAGCCCTGTAATGACGCATCCGTATACAAGGCGAACTTCTTATCCTCAGACGGAATTACCAGTACAGGCGCTGTAGTCAAGCGACGCTTCAGTTCTTGGAAGCTTTCCTCACAAGCCTTAGACCAAAAGAAGGGGACTCCTTTCTGAGTCAGCTGTGTCAGGGGTTTGGCAATCTTCGAGAAACCTTCGACGAAACGTCGGTAATAACCTGCCAAACCGAGGAAACTCCGTATTTCTGGTACAGTAGTGGGTGCAGCCCACTCTATCACAGCCTCAATCTTTCTGGGATCCACAGATATTCCATGGCTAGATATGACATGGCCTAAGAATACCACGCTGTCCAACCAGAACTCACACTTGCTAAGCTTTGCATGCAGCTGATGATCCCTAAGGATCTGAAGTACTATCCTCAAGTGCCTTACATGCTCTTCTTCAGTCCGAGAGTAAATAAGTATGTCGTCAATGAAGACTATGACGAACTGATCCAAATATGGTTGGAATACCCTGTTCATCAAACTCATGAAGACAGCTGGGGCATTCGTCACCCCAAAAGGCATGACCAGGAATTCATAGTTCCCATATCTTGTCCTGAAAGCCATCTTCTGAACATCATCTTCTCTTACTCGAATCTGATGGTACCCCGACCTCAGATCGATCTTACTGTAGAGCCTCGTTCCCTGCAACTGATCAAACAAGTCATCAATCCTCGGAAGTGGATACTTGTTCTTGATTGTGGCCTTATTCAGTTGCCTATAGTCAATGCATAGGCGCATCGATCCATCTTTCTTCTTAACAAATAAGACAGGCGCACCCCATGGCGATACGCTAGGGCGTTTGTAGCCCTTGTCAAGGAGCTCCTGCAACTGCATCTTTAACTCCCTTAACACAGCTGGTGCCATCCTATATTGGGCACGAGAAATTGCAGACGTCCCTGGTAGCAGCTCAATCCCAAACTCGACCTCTCTCGTCGGTGGGAATCCGGGAATCTCCTCCGGAAAGACATCAGGAAACTCCGCCACTACGGGCACATCCTCAACCTTCAACTCCTTCCTCTTTTCCGTCATATCAATGGCATAGATAAGATATCATGTATGGCCTCGTTCTAATAACTGTGCCATCTTGACAGCCGATACCAACGGAATCTTTGGGCAAGAACCATCCCCAAAGAATGTCCACTGGACTCCCATATCAGATCTGAATCGGACAGTCCTTTTCCTGCAGTTAACGACCGCCTGATACTTGTTCAGAACATCGATGCCCACAATGCAATCGAAGTCTGTCATTCTCAGCACAATTAAATCTGATCTTAACTCATTATCCTCAAAATAAATGATGCCATCATAAACAATCTGATCCGTAGTCAAACTTCTTCCAGCAGGGGTCGAGACCATAAGAGGCATGGGGGACGGAGAAGTGCATATGTGGTGCCTTTCAACAAAACTCGTCGACACAAAAGAGTGTGACGCACCTGTTGTAAGGACCCTAATCCTTAAGTGCGGAATCAAGGCATAATTAGGGCTAATAATAAATGATCAGAGTAGAGTAAACAAGTTGAGTCTATGAGCTTAAGCATTTACATGCCAAAATAAAGGACTACCAAAAGGATTAATTACATTCCAACAAATGAATGTGTCCACTATAGTTTTACGCTACTCCTAGAGTAGGCACTATACAAAATAATCCTGTCCTTTAATCCTCAAAAGAATGCTTCACAAGCTCACCACCTCAACCCGTTCAAGCCCATCTATCATGCCAAAAAGGTACCTACAAGGACAACCCCCAAACATGAGCAATAATAATCATTCATATTCAACACAATATGAAGATAAAGCGTAAATGCATAATCAATATAAAAACACTTCCTGTTTTCCATGCATTTCAAACGCTTCCCGTTTGGTTGTCCCTGTACCACAACTCATGAGTATAATCAACAGATTATTTTTA
This sequence comes from Haberlea rhodopensis, assembly GCA_907163345.1. Lineage (NCBI taxonomy): Eukaryota > Viridiplantae > Streptophyta > Magnoliopsida > Lamiales > Gesneriaceae > Haberlea > Haberlea rhodopensis. Next base: position 389,694 of record CAJQUN010000257.1, on the reverse strand, counting down.
ATGGCCTAAACATGTCATGACATCATATACCATCTCAACTGTACCACATATTGGTCACCATTCCCTAGTCTGTCCATCACAGTGTATTTTAATGCCCCTCGCTTATATTCATATGGGCGGCATAGGATAACCTCGCTACAATGGACATGCGGCGCTCCCACCCCTCGCTTCACAGAGAGCGGCAAATACCCTTTCCTCGCCCCATATGACAACCACGCTCAAATGTGACATGCGGCGCTCCCACCCCTCGCTTCACATTTAGCGGAACCAATACAAAAAGCGGCAAGCATTAAAATCATCAAAGGATGACCACGACTCATGGGATGTGCATCCAATAATCATAATATGCATCTAACATCAATATGCATAAATTACCATGTATATGCATCCACAATGCAATACCTCATATGGCATAAATCAACATGTATATGCATCCACAATGCAATACCACATATATACTCGCATCCACAATGCATAAACAATGAGTATATAAAATACATGTTACCGTTGGGTGCCCGTACGTCCACTACGTACCTTTCCAAAATGTGGAATGTGGTTGGACCTCAATTCCTTGGCTGCGTTGCCACCTGGGTTGGTTCTACATATTCACAAATACCAATATTAGAACCCAATAATAGTCCAATACCAAAAATCCCACAAAAATAACCAAAAACACCCTTTTTGGTGTCTCGCGATCGATCGCCATCAAGCCCCGATCGATCGCGAGAACACACTGCCTCGCCCAACAATTTTCATCAATCCGCGATCGATCGCGGAGATAGCGCCGATCGATCGCGGCCTCGCCGATCGATCGCGCGCATCTCGCGATCGATCGCCGAAGCGCACTGCCTCAGCGCTGTTGCTCGCGATCGATCGCGGGCGGACGCCGATCGATCGCCGAGCTGCGGGAAATCGAGATTCGGGCACTATTCACCCATCTCCTTCCCAAACACAAACAAACCCACCAATACCAACATAAATCAAACCCAACAACTCAAAACCACCCATAAACCTCAACATAAACCCATATAAACAACATCCAACCAAAACACTACCAAAATCACAACACCCAACACAAACCCATTTTAAAACCTTCAAAACCCAACTAAACTCAACCAAAACCTTACAAAATTAAAACATGAGGTACCCATACCTCTTGGGATCTCAAATCACCCAACAATCTTCCACAAATCAAAGTTTGCAAGGTCTCCTCTTCACCTCAAAGGTGGAACTCGAAAATATGGGAAGAGGGGAAGGGTTTGGGTGTTAGAAATGATTTGGTAAAGTTAAAAGTGTTGGATAGGGTGGGGTTGGGTATAAAAGTGAGTTTATTAATTAAATGCATACCAAATGATTCCATGGTGTATAAAACACCCCAACATGATATTTTCAAAGCATTTACTCAAAATGCACCATAATATCAATTAACACATGATTTCATATAAATTGCTAACTAAGGCAAATAAATCATGCTTCCCATAATATTTACCCAACATGCACCACATGCACCCTGGAATGCAACCCCGGGTCGTCCTATCCACATGACCATGCATTTCCACATAAGGTAAATAAATCCCAACACATAATCAATTACCACATAATTAATCATGTAAACATAATTTAAAGCCAAATCGCAATTAACCATTTCGGGGATGTCACACCTGTGTCTATCAATATAAGAGCAGGGTGCGTAAATAAAAGACACGTACCCGCTATAACTTCCTCCGGAGCCGCTGTAGCCTGCTCCCTCGTCAAAGCATACACCTGACCCTGAGGTGGCCCCGTGGGCTGACCTCCATACTGCCTCGGTGCGAAAGGTGGTCTGTGCGGTGCCGCTCTGTCCGCAGGCCTCCCCGCAGAGTTCTGCTGTCTTCCCCTGTTGGGACACTGTCGAGCGAAGTGGCCTCTGTCGCCACAGACATAGCAACCAACACAGTCCTTTGCCAAATGTGATAATCCACATATAGTGCACTGAGCTCTTCCAGATCTATCTCCCTGAGGCTGTCCCCTCCCAGATGAAGTATCTTTCCTACCTTTCCCTTTCCATCGATTCTCGGGCCTCTTGCCACTGAATCTCGGTGCTGACGTGTTCCCCCTAGGCTTGAACTAATCACCCCTGGGCTTCAAGTGGTCAGAAGTAGATTTCTGAGGGGGTGCCGGGGGTGGCACCACATCAGGATATGCACCAACTCCCAACTCAGCTAGCTCAGCTCGTGAGAGTGCATCATCAAAACAAGCAGGGCCATAAGTGATCACCCTGTCATACAGTTCAGGCCTCAAGCCTTTCATGAAGTTCCGCATCTTCGCTTGGGTGCTTGCAGCAATGTGTGGCACATATCGTAGTAAGGAACAGTAATGCAAAGCATAGTCAGATACAGGCATGGTACCTTGTCTTAAACTGGTAAACTCATCCTCCTTGGCCTGTCTTGCAGCGGCTGAGAAATAGCGGTTCAAAAACCACGTTCGGAACATCTTCCAATTTACTTCCTGTCCCAGAGCCTCTTGCTCAATCACTGTGGTTTTCCACCACATCAATGCCTTCTTGGACAGCTGAAATTCTGCTAATCGGATCCAGGCCGTCTTTGCACAAGGCGCTGCCACAAATATCTGTTCGATCCTCTCTAACCATTCCTCAGCTTTCTCTCCGGCTTCAGTTCCCTCGAACATCGGAGGTCGTTACATCATAAACTGAGCCAAGCTCAATTCCCCAGGTAGCAACTGCTGTTCCGAGGGTTCTTCGCCCAAGGCTGGTGGTGGCAATGGATTCGTACGCCCAGCACTTGCATTTACACTAATGGCGTCACCCACTTCTATATTCGCTGCCATGCTGCAACACAAGGGTTAATAACAACACCAAAAGCAGTTCATAAAGCACATCGTTAGATAATTAAACATGTTAGCATAACATAGAAACTTCATATGCAACATACATAAAAAACATGTTCAAAAGTAAGTACCTAGCCAACTTATTGCTAAGGCTACCCTTCACTCATTCCCGAGTTATCTAACCACTGCTCTGATACCACTAATGTGGGGTCTTCCCACCTTAACAGTGATTAATAGACATAAGAAGGACTAAAAATGCATTAAAGTAACATCTTAAGGTTTTGGTTGTTACACGAGCTAACAGGATTACAGGCCAAGATACAAAACTTCAAAAACAATTCATTACATTCTAAAGGAATGTCATTTAGATTTACACTACTCCTAGAGTAGATACTAATCATAACTTGAATTCTATACATTCCTGTGTCCCTCGTAGCTCTCTGCCTCAACCCGACCCTTAGTCCTTTCGTCCAAAAGTGTACCTACAGGAACAACACATCATGAGCATATACTATTTTACTTAACATCATATAAACATTATAGTAAATGCATGAAATCTTGGTTAAGTAAATATGCTGGATATTCATTAACTTCTTATTGTTGTCCCTGATTCATAATCATACATGTGGGGCACCTTACCCCGTGGCACCTTACCACAATAACATCGCATGGCCTCTTACCATGTGGGGCACCTTACCCCGTGGCACCTTACCACAATAACATCGCATGGCTACTTACCATGTGGGGCACCTTACCCCGTGGCACCTTACCACAATAACGTCGCATGGCTACTTACCATGTGGGGCACCTTACCCCGTGGCACCTTACCACAATAACATCGTATAAACATCATCATATAAACATCGTATACACATCATCATATAAACGTCGTATACACACCATCATATAAACGTCATATAAACATCATTATTTCATCGTGTATATTCATGCGATATATGCATAGTCATAGTGTAGGGATGTGTTTTACCGTCCGATGCCCGTACGTCTCTTACGTACCTTTTCAAAAGGAGGAGGAGTCAACAGTCTTTATCTCCTAGATGGTGCAGGTACCTGGGATGGTTCTACAAGACCACATAATACCATATTAGATGCCTCAAAACCATCTCACATCAAAAACTTAACAAAAATAAAACATCATTATATTTTCATCTTTCTGCCGGTCTCGATCGATCGGCCCAAAGTCTCGATCGATCGAGACACTGTGCACTAACAGTGTCTTGGCTTCCTGCCTCGCTCGATCGATCGAACATTTTACCGATCGATCGAAGAGCTTCACCGATCGATCGAGAAAATCCATCGATCGATCGACATCAAGTTTTAAATCATACATTAGACCCACTGTCTTGCTCGATCGATCGGAACCAAATCTCGATCGATCGAGAGCTCTGAAAAATCGGGACTTCCCCAGATTTTTGAGCACCCCATTTCATACCATCAATACTACTTCATATCACACATAAAGTGCTTAAACAAGAATATCAATAACTTCCACATACTTTCATGCATGTATTAAAATTAAAGGTTCACTTATAACTGAAACCTACATGCATTAAATCTACCCCTTTTTATCAATACTCAATCAACATTTCTGAAAAACAGGGCATAATTTCCTAGCCCAGAATTATCGAACATACATATTCATAGCCTCGAAAATACCATAAAGCCCATAGTTCATGCTCAAACAAATATGCTGGCATATTCACCAAACTTCCATGTATGCATTTACGTCAAAAGTTTCCCATAACCTAAGTTAGCATGCTTCAATTCTTCATAACAAAAGCCCTACTCAACATACAAACAGGGCACTTCCTTGCCCAGATTTTCGAGGAGTCCTTTTCACAATCGAAGATCTAACACATAAGTCATGTAAGCTACTTGGCAAAGCATGCTAGGGACATCATAAACATTACTTAAAAGTGTTCATAACAATTTTTAAACAAACCTAACACTAACATGCCAAAACTGCTATGACATACATACATGTAAAGAACGAAAAAGCTGGTGAACCAGCGTTGTAAGGACCCCATATACTTAACCCTTGATTAGCGTATTAATCATTATGTGTGGCACATGCTTTCCATAAAATCATTCGGGAACTCAGATGATACTTTACCATTGAATGGCAATTACAATGATGTATGTTTGAGGTGAACCTAGAGAGGCAACGACTAGTTTGTCTGCCGTGTGTGTGCAGCACCAAGAGGGGCTTGTTAGAGCCGTTATACTGCTCGTAGGAACCAAGTGTGGCAAATCGTAAGGTGATACAATGTGGATTGTGGTGGACTCTAGTAGTCACCATGTCATCGAGGTTGAGGTTGTGCATGCCTCACTGAAACGTGTATACGTTTATGATTAAATCTTGGTGAGACTTGTCTGGGACAGCTCATGATGTTGAAGTACCAACAAGAGAGTCATCAAGTCGTCGTTGATTCGATCTGGGAATCCATGTATTTGGGATGCAATGGGTTTATTGCATGTCCTTTCAAATTTGAAACTCCGAGGAGTCTCGATTGTTTCTTTATGACCAGGATGTGGTTCTTCGGATATCTGGAGGTGGACATCTTATGAGATATCTTTCGTGTGAATCTATGGCCGTGAGTTGCCCAACTTGAGTTGCAATGATGCGACTGCTCCTTCGATAGAGGAAGTTTGGAAGTGGAAACCAGGTTTGGTATGTGTACACCGTGGTGTACTGATGTTTCCCTTGTAACGATGTATGTTAGACATCGTGAGTCATGATAAGAGATGTCAATGGATGATATCTACGATGGAATCGGGAGCGATTCGAATCCTTGCAGTTTCAGTTGACTAACTGCTTTTGGATTATTAGCGTTGAGTTGTGCTGACGCTCTTTGACGTTATGATGGATTTGGAAGTCTATTCCACTCCGGAGTTTGACACGAGGTCAACGTCCTCACGGTTGAGGTGTCATTTAGGATGTGTTCATACTAGTTGTATTAGAACTAAGGATGACTGTCCGACCTACAGCCGTAAGTATTGGTTGTTTTGCAGTCATGAAAGGCTGACTTTTAGGATGACCCGCATTGAGGTACGTTTTGCCTCTTGGGTGATATGTTGGTTTTGGTATGTCGCTCTGTTTCAGAGTTTGATGAGAGGTAAGTATCCTCGCGTTTTTTTTAATACGATTCTGATATGGCCAAGAATCGAAGTTATGGCTTCATGTTGTGGTGTAGCCTGGGTGTTATGTGATACACCGGTGCTAATTTCGAGGACGAAATTCTTTTAGTGGGGGATATTGTGATGACCAGGGATCATAGATGTTAATCCCGTAGTGTTAAAAATCCCTAAAGTTGTTTTACGTGGCGATTTGAAGTTTAATCGCGATGTTGGGCCTTCTGAGCTCGTTTATTTGAGTAGTTGGGATCGTTGGATCCCGAGGTTGAGATCGTAATCTCATTTCGGTGAAAACCTGTGAGTTGGGTTTTTAGTATGACTCGGAATCTCGGGTGCTTGGTGTGGGCACCGGTAGGGGGTTTTTGAGTTAGAGAGAGAGTTTTTGAAAACAGATGATTTTTAATGAATCATGATGTATTTGTGGGGATATTAGTATTTCAGGGTATTTTTGCTATAAATACCAGTTGAACCCGAGATTTTAATTATCCGAACCATTTTTCCCCACCTCCTCTCTCTCTTCCCGCCCGCGCATTTCTCGATCCACTTTGACCCCCGCGCGTAAAAGTCGTTCGCCCGCCGCCGTCCGGCCGCCGTTCGGCGCGTGCCACCCGCCGTTGGAATCGTCTCTTCCAGGCGCTCCTATACATACCAACAATTCGAAGTTTCGTCGAGAACCGCGTTCGGATTTGCCAGAAAAGCGTAGGGTTCGAAAACTGGTGTTCATCCGATTTTTGGGGCTCGATTTTGGTATGTTTTTGGTACGATTTTTCTGGTGTTTTTGGGGCGTTTTTAAGCTGATTTTGAGTCGATGATTTCAGACTTTTATGGTTCGAAATAATTGTTGCTTTTAGTTCGAATTTCAGCTCGATTTTTGTGAGTTAGGGTTCGAAAATTTGGATTTTTGGCATGAGGATGATGATTCTTGTTGTTATTCGATTAATTCATGTTTAAATGCATTATGATGCTTGATTGTGTTCGAAATTGAGGAATTGGATTCGAAGTTAGGGCTTGAATTCGAATTTTGGGGGTTTGGCATGTGGGGCGATTATTGTTGTTGTTAATTGATTAATTCATGTGTTAGATGAATTATGGTGATTATTCGGGTTCGATTTGTGTTGGTTGGGTTCGAATTATTGAAGGTGTTCTTGAGCAATTTTTCGATATGTTGCATTCGTTTTCCCTCCCTGCATGTACCCTGCCCCGGGTCTTTTAGATGTTTAATTGTCGTGTGTCGACAATATTTTGAGGGTTATGGATGTGCTTGAGCATGGGTTACATGTTCGTAAATAATTGTGAATTATTTACCGTGTTAGCACATCGTTCCTCGGGGCATGGAACTCGGGCAAGGTTTGGCTCGGACTTCGAGGATTTAAGGTACGTTTAGCGTACGAGCATAGCTTAAATGATGTTTTACAAGTATGATGCATGAATTAAATGCATGAAATGTCTTACTATGATGGCATCGGGACTTGGTTACGTTATTTTGATTCACATGATGAAATGCTTGGTGCCGCTATGAAGCGAGCAAACGATGGGTGTGGTCGCTACGGAGCGAACACCAGTAGTATGACGCTACTTTGAAGTAAGAAATGAAAATGTGGTATTGATTAGATATCTAGGATATCTGTATTTTATTCCCTATTGGTAATGAATAGGAACATAGACGTAGTTAATCAGATAAGTGATTAACTAGTATCGGAAGTTAAGGGAATCTCATTATGATATCTAGAATTACGATAATTGCTAGATAAAGAAAGATGTTATGAAATGTTGTTAATTCGAAACTGGTTAGGGTTAACCAATATGATGATTAACTGCATATTCAGGATTTGATGATTTATCTGTTTTGAGAACAGGGTTAAGTATATGGGGTCCTTACATTAGTGGTATCAGAGCTGTGGTTGCTCATTGGGGCTGTTGAGGGCCTAGGAAGTTATTGATAGCACATATTTATGCATGATGGCATTAATGTTATACGACATGACTAATTGTTTATGTGCTTATATGATATGAAAAGTGGTATTGCTAACCATTGTGGTTGCAGGAATCGTGTGGAACACGATAGGATGGCATTAATAGCGATGTCTAACACTCTATATGCTACGTGCCAAGGAACCTGATTTTGGAAGAAAATCAGGGAAAAGAAAGATATGATGTATTGTCTGATGACAGACTGGGTAGACAACCGACAGTGGAATACTTCGGTATGGTCTCAATTACTATTGAATATACTAATGCGTTTGCTCATATAATGTTCAAGCAAGGAAGGTGCGTAAGAAACGTACGGGCATCAAACGGTAACATATTCTTAAACTATGACTTTGCATTGATTGCATAAGTGTTTAAGATGATGATGTTTATGATAAGTAAAGATGATATGATGTTTATGATGATGATTATGATAAGTAAGTTAAGATGATGATGTTTATGATAAGTAAAGATGATATGATGTTTATGATGATGATTATGATAAGTAAGTTAAGATGATGATGTTTATGATAAGTAAAGATGATATGATGTTTATGATGATGATTATGATAAGTAAGTTAAGAAGATGATGTTTATGATAAGTAAAGATGATATGATGTTTATGATGATGATTATGATAAGTAAGTTAAGATGATGATGTTTATGATAAGTAAAGATGATATGATGTTTATGATGATGATTATGATAAGTAAGTTAAGATGATGATGTTTATGATAAGTAAAGATGATATGATGTTTATGATGATGATTATGATAAGTAAGTTAAGATGATGATGTTTATGATAAGTAAAGATGATATGATGTTTATGATGATGATTATGATAAGTAAGTTATGATGATGATGTTTATAATAAGTAAAGATGATATGATGTTTATGATGATGATTATGATAAGTAAGTTATGATGATGATGTTTATGATGAGTAAATATGATATGATGTTTACGATGATGTTTACGATGATGATGATTATGACGATGTTTATGATGACGTATATGAGATTGGGTAAGGTGCCCATGTGGTAAGATGCCACACAATGTTTATGATATGGTAAGACGCCATATGATTGGGTGAGATGCCCATGTGGTAAGATGCCACACAATGTTTATGATATGGTAAGACGCCATATGATTGGGTGAGATACCATGTGGTAAGATGCCACACAATGTTTATGATATGGTAAGACGCCATATGATTGGGTAAGATGCCCATGTGGTAAGATGCCACACAATGTTTATGATATGGTAAGACGCCATATGATTGGGTGAGATACCCATGTGGTAAGATGCCACACAATGTTTATGATATGGTAAGACGCCATATGATTGGGTGAGATGCCCATGTGGTAAGATGCCACACAATGTTTATGATATGGTAAGACGCCATATGATTGGGTGAGATACCCATGTGGTAAGATGCCACACAATGTTTATGATATGGTAAGACGCCATATGATTGGGTAAGATGCCCATGTGGTAAGATGCCACACAATGTTTATGATATGGTAAGACGCCATATGATTGGGTGAGATACCCATGTGGTAAGATGCCACACAATGTTTATGATATGGTAAGACGCCATATGATTGGGTAAGATGCCCATGTGGTAAGATGCCACACGATGATTATGTTATGGTAAGATGCCATATGACGGGGTAAGATGCCCATATGGTAAGAGGCCATACAATGTTATTATGTGGTAAGACGCCACGGGGTAAGATGCCCCTATGGTAAGAGGCCATACGATGTTATTATGTGGTAAGACGCCACGGGGTAAGATGCCCATATGGTGAGAGGCCATAGAATGTTATTATGTGGTAAGACGCCACGGGGTAAGATGCCCATATGGTAAGAGGCCAAACGATGTTATTATGTGGTAAGACGCCACGGGGTAAGATGCCCATATGGTAAGAGGCCATACAATGTTATTATGTGTGGTAAGATGCCACGGGGTAAGATGCCCATATGGTAAGAGGCCATACGATGTTATTATGTGATAAGATGCCACAGGGTAAGACCATGTGCATGAATATGAACCAGGGAAAATGAAAAGAAGTTAATGAATAACCAGCAAGCTTACTCAACTATGATTTCGTACATTTACTGTTATAGCTATAAGATGATGATGTATAAGATGATGATGTATAAGATGATGATGCTATAAGATGATGATGTATAAGATGATGATGTATAAGATGATGATGCTTATAAGATGATGATGTATAAGATGACGATGCTTATGTGATGATGATGTATAAGATGATGATGCTATAAGATGATGATGTATAAGATGATGATGCTATAAGATGATGATGCTTATATGATGATGATGTATAAGATGATGATGCTATAAGATGACGATGCTTATGTGATGATGATGTTATAAGATGATGATATTTATGAAATGATGATGCTCATATGATGAAGATGTTATAAGATGGTGATAATTATAAGATGATGATTTTAATCATTCATGTCAAGAATTAATGACTATATGCATGGCTATGAAACAGGGACATTGGAGTGTCCAGGGTGTATAGGCATTAGAGGAATGTTGGGTAAAGACCCAATACTCTATTGATTTTCTTCCCACAGTATGGTATGCCGTGCGGGAACGTCCATCTTATTGGTAGGTTTGAGGTGAACCTAGAGAGGCAGCGACTAGTTTGTCTGCCGTGTGTGTGCAGCACCAAGAGGGGCTTGTTAGAGCCGTTATACTGCTCGTAGGAACCAAGTGTGGCAAATCGTAAGGTGATACAATGTGGATTGTGGTGGACTCTAGTAGTCACCATGTCATCGAGGTTGAGGTTGTGCATGCCTCACTGAAACGTGTATACGTTTATGATTAAATCTTGGTGAGACTTGTCTGGGACAGCTCATGATGTTGAAGTACCAACAAGAGAGTCATCAAGTCGTCGTTGATTCGATCTGGGAATCCATGTATTTGGGATGCAATGGGTTTATTGCATGTCCTTTCAAATTTGAAACTCCGAGGAGTCTCGATTGTTTCTTTATGACCAGGATGTGGTTCTTCGGATATCTGGAGGTGGACATCTTATGAGATATCTTTCGTGTGAATCTATGGCCGTGAGTTGCCCAACTTGAGTTGCAATGATGCGACTGCTCCTTCGATAGAGGAAGTTTGGAAGTGGAAACCAGGTTTGGTATGTGTACACCGTGGTGTACTGATGTTTCCCTTGTAACGATGTATGTTAGACATCGTGAGTCATGATAAGAGATGTCAATGGATGATATCTACGATGGAATCGGGAGCGATTCGAATCCTTGCAGTTTCAATTGACTAACTGCTTTTGGATTATTAGCGTTGAGTTGTGCTGACGCTCTTTGACGTTATGATGGATTTGGAAGTCTATTCCACTCCAGAGTTTGACACGAGGTCAACGTCCTCACGGTTGAGGTGTCATTTAGGATGAGTTCATACTAGTTGTATTAGAACTAAGGATGACTGTCCGACCTACAGCCGTAAGTATTGGTTGTTTTGCAGTCATGAAAGGCTGACTTTTAGGATGACCCGCATTGAGGTACGTTTTGCCTCTTGGGTGATATGTTGGTTTTGGTATGTCGCTCTGTTTCAGAGTTTGATGAGAGGTAAGTATCCTCGCGTTTTTTTTAATACGATTCTGATATGGCCAAGAATCGAAGTTATGGCTTCATGTTGTGGTGTAGCCTGGGTGTTATGTGATACACCGATGCTAATTTCGAGGACGAAATTCTTTTAGTGGGGGATATTGTGATGACCAGGGATCATAGATGTTAATCCCGTAGTGTTAAAAATCCCTAAAGTTGTTTTACGTGGCGATTTGAAGTTTAATCGCGATGTTGGGCCTTCTGAGCTCGTTTATTTGAGTAGTTGGGATCGTTGGATCCCGAGGTTGAGATCGTAATCTCATTTCGGTGAAAACCTGTGAGTTGGGTTTTTAGTGTGACTCGGAATCTCGGGTGCTTGGTGTGGGCACCGGTAGGGGGTTTTTGAGTTAGAGAGAGAGTTTTTGAAAACAGATGATTTTTAATGAATCATGATGTATTTGTGGGGATATTAGTATTTCGGGGTATTTTTGCTATAAATACCAGTTGAACCCGAGATTTTAATTATCCGAACCATTTTTCCCCACCTCCTCTCTCTCTTCCCGCCCGCGCATTTCTCGATCCCCTTTGACCCCCGCGCGTAAAAGTCGTTCGCCCGCCGCCGTCCGGCCGCCGTTCGGCGCGTGCCACCCTGCCGTTGGAATCGTCTCTTCCAGGCGCTCCTATACATACCAACAATTCGAAGTTTCGTCGAGAATCGCGTTCGGATTTGCCAGAAAAGCGTAGGGTTCGAAAAATGGAGTTCATCCGATTTTTGGGGTTCGATTTTGGTATGTTTTTGGTACGATTTTTCTGGTGTTTTTGGGGCGTTTTTAAGCTGATTTTGAGTCGATGATTTCAGACTTTTATGGTTCGAAATAATTGTTGCTTTTAGTTCGAATTTCAGCTCGATTTTTGTGAGTTAGGGTTCGAAAATTTGGATTTTTGGCATGAGGATGATGATTCTTGTTGTTATTCGATTAATTCATGTTTAAATGCATTATGATGCTTGATTGTGTTCGAAATTGAGGAATTGGATTCGAAGTTAGGGCTTGAATTCGAATTTTGGGGGTTTGGCATGTGGGGCAATTATTGTTGTTGTTAATTGATTAATTCATGTGTTAGATGAATTATGGTGATTATTCGGGTTCGATTTGTGTTGGTTGGGTTCGAATTATTGAAAGTGTTCTTGAGCAATTTTTCGATATGTTGCATTCGTTTTCCCTCCCTGCATGTACCCTGCCCCGGGTCTTTTAGATGTTTAATTGTCGTGTGTCGACAATATTTTGAGGGTTATGGATGTGCTTGAGCATGGGTTACATGTTCGTAAATAATTGTGAATTATTTACCGTGTTAGCACATCGTTCCTCGGGGCATGGAACTCGGGCAAGGTTTGGCTCGGACTTCGAGGATTTAAGGTACGTTTAGCGTACGAGCATAGCTTAAATGATGTTTTACAAGTATGATGCATGAATTAAATGCATGAAATGTCTTACTATGATGGCACCGGGACTTGGTTACGTTATTTTGATTCACATGATGAAATGCTTGGTGGCGCTATGAAGCGAGCAAACGATGGGTGTGGTCGCTACGGAGCGAACACCAGTAGTATGACGCTACTTTGAAGTAAGAAATGAAAATGTGGTATTGATTAGATATCTAGGATATCTGTATTTTATTCCCTATTGGTAATGAATAGGAACAGAGACGTAGTTAATCAGATAAGTGATTAACTAGGATCGGAAGTTAAGGGAATCTCATTATGATATCTAGAATTACGATAATTGCTAGATAAAGAAAGATGTTATGAAATGTTGTTAATTCGAACTGGTTAGGGTTAACCAATATGATGATTAACTGCATATTCAGGATTTGATGATTTATCTGTTTTGAGAACAGGGTTAAGTATATGGGGTCCTTACAAGCGTGATCCCTCACCACTTTTGCTCTCCGATTTTTGTCAAGAAAAGACAAGTAATTCCGACCACTTTCCTCCTAGCAGCAGTCCAGATATCAGACGAAGAGAAGGGAGGAAGAAGGAGGTTTTTGGAAGGGATTTTGGTGAAAATATCTAAGTGGGAACATGCCTGCCTGGTCAACTTCTTTTCCAGAAAACAGGGGAGGGGGGCGTGGGTTGCTGCAAGTGGGGGGTGGGTGGTTGCATGTAGGGTGGTTTTGTGGTGTTTAATTGTATCCCGGTATTCATATGATGTATAAAAATATCTTCCCTTGACATTTTGTAATTGTACTACATCAATACAACAATTAAAAACACGTAACATACCCCCTAAATCATATCATCATATCATAAATATAACCCCCACTTAAAATACCACAACCCTCTTAAACACATCGAAATTCGTTATTGTAGCACGTAATCGTATAACATTTCATCATCGTAGCATATCATCATTTAAACTTTCGGGGGTATTACATGTTTATACGATGTTTACACGATGATGTTTACACGATGTTTATACGATGAAGTTCATACGATGTTTATATGATGATGCTTATACGATGCTTATATGATGACGTTTACACGATGTAATTGTGGTAAGATGCCACGGGGTAAGATGCCCTACATGGTAAGAGGCCATGCGATGTTATTGTGGTAAGATGCCACAGGGTAAGATGTCTCATATGGTAAGAGGCCATACGATGATATTGTGGTAAGATTCCACGGGGGTAAGATGCCCCATATGCATGATTATAAATCAGGGACAACAATAAGAAGTTAATGAGAAATCCAACATATTTACTTAACAAATATTTCATGCATTTGCTATGATGTTTTTATGATGCTAAGTAAGATTGTATATGCTCATGATGTGTTGTCTCTGTAGGTACACTTCTGGACGAAAGGACTAAGGGTCGGGTTGAGGCAGTGAGCTACGAGGGACACAGGAATGTATAGGATTCAAGTTATGATTAGTATCTACTCTAGGAGTAGTGTAAATCTAATGACATTCTTTTAGAATGTAATGAATTATTTTTGAAGTTTTGTATTTTGCCCTGTAATTCTGTTAGCTCGTGTAACAACCAAAACCTTAAGATGTTACCTTAATGCATGATTAGTCCTTCTTATGTCTATTAATCACTGTTAAGGTGGGAAGACCCCACATTAGTGGTATCAGAGCAGTGGTTAGATAACTTGGGAATGAGTGAAGGGTAGCCTTAGCAAGCTAGGTGCTTACTTTTGAACATGTTTTATATGTATGTTGCATATGAAGTAGAAGATGTTATGCTAACATGTTTAATTATCTAACGATGTACTTTATGAACTGCTTTTGGGTATTGTTGTTAACCTTTGTGTTGCAGCATGGCAGCGAATATAGAAGTGGGTGACGCTATTAGTGTAAATGCAAGTGCTGGGCGTACGAACCCACTGCCACCGCCAGCCTTGGGCGAAGAGCCTTCGGAGCAACAATTATTACCCGGGGAGTTGAGCTTGGCTCAATTTATGACGTACCGACCCCCGATGTTCGAAGGAACTAAAACAGGGGAAAAGGCTGAGGAATGGTTAGAGAGGATTGAGCAGATATTTGTGGCAGCGCCTTGTGCAAAGACGGCATGGATCAGATTATCAGAATTTCAGCTGGCTAAGAAGGCACTGATGTGGTGGAAGACCACAGTGATAGAGCAAGAGGCTCAGGGTCAGGAGATCAATTGGAAACTATTCAGGACGCGGTTTTTGGCCCGTTATTTCTCAGCTGCTGCGAGACATGCTAAAGAGGATGAGTTTACCAACCTCAAGCAAGGTACCATGCCTGTATCAGATTATGCTCTACATTACTGTTCCTTACTTCGGTATGTACCTCACATTGCTGCAAGCACTCAAGCGAAGATGAGGAACTTCATGAAGGGCTTGAGGCCGGAACTGTATGACAGGGTAATTACCTATGGCCCTGCCTATTTTGATGATGCACTTTCACGAGCCGAGCTAGCCGAACTGGGAGTTGGTGCATATCCTGATGCAGTGCCAGCTCTAGCACCCCCTCAGAAATCTACTTCTGACAATTTGAGGCCGAGGGGTGATCAGTTCAAACCAAGGGGGAACACAACGACTTCGAGGTTCAGTGGCAAGAGGCCTGAGAATCGTTGGAAAGGGAACCGTAGGAATGATGCCCCATCCGGGAGAGGACAGTCTCAGGGAGACAGATCTGGAAGAGTTCAGTGCACTCTTTGTGGGCAACCACATTTGGCAAAAGACTGCGTAGGATGCTATGTCTGTGGCGATAGAGGCCACTTTGCTCGGCAGTGTCCCAACAGGGGAAGGCAGCAGAACTCTACGGGGAGGCCTGCGGACAGAGCGGCTGTAAGGACCCTATTTCCTTAAGTACGGATTAAAGGCGTAAATAAAATTTCCATGCATAACAGAGTATAAAGGTTGTGTTGATGCCCTGAGCTATTAAATTACAGTGCCAAAATGAAGTTCCAAAAGGGATTAGTTACATTCTCAACCAATGAATGCTAATCCTATAGTTTTACACTACTCCTAGAGTAGAGACTATACAAAAATTTAGCCTGCTATCCAAAAGCACTCCTCACTGGCTCACTGCATCAACCCGCCTTAGCCCGTCCGCCCAAAAGTACCTACAGGAACAACCCCAAACCATGAGCATATATAAAAATCATATTCACAATAATATGATCATAATTCAATGCATAAACCAAAAATGCAAATCACTTCCTGTACTTAACACATATAAAAGCTCCATTGGTTGTCCCTGTACCCTAATCACAATTAATTGATTATAACATCAATAATATATGTCATGACATGCATCTGTTCCATGTATACCAATGGCAAATCCCAGTCTTATTATATCAGTGGCATAATACCCCTCGCGTTACATGACAGCGGTATTAATACCCCTCACTTCGACATATTAGCGGTATAATATCCCTCGCATCAACATGACAGCGGCATGATCCTTCGCTTCGACACGCTTGCGGCAAATATTCTTCATCGCTAAATATGACAGTGGCAAGTATTCTATCATTGCCTCGATATGAAGGCGGCAAGTATTCTTCATCACTGTGATATAACCTCGACTCACCATTTCATGCAACCATAATGCATGTTCCAACAATATATGCAACCATAATGCATAAATAAGACCACATGTGCAACCATAATGCATAGCCAATTCAAAGCGTAATAAATATGTTTTACCGTCCGATGCTCGTACGTCTCACTACGTACCTAAGTTCCAAAAGTGGAGATGTCGTGGAACTTTATCTCCTTTGATGTGTGGCTACCTGGGATGGTTCTACACAATCACATGAATCCATATTAGAAGCCAAAAAGTGAACCATTACCAAAAATAACATCATTTAAAACAAAATCTCAAAATCCACATTTTTAGCCCTGCGATCGATCACCCTCTAAGCCCCGATCGATCGCCAAGTTCAGAAAAATAAGCATCCAAGTACTGCCTCCACCGATCGATCGAGCCATTTTACCGATCGATCGAGACGTCACACCGATCGATCGGGAAAAATTACCGATCGATCGGTAAGCTCATTTCACGCCTTGTTCAGGCTCTGTCTTGCTCGATCGATCGGACCCATTTTCCGATCGATCGAGAAGCCCTGTTTCAGCGAGAAACTTCCATGTATGAGCTTCCAACAACACCTACACTTATGTACAACCAAGAACAACTACCATGCTCAACATATAACCACAAAACAACTTTAAAATACAACCCCCAAAGATAAACAAGATGTTGGACCAAGATCCACCCTTATATCCCCAAAAACAAGCCACAAACCCAACCAAAACTCAACAAAACTCTACCAAGATGGAAGCTTACCACTTGAGCTCCAAGTTTCAAGTAAGAAAAGCACAAAAGACTCCTTTTTCCAAGTTTACTCTTCCACTCCAGTTTCAAAAACGAAAATGGCAGCTTCTGGATGAGTGGATGGGGTTTAGGGACCAAAAAGTTGATGGAGAGGGGGTGATGTGATGTAAAGCATTGCAAGTGGCTCCTAAGCCATGATATGGGGTTTTAAAATGTATTCCAAGACACAAGCATGGTATGTAGAATACCCCAACAAGATATTTTAAAAGTATTTTACCACAATGCAATAAGATCCCTATTAAAATCATGCTGTCCAAATAGACACAACCCATATCATTTAAACCATTATAACACCCAAATCCCAACATGTATAACATGTACCCGGAAATGCTCTACCAGGTCACGCCTACCATGTGACAAGCATTTTACCAAGATAATTAGTCCCAACACATAATCTAATTATCGCCATAATATCACCTAATTGCAATTAATTATTTCGGGGATATCACAATACTCCCCTACTTATAAGATTTCGCCCTCGAAATCGCATGCACTTACCCAAAACGAAACTAAACATAAAACACATACCAGAGAATAGTTTCGGGTAGTGCTGCACCATATGCTGCTCCGTCTCCCACGTGGCCTCTTCGACACCCCTGCGATCCCACTGAACCTTTACCATAGGTATCACTTTGTTTCGAAGCCTGCGATCAGCCCTATCCAAAATCCTGACTGGCCGTTCCTCATAAGATACATCAGAATCTAACTGAACCTCGGAAGGCTGCAATACATGCGACGGATCCGGCTCATACTTCCGTAGCATAGATACATGAAACACGTCGTGAATACCAGACAACGACGGTGGTAGTGCTAAACGGTAAGCCAAGGTACCGATGCGCTGTAAAATCTCATACGGTCCCACATACCTCGGAGACAATTTACCACGCATACCGAACCGGACCACACCCCTGAAAGGTGAAATCTTCAAAAGACCCTGTCTCCCAACTGAAATTCCAACGGTCTCCGCCGTTTATTCGCATAGGCAGCTTGCCTGTCCTGGGCTGCCTTCATTTTCTGACGGATAATCTTTACCTTATCCTCCATCTCCCGAATCAGTTCGGGTCCTCCCACTGCTTTACTGGTCAGGTCATCCCAGTACAACGGCGACCTACAACGCCTACCATACAAAGCCTCAAACGGTGCCATCTGAATACTCGCCTGATAGCTGTTGTTGTATGAAAACTCTACCAAGGCCAAAGAATCTTGCCATGAGGCATCAAACTCCAACACACAAGCTCGCAGCATGTCCTCGAGCGTCTGTATAGTACGCTCAGTCTGACCGTCCGTTTGGGGATGATATGCCGTACTCAACCTCAATTCAGTACCCAAAGCTGACTTAAGACCTCCCCAGAAATGAGATGTGAACCGCGGATCTCTGTCAGACACAATAGACATTGGAATCCCATGCAGTCTCACTATATCCCGGATATACAATTGAGCCATCCTCAAGTATGTGTACGTCATACTGTAGGGAATGAAGTGAGCCACCTTCGTCAGCCTGTCAATGATCACCCAAATGGCATCACAACCTGAAGTAGTCCTCGGCAAGTGAGTCACAAAGTCCATAGATATGTGTTCCCACTTCTACTCCGGTATCTCTAAGCTCCTTAGCTCGCCACCGGGTCTCTGCCTCTCCGCCTTAACCTGTTGACAGATCAAACACCTCTTGACAAAGGCAATCACATCACGCTTCATCCGCTTCCACCAGAACTGATCACACAAGTCCTTATACATCTTCCTCCCTCCTGGGTGGATGCTAAATCGGCTACTATGTGCTCGTTCCAAGATTCCTCTACGCAACTCCGGCGTACCTGGAACTACCCATCGGTTACCGAGTCTCAAAGAACCATCCTCAGCCACTCTGAACTTTGATGGCTGTCCCTGAAGTACCAATGATGACCATCTCTGAATCTCATCATCTGCCCTCTAAGCTCTCTTGATATGCTCATAGATGTCTGGCTCAGCCAATAAGGTCGATACATGCACAGGCGATGTATCTACGCTGAAGTCATAGCCCAGATGGCAACAGGAAGTCATCATAGCCGACAAATGCATGACCTCCACAGCAGTACTCTTCACCTTCCGACTCAAGGCGTCTGCCGTCAAATTTGCTTTCCCCGGATGGTACTCAATCTCACAGTCATAGTCTTTGAGCAAATCCATCCATCTTCTCTGACGCATATTCAACTCCGCCTGAGTGAATAAGAATTTCAGGCTCTTATGATCCGTATGTATGGTAAAGGACGTACCATACAGATAGTGCCTCCAAATCTTCAGGGCAAAGATAATAGCAGCCAACTCCAAGTCATGGACTGGGTACCTAACCTCATGCGGCTTCAACTGCCTCGATGCATAAGCTACCACATGCTTATCTTGCATCAGTACACAACCCAAGCCCTGCAGTGATGCGTCAGTATAAAGCACAAACCTTTTGTTCTCCGCAGGGATCACCAATACCGGTGCCGTCGTTAATCGGTGCTTCAACTCTTGAAAGCTCTCCTCACAAGCCTCTGACCAAAAGAAGGGCACTCCCTTTTGAGTCAACTGAGTCAGTGGCTTAGCAATTTTAGAAATCCCTCGACGAAGCGTCGATAATACCCAGCCAAACCAAGGAAACTCCGAATCTCGGGCACAGAAGTGGGTGCAGCCCACTCCATCACCGCCTCAATTTTCCTGGGGTCCACTGAAATCCCGCTGCTAGATATGACGTGCCCCAGAAATACCACACTACTCAACCAAAACTCACACTTACTGAGTTTGGCATATAACTGGTGATTTCTGAGGATCTGGAGCACTGTCCTTAAATGTCTCACATGCTCTTCCTCACTCCGGGAGTAGATGAGTATATCGTCAATAAACACAATGACGAACTGATCCAGATAGGGTTGGAATACCCGATTCATCAAGCTCATAAAGACAGCCGGGCGTTCGTCACACCGAACGGCATTACCAAGAATTCGTAGTGCCCATACCGAGTCCTAAATGCTGTCTTTTGCACATCCTCCTCCCTGACCCGTATCTGGTGGTATCCGTATCTCAAATCAATCTTACTATACAGTTTCGTACCTTGCAACTGGTCAAACAAGTCGTCGATCCTTGGAAGAGGGTACTTGTTCTTTACCGTGGCCTTATTCAGTTGCCGGTAATCGATGCACAAGCGCATCGAGCCATCCTTCTTCTTCACAAAAAGAACTGGTGCGCCCCAAGGCGATACGCTAGGGCGTATATATCCTTTATCAAGGAGTTCCTGCAATTGCTCCTTCAACTCTCTTAGCTCAGCCGGTGCCATCCTGTAAGGTGCACGGGAGATAGCGGATGTCCCCGGTAATAACTCAATCCCAAACTCGACTTCCCTTGCCGGTGGGAATCCGGGAATCTCCTCCGGGAATACGTCAGCAAATTCCGCTACCACTGGTATATCCTCAACCTTTAACTCTTTGCTCTTTCCCGACGTGTCCACGGCATAGATGAGGTAGTCCGTGTGACCACGTTCCAACAACTGAGACATTTTGATTGCCGAAATCAACAGAATCTTC
Organism: Haberlea rhodopensis; assembly: GCA_907163345.1. NCBI lineage: Eukaryota > Viridiplantae > Streptophyta > Magnoliopsida > Lamiales > Gesneriaceae > Haberlea > Haberlea rhodopensis. The sequence goes on along the minus strand of CAJQUN010000257.1, from coordinate 368,739 downwards.
GCACGAGACCCGTCGCCATAAAAAGTCCACTGAACTCCCAAACCAGATCTGAATCGAACTGTCCTCTGTCGACAATCTACCACTGCCTGATATCTGTTCAGAATGTCGATGCCCACAATGCAGTCGAAATCTGACATACTCAAAACGATCAAATCTGCCTTTATCTCGTTGTCCTCAAAATAAATGAGGCAGTCCATCAGAAACCGATCAGCAACAACTCTCTTCCCGGTGGGTGTCGAGACCAATAGAGACGTGGGTAACGGAGACGTGCACATATGATGTCTCGCCACAAAGTCCGCAGACACGAAGGAGTGCGAAGCACCTGTGTCTATCAAAATAAAGGCGGAAAATGTAAATAGTAGGCACGTACCAGCTATAACCTCCTCTGGAGCTGCATCGGCCTGCTCCCTGGTCAATGCATAGACCTGTCCCTGAGGTGGCCCCATCGCCTGTCCTCCCATCTGACGAGGCACCATCGGTGGCCTCTGCTGCAATGTACCACTAGTAAACCTACCTCGACCTTCCCTGAGATCCGTCTGTCCTTCCCGGTTGGGGCAACGCCGAGCAATGTGGCCCGATTTGCCACAAATGTAGCACGCAGAACAATCTCGCATCAAGTGTGGCCCTCCACAAAAGTGGCACTTGACATCTCCAGCTCTACTAGCTTGAGTCGGTCCCCCATAAGTAGATGTACCACTCCTCCGATCCCCTTGCTTCCAGCCCTCCGGCCTCCTTCCGCCAAACCGAGTAGAAGAAGAAGTCCCCTGTGACTTAAAAGATCCTCCTCGGGGCCTCAGATTTTCAGATGTTGATCTTTGTGATGGAGTTGGTGAGGGTATGGCCTCAGGATAAGCACTCACCCCTATCTCCGCTAACTCCGCTCTAACCAGTGCCTCATCAAAGGATGTCGGGTTGTTAGAAATGACTCAATCAAATAACTCCGGTCGCAGCCCCTTCAAAAAGTGCCTCATCTTGGCATGCCCATTTGTAGCAATGTGTGGAACATACCTCAATAAGGATGAGTAGTGCATGGCGTAGTCCGAAACTGTCAAGTTCCCTTGCTTCAGATTCGTAAATTCATCCTCCTTAGTTTGCCTAGCCGCGGCAGAGAAGTATCGGTTTAGAAACCGAGTCCGAAATAAAGTCCAGTCGATTTCCATGCCTTGTGCCCTCAATTCCATTACAGTCGTCTTCCACCACATGGAAGACTTCTTCGCCAGTTGGAATTCTGCCAGTCTTAACCAAGCCGTCCTTGCACACGGCGCAGATACAAAAATCTGTTCTAGTCTCTCCAGCCACTCTTCGGCCTCTTCTCCTGTCTCTGTTCCTTCAAACATGGATGGATGGAAGGTCAGGAATTGTGTCAGGCTAAGCTCCCCTGGTAACAGTAATTGAGCAACCGGTTCCATGCCCACAGCAGGTGGGGGTAACGGATTTGCCTGCCCGATGCTAGCATTCACGCTCCCAATATCACCCACCTCCTCGTTGAGGTTTCCCACATTTATAGCCGCCATGCTGTAACAAAAAGGTTAACAACAATTCCAAACAATATATATATGCTAAACCGTTAGACAATATGAATGACAAGCATGTTAGTATGCCAATTGTATACATAAATATGCACCACATGCATAAACATGCCCCAAATGTAAACACCTAGCCAACCATACTAAGGCTACCCTTCACTCGTTCCCGGGTTCTCTAACCACTGCTCTGATACCACTAATGTAAGGACCCTATTTCCTTAAGTACGGATTAAAGGCGTAAATAAAATTTCCATGCATAACAGAGTATAAAGGTTGTGTTGATGCCCTGAGCTATTAAATTACAGTGCCAAAATGAAGTTCCAAAAGGGATTAGTTACATTCTCAACCAATGAATGCTAATCCTATAGTTTTACACTACTCCTAGAGTAGAGACTATACAAAAATTTAGCCTGCTATCCAAAAGCACTCCTCACTGGCTCACTGCATCAATCCGCCTTAGCCCGTCCGCCCAAAAGTACCTACAGGAACAACCCCAAACCATGAGCATGTATAAAATCATATTCACAATAATATGATCATAATTCAATGCATAAACCAAAAATGCAAATCACTTCCTGTACTTAACACATATAAAAGCTCCCTTGGTTGTCCCTGTACCATAATCACAATTAATTGATTATAACATCAATAATATATGTCATTACATGCATCCGTTCCATGTATACCAATGGCCAATCCCAGTCTTATTATATCAGTGGCATAATACCCCTCGCGTTACATGACAGCGGTATTAATACCCCTCACTTCGACATATTAGCGGTATAATATCCCTCGCATCAACATGACAGCGGCATGATCCTTCGCTTCGACACGCTTGCGGCAAATATTCTTCATCGCTAAATATGACAGTGGCAAGTATTCTATCATCGCCTCGACATGAAGGTGGCAAGTATTCTTCATCACTGTGATATAACCTCGACTCACCATTTCATGCAACCATAATGCATGTTCCAACAATATATGCAACCATAATGCATAAATAAGACCACATGTGCAACCATAATGCATAGCCAATTCAAAGCGTAATAAATACGTTTTACCGTCCGATGCTCGTACGTCTCACTACGTACCTTAGTTCCAAAAGTGGAGATGTCGTGGAACTTTATCTCCTTTGATGTGTGGCTACCTGGGATGGTTCTACACAATCACATGAATCCATATTAGAAGCCAAAAAGTGAACCATTACCAAAAATAACATCATTTAAAACAAAATCTCAAAATCCACATTTTTAGCCCTGCGATCGATCGCCCTCTAAGCCCCGATCGATCGCCAAGTTCAGAAAAATAAGCATCCAAGTACTGCCTCCACCGATCGATCGAGCCATTTTACCGATCGATCGAGACGTCACACCGATCGATCCGGAAAAATTACCGATCGATCGGTAAGCTCATTTCACGCCTTGTTCAGGCTCTGTCTTGCTCGATCGATCGGACCCATTTTCCGATCGATCGAGAAGCCCTGTTTCAGCGAGAAACTTCCATGTATGAGCTTCCAACAACACCGACACTTATGTACAACCAAGAACAACTACCATGCTCAACATATAACCACAAAACAACTTTAAAATACAACCCCCAAACATAAACAAGATGTTGGACCAACATCCACCCTTATATCCCCAAAAACAAGCCACAAACCCAACCAAAACTCAACAAAACTCTACCAAGATGGAAGCTTACCACTTGAGCTCCAAGTTTCAAGTAAGAAAAGCACAAAAGACTCCTTTTTCCAAGTTTACTCTTCCACTCCAGTTTCAAAAACGAAAATGGCAGCTTCTGGATGAGTGGATGGGGTTTAGGGACCAAAAAGTTGATGGAGAGGGGGTGATGTGATGTAAAGCATTGCAAGTGGTTCCTAAGCCATGATATGGGGTTTTAAAATGTATTCCAAGACACAAGCATGGTATGTAGAATACCCCAACATGATATTTTAAAAGTATTTTACCACAATGCAATAAGATCCCTATTAAAATCATGCATGTCCAAATAGACACAACCCATATCATTTAAACCATTATAACACCCAAATCCCAACATGTATAACATGTACCCGGAAATGCTCTACCAGGTCACGCCTATCATGTGACAAGCATTTTACCAAGATAATTAGTCCCAACACATAATCTAATTATCGCCATAATATCACCTAATTGCAATTAATTATTTCGGGGATATCACAGCGGCACAGCACAGACCACCTTTTGCACCGAGGCAGTATGGAGGTCAGCCCACGGGGCCACCTCAGGGGCAGGTGTATGCTTTGACAAGGGAGCAGGCTACAGCTGCTCCGGAGGAGGTGATAGCGGGTACGTGTCTTTTATTTACGCACCCTGCTCTTATATTGATAGACACAGGTGCGTCACACTCTTTTGTGTCGACGAGTTTTGTTGAAAGGCACCACATATGCACTTCTCCGTCGCCCATGCCTCTTATAGTCTCGACACCCGCTGGAAGAAGTTTGACTACAGATCAGATTGTCTATGATGGCCTCATTTATTTTGAGGATAATGAACTAAGGTCAGATTTGATTGTTCTGGGGATGTCAGACTTTGACTGTATTGTAGGCATTGATGTTCTGAACAGGTATCAGGCAGTCGTGAACTGCAGGCAGAGGACTGTCCGATTCAAGTCTGTTATGGGAGTCCAGTGGACATTCTTTGGGGATGGTTCTCGTCCAAAGATCCCGTTGATATCTGCTGTCAAGATGGCACAGTTATTGGAACGAGGCCATGCAGGATATCTTATCTATGCTGTGGATGTTGCGGAAAAGAGGGAAGAAGTAAAGGTTGAGGATGTGCCCGTAGTGGCGGAGTTTCCTGATGTTTTTTCGTAAGAGACTCCCGTATTCCCACCGACGAGAGAGGTCGAGTTTGGGATTGAGTTACTACCGGGGACGTCTACAATTTCTCGTGCCCCGTATAGGATGGCACCAGCGGAGCTAAGAGAGCTAAAGATTCAACTGCAAGAGCTCCTAGACAAAAGCTACATACGCCCTAACGTATCGCCATGGGGTGCGCCTGTCTTATTTGTTTAGAAGAAAGATGGATCGATGCGTCTATGCATTGACTATAGGCAGTTGAACAAAGCTACAGTAAAGAACAAGTATCCACTTCCGAGGATTGATGATTTGTTTGACCAACTGCAGGGTACGAGACTCTACAGTAAGATCGATCTGAGGTCGGGGTACCATCAGATTCGAGTAAGGGAAGATGATGTTCAGAAGACAGCTTTCAGGACTAGATATGGGCACTATGAATTCTTAGTCATGCCTTTTGGGGTGACAAATACCCCAGCTGTTTTCATGAGTCTGATGAATAGAGTGTTCCAGCCATTTTGGATCAGTTCGTTATAGTCTTCATTGAAGACATACTTATCTACTCCCTGACTGAAGAAGAACACGCGGAGCACTTGAGGACGGTACTCCAGATCCTTAGGGATCATCAGTTATATGCAAAGCTTAGTAAGTGCGAGTTCTGGTTGGACAGCGTGGTATTCTTAGGCCATGTCATATCTAGCCATGGGATATCTGTGGATCCCAAGAAGATTGAAGCTGTGATGGAGTGGGCTGCACCCACTTCTGTACCTGAGATAAGGAGTTTTCTCGGTTTGGCAGGATATTATCGACGTTTCGTCGAGGGTTTTTTGAAGATTGCCAAACCCCTGACACAGCTGACTCAGAAAGGAGTCCCCTTCTTTTGGTCTGAAGCTTGTGAGGAAAGCTTCCAAGAGCTGAAGCGTCGTTTGACTACAGCGCCTATGCTGGTGATTCCGTCTGAAGATAAGAGATTCGCCTTGTATACGGATGCGTCATTACAGGGTTTGGGCTGTGTGTTGATGCAAGATAAGCATGTAGTGGCTTATGCATCGAGGCAACTGAAGCCACACGAAGCCAGGTATCCAGTGCATGATTTGGAACTGGCGGCCATCATATTTGCCTTAAAAATCTGGAGGCATTACTTGTATGGCACGTCCTTCACTATATATACGGATCATAAGAGCCTGAAGTTCTTATTCACTCAGGCAGAGTTGAATATGAGGCAAAGAAGGTGGATGGATTTGCTCAAAGACTATGATTGTGAAATTGAGTACCATCCAGGTAAAGCGAACCTGATAGCAGATGCCTTAAGTCGGAAGGTGAAGAGTACTGCAGAGGATGTCTTGTGTTTGTCAGCTTTGATGACTTCTTACTGCCATCTGGGCTATGACTTCGATGTAGACACGTCGCCTGTGTGAGTGTCGACCTTATTGGCGGAGCCAGATATATTTGAGGCAATCAAGAAGGCCCAGAAGTCGGATGATGAGGTTCAGAGATGGACGTCATTGGTACTTAAAGGTCAGCCATCCAAGTTCAGAGTGGCCGAGGATGATTCCTTGAGACTGGGCAACCGATGGGTAGTCCCAGACACACCAGAGTTGCGTAGAGGAATATTGGAGCGAGCTCACAGTAGTCGGTTCAGTATCCACCCAGGAGGAAAGAAGATGTACAAAGACCTATGCGGTCAATTCTGGTGGAGACGCATGAAGCGTGAGGTGATCGCTTTTGTTAAAAATGTTTGATCTGCCAGCGGGTAAAGGCAGAGAGGCAGAGGCCTGGTGGCGAGCAGAAGAGCTTAGAGTTACCTAAATTGAAGTGGGAGCATATATCTATGGACTTCGTGACCCACTTGCCAAGGACGGCCTCAGGATTTGATGCGATCTGGGTGATCGTAGATAGGCTGACGAAGACGGATCATTTCATCCCTTACAGTATGTCATATACATACTTGAAGATGGCCCAGATGTATATACGGGATGTGGTGAGATTGCATGGTATTCCAGTCTCGATAGTGTCTGATAGAGACCCGAGGTTCACTTCACATTTTTGGGAGGGTCTCCAAACAGCTTTAAGCACAGATGTGAGACTGAATACGGCCTATCACCCTCAGACCGACGGCCAAACAAAGCGTACCATTCAGACGCTCGAGGACATGTTGAGGGCATGTATTTTGGAGTTTGATACTCCGTGGCAGGATTCAGTGCCGCTGGTAGAGTTCTCCTATAACAACAGTTATCAAGCGAGCATTCAAATGGCCCCTTTTGAAGCTCTGTATGGACGACGATGTAGATCACCGCTGTATTGGGAGGACTTGACTAGCAAAGCGGTCGGAGACCGGATATGATCAAGGATATGGAAGGTAAGATTAAGATGATACGCCAAAAGATGAAAGCGGCCCAAGATAGGCAAGCGGCCTATGCCAATAAGCGGCGACGACCACTAGAATTACAGTTAGGAGACAGGGTCTTCTTAAAGATCTCGCCCTTCAGGGGTGTGGTTCGTTTTGGGATGCGGGGAAAGTTATCTCCGAGGTATGTTGGGCCATATGAAGTTTTACAGCGTATCGGTACATTAGCTTATCGTTTGGCTCTACCGCCATCTTTATCTGGCATACACGATGTTTTCCATGTCTCTATGTTAAGGAAGTATGAGCCAGACCCGTCTCATGTCTTACAGCCTACTGAAGTACAGTTAGACTCAGATGTGTCCTACGTTGAACGACCAATCAGAATTCTGGATCGAGAGGATCGCAGACTACGAAGTAAAGTTATACCGATGGTCAAAGTTCAGTGGGATCGTCAGGGTTTTGAGGAGGCTACGTGGGAGACGGAACGGCATTTGGTGCAGCACTATCCGGAACTATTCTCTGGTATGTTTTTATGTTTAGTTTCGATATGATGATGCATGTGGATTTCGAGGACGAAATCTTATAAGTAGGGGAGTAATGTAATACCCCCGAAATGTAATATGATTATGTTCTACGATGATGAATTATGATGTGTTTAAGGGTTATGGTGTATTTAAATTGGGGGCCACGATTTATGATATGATGATATGATGTGGGGAGCATGTTTGGTGTTTTAAAGGATGTATTAATTAATGAAGTTAGAAAACATCGAGTGAGGATATTTTAATACATCGTACAAAATACCGGGATACAATTAAACACCACAAGGCACCCCAACCACACCACCCAAATCGGTCACCTCACCCCTTTTCCCACTTGTCAAAGCCCATACCCCCCACTTGCCCCAACCCATGACATCACTCATTCTTGCATTCACTTTCCCTCTATCTCTTTCTCCCTCTCATTTTCGTCCCTGTAAGCTGCAGAAAGGAAGGGGGATTAGCTTGTGATTTCTTGTCTAAAACCTTGCAAGATTAGGGGAGCAAAAGTAGAGGGGTAAGCCTTACTCTGTTTTTCTGGGTTTGTGTTTGAGCTTGGGTTTGGTGGGTTGTTTTAATGCATGCTAAGTGTAGGCTTGGGTGAAACCTTGGTATGAATACTTACATGGTAGTTTTATGTACTACTAGCATGTTTGTTTGAGCATGTTACATGTTTTATGTAATAGACTTCATGAAACTATGTGCTCGAAAATCTGGAAAAGATAAGCATACTCTGTTTCTGTTAAAGTTGGTTGAGGATGAAGATTATGATGATGTTATGATGCATGTTAGCTTAGGTTTTGTTAAACCTTTGATTTAAGAGCTTACATGGATATTTTATGAAGTTCTTCACATGTTTGTTTCAGCATGAAAGATGTGTTATGAAGTAGAAAAGATGGTGTGAAAAGAGGTGCTCAAAAATCTGGGGAAAATCCCGATTTTTCAGAGCTCTCGATCGATCGAGATTTGGTCCCGATCGATCGAGCGAGACAGAAGGTCTAATGCATGTTTTCAAAATTTTGGTGCCGATCGATCGAAGGATTTCTCGATCGATCGGTGAAGCTCCTCGATCGATCGGTAAAATGTTCGATCGATCGAGCGAGGCAGGATGCTAAGGCACTGTTTGTGCACCGTGTCTCGATCGATCGAGACCTTGGGCCGATCGATCGAGAGAGGCAGAACGTTGAAAAATATAATGATGTTTATTTTGTTAAGTTTATGATGTGAGATGGTTTTGAGGCATCTAATATGGTATTATGTGGTCTTGTAGAACCATCCCAGGTACCGGCACCATCAAGGAGATAAAGTCTGTTGACTCCTCCTCCTTTTGAAAAGGTACGTAAGAGGCGTACGGGCATCGGACGGTAACACACATCTTTATACTACAACTATGCTTTTATTGCATGAGTATTCACGATGAAATGATGATGTTTATACGATGTTTACACGATGATGTTTATACGATGTTTATACGATGAAGTTCATACGATGTTTATATGATGATGCTTATACGATGCTTATATGATGACGTTTACACGATGTAATTGTGGTAAGATGCCACGGGGTAAGATGCCCCACATGGTAAGAGGCCATGCGATGTATTGTGGTAAGATGCCACGGGGTAAGATGCCCCACATGGTAAGAGGCCATGCGATGTTATTGTGGTAAGATGCCACGGGGTAAGATGCCCCATATGGTAAGAGGCCATACGATGATATTGTGGTAAGATGCCACGGGGGTAAGATGCCCCATATGCATGATTATAAATCAGGGACAACATTAAGAAGTTAATGAGAAATCCAGCATATTTACTTAACAAATATTTCATGCATTTGCTATGATGTTTTTATGATGCTAAGTAAGATTGTATATGCTCATGATGTGTTGTCCCTGTAGGTACACTTTTGGACGAAAGGACTAAGGGTCGGGTTGAGGCAGTGAACTACGAGGGACAAAGGAATGTATAGGATTCAAGTTATGATTAGTATCTACTCTAGGAGTAGTGTAAATCTAAATGACATTCTTTTAGAATGTAATGAATTATTTTTGAAGTTTTGTATTTTGGCCTGTAATTCTGTTAGCTCGTGTAACAACCAAAACCCTAAGATGTTACCTTAATGCATGATTCGTCCTTCTTATGTCTATTAATCACTGTTAAGGTGGGAAGACCCCACAATGGTTGTGTAGAACCATCCCAGGTACCCACAACTTCAAGGAGATTCTCCAACTTCTCCACTTTTGGAATTAAGGTACGTAAGAAACGTACGGGGATCGGACGGTAAAACACATTCCTATACTATGACTACACAATGATTGCATAAGTATTTACGATGTTTATGATGATTATGATAAGTAAGTTTATGATGATGATGTTTATGATGAGTAAAGATGATATAATGTTTATGAGGACGTTTATGATAAGATGATGATGTTTATAAGATGATGATGTTCACAAGATGATGATGTTGACAAGATGATGATGTTTACAAGATGATGATGTTTATAAGATGATGATGTTTATGATATGATGATGATGATGTATGTTTAACTATGTTATTTAGAATGGTAGAGTGTTCTGGTAGTTGTTATGGGAAAGCGAGGAAGGTACTTACCGCTGACATAGCTAGCGAGGAGATACATCCGCTATCAAGGTGTAGCGAGGGGTATCACAGTACCGCTATATGTCGAAGCGAGGGGGACCAATTGTTCCGCGGACATAACATAACCAGAAACATCCCCATTTCTAAATAACATTGTTGATTATGAGCATATATGTGAAGTATGATTTTAATCATTTATGTCAAGAACTAATGATTATATGCATGACTATGAAACAGGGACAACCAAAGTGGGTTAATGTGATTAACCAGGAAGTATATGTTACGATTATTTTCATGCATTTATTTATATGCCATTACCTTATGATGTTAAGTAATGATGTACATGCTCATGATGAGTTGTTCCTGTAGGTACACTTTTGGACTGAAGGGCTAAGGGTCGGGTTGAGGCAGTGAGCTAAAAGGAGCATGAAAGAATATAGGATACATGATTTTGATAGTCTCTACTCTAGGAGTAGTGTAAACCTATTGGAAATGTAATTATTAAGTTTTGAAATTTTATTTGTGGCCTGTAATTCTATTAGCTCAAAGCTACAACCGGAACCCTAAGATGTTATTAATGCATGTTTGGTCCATAATACGTGATTATGATGATGTTAAGGTAGGAAGACCCTACATTAGTGGTATCAGAGCCAGGTTAGAAAACCCGGGAATGAGTGAATGGTAGCCTTAGCGATAAGTTGGCTAGGTGCTTCTTTTTAAACATGTTTTGTGCATATGTTGCATATGAAGAATATGACTATTGTACTAACATGTTATGGTTTCTAACAATGTATTGTATGAACTACTTTTGGGTATTGTTGTTAACCCTTGTCTTGCAGCATGGCAGCAAATGTGGAAGTGGGTGATGCAGTTAGTGTTAATGCAAGTGCTGGACGTACCAATCCCCTACCACCGCCAGCCTTGGGCGAGGAACCCTCTGAGCAACAGTTACTACCTGGGGAACTAAGTTTGGCTCAGTTTCTGACATACCGACCCTCGATGTTCGAAGGAACCGAGACAGGGGAACTGGTCGAGGAATGGTTAGAGAGAATAGAACAGATATTTGTGGCAGCTCCTTGTGCTAAGACAGCCTGGATAAGGCTAGCGGAGTTCCAATTGGCCAAGAAGGCGTTGATGTGGTGGAAGACCACAGTAACAGAGCAAGAGGCTCAGGGTCAGGAAATAAATTGGAAACTGTTTAGAACTCACTTTCTGACCCGCTACTTTTCAGCTGCTGCACGACAGGCTAAGGAAGATGAGTTTACTAACCTCAAGCAAGGTAACATGCCTGTGTCAGATTATGCTCTTCATTACTGTTCTTTGCTCAGATAAGTACCTCACATCGCCGCAAGTACTCAAGCAAAGATGAGGAACTTCATGAAAGGTTTGAGGCCGGAACTGTATGACAGGGTGATTACTTATGGCCCTGCTTGCTTTGATGACGCCCTTTCACGGGCTGAGCTAGCCGAACTGGGAGTTGGTGCATATCCTGATGCCGTGCCACCTCCAGCACCCCCTCAGAAATCTACTTCTGATAATTTGAAGTCGAGGGGTGATCAGTTCAAGCCAAGGGGGAACATATCAGCTTCGAGGTTCAGTGGTAAGAGGCCCGATAATCATTGGAAAGGAAGCCATAGGAATGATGCCCCGTCAGGAAGAGGACAGTCTCAGGGAGACAGATTTGGGAAGGTCCGTTGTTCTCTTTGCGGGCAACCACATTCGACGAAAGACTGTGTCGGTTGTTACGAATGTGGCAATAAGGGCCACTTTGCTCGGCAATGTCCCAATCGGGAGGGATAACAGAACTCTGCGGGGAGGCCTCCGGACAGAGCAGCGCAGCACAGACCACCGTTTGTACCGAGGCAGTATGGAGGTCAGCCTATGGGGCCACATCAGGGGCAAGTTTATGCTTTGACAAGGGAACAGGCTACAGCAGCTCCGGAGGAAGTGATAGCGGGTACGTGTCTTTTATTTATGCATCCTGCTTTTATATTGATCAACACAGGTGTGTCACACTCTTTTGTGTCGACAAGTTTTGTGGAAAGGCACCACATATGCACTTCTCCGTCGCCCACGCCTCTTGTAGTCTCGACACCCGCTGGAAGAAGTTTGATTACTGATCAGATTGTCTATGACGACCACATTTATTTTGAGGGTAACGAGCTAAGGTCAGATTTGATTGTTCTAGGAATGTCAGATTTTGACTGCATTGTGGGCATTGATGTTCTGAACCGGTATCAGGCAGTTGTGAAATGCTGGCAGAGGACTGTCCGATTCAGGTCTGATATGGGAGTTCAGTGGACATTCTATGGGGATGGTTCTCGTTCAAAGATCCCGTTGATATCTGCTGTCAAGATGGCACAGTTATTGGAACAAGGCCATACATGATATCTCATCTATGCTATTGATATTACTGAAAAGAGGGGAGAATTAAAGGTTGAGGATGTGCTCGTAGTGGCGGAGTTTCCTGATGTCTTTCCGGAAGAGATTCCCAGATTTCCACCGACGAGAGAGGTCGAGTTTGGAATTGAGTCACTACCGGGGACGTCTGCCATTTCTCATGCCCCGTATAGGATGGCACCAACGGAGTTAATGGAGTTGAAGGTTCAGTTGCAAGAACTCCTTGATAAGGGTTACATACGCCCTAGCGGATCGCCCGGGGTGCACCAGTCCTATTTGTCAAGAAGAAAGATGGTTCGATGCGGCTGTGCATCGATTACACACAACTGAACAAAGCCACAGTGAAGAATAAGTATCCACTTCCGAGGATCGATGATTTGTTTGACAAGTTGCAGGGTACGAAGCTCTACAGTAAGATCGATCTGAGGTCGGGGTATCATCAGATTCGAGTAAGGGAAGAAGATGTTCAGAATACAGCCTTCAGGACTAGGTATGGGCAATATGAATTCTTAGTCATGCCTTTTGGGGTGACAAATGCCCCAGCTGTCTTTATGAGTCTGATGAACAGAGTATTCCAACCATATTTGGATCAGTTTGTCATTGTTTTCAATGACGATATACTCATTTACTCCCGGACCGAAGAGGAACACGTGAAGCACTTGAGGACAGTACTCCAGATCCTTAGGTATCATCAGTTATATGCAAAGCTCAGCAAGTGCCAGTTCTGGTTGAGTAGTGTAGTGTTCTTGGGTCATGTTATATCTAGCAGCGGGATATCTGTAGATCCCAGGAAAGTTGAAGTTGTGATGGAGTGGGCTGCACCCACTTCTGTACCCGAGATACGGAGCTTCCTTGGCTTAGCGGGTTATTACCGATGTTTCGTCGAGGGATTCTCTAAGATCGCTAAGCCGTTAACACAGCTGACTCATAAAGGAGTCCAATTCTATTGGTCCGAAGCTTGTGAGGAAAGCTTCCAAGAATTGAAGAGTCGTTTGACTACGGACCTATATTGGTGATTCCTTCTGAGAATAAGAGGTTTGCCTTGTACACGGATGCATCATTGCAGGGTTTGGGCTGTGTATTGATGCAGGATAAGCACGTGGTGGCTTATGCTTCGAGGCAGTTAAAGCCTCATGAGACCAGATACCCAGTTCATGATCTGGAACTGGCGGCCATCATTTTCGCCTTGAAGATTTGGCGGCATTATCTATATGGTACTTCATTTATCATTTATACGGACCATAAGAGCTTGAAGTTCTTATTTACCCAAGCGGAGCTAAAAATGAGGCAAGGAAGATGGATGGATTTACTCAAGGATTATGATTGTGAAATTGAGTACCATCCTGGTAAAGCAAACTTGATAGAAGACACCTTAAGTCGGAAGGTGAAGAGTACTGCTGAGGATGCCATGAGTTTATCAGCTATGATGACTTCTTATTGCCATCTGGGCTATGATTTCGATGTGGACACGTCGCCGGTGCGAGTGTCGACCTTGTTGGCTGAACCAGACATATTTGAGGCTATCAGGAAAGCCCAGAGGTCGGATGATGAGGTTCAGAGATGGTCATCGATAGTACTTCAGGGTCAGTTATCAAATTTCAGAGTGGCAGAAGATGGTTCCTTGAGACATGGCAACCGTTGGGTAGTGCCGAGGGCACCAGAATTGCGCCAAGGGATCTTGCATCGTGCTCATAGCAGCAGGTTTAGCATACACCCAGGTGGAAGAAAGATGTACAAGGACTTATGCGACCAGTTCTGGTGGAGACGCATGAAGCGTGATGTTATAACTTTTGTCAAAAGATGTTTGATCTGCCAGCAGGTAAACACAGAAAGGCAGAGGCCTGGTGGCGAGCTGAAGAGCTTAGAGGTACCTAAATGGAAGTGGGAGCACATATCTATGGACTTCGTGACCCACTTGCCAAGGACGTCCTCTGGATTTGATGCGATCTGGGTGATCGTGGATAGGCTGACGAAGGTGGCTCATTTCATCCCTTACTGTATGACTTTCACATACCTAAAGATGGCCCAATTATATGTACGGGATGTGGTGAGGTTGCATGGGGTTCCAGTCTCGATTGTGTATCACAGAGATCCAAGGTTTACTTCACATTTCTGGGAGGGTCTCCAGACGACTTTGGGCACGGAAGTGAGACTCAGTACAGCTTACCACCCTCAGACAGATGGCCAGACAGAGCGTACCATTCAGACGCTCGAAGACATGTTGAGGGCATGTGTATTGGAGTTTGATACTCCGTGTCAAGATTCATTACCACTAGTGGAGTTCTCGTATAATAACAGCTATCAGGCGGGCATTCAAATGGCCCCTTTTGAAGCTCTTTATGGTCGACGCTGTAGGTCACCGCTGTATTGGGAGGAATTGACTAGTAAAGCGGTCGGAGGACCGGATACGATTAGAGATATGGAAGAAAAGATTAAGTTGATACGCCAGAAGATGAAAGCGTCCCAGGATAGGCAAGCAGCCTATGCCAATAAGCGGCGACGACCGCTAGAATTTCAAGTAGGAGACAAGGTCTTCTTGAAAATCTCACCCTTCAGGGGTGTGGTTCGTTTTGTTATGCGGGGGAAGTTATCTCCGAGGTATGTTGGGCCGTATGAAGTATTGTAGCGTATCAGTACATTGGCCTACCGTTTGGCTCTACCACCGTCTTTATCTGGTATTCATGTGCTTTTCACGTCTCTATGTTACGGAAGTATGAGCCAGACCCGTCTCATGTATTACAGCCTACTGAAGTGCAGTTGGACTCAGATGTATCCTACGTAGAACGACCGGTCCGAATTCTGGATCGTGAGGATCGTAGATTATGAAGCAAGGTTATACCGATGGTCAAAGTTCAGTGGGATCGTCGGGGTGTCGAGGAGGCTACGTGGGAGACGGAACAGCATATGGTGCAGCGTTACCCGGAACTATTTTCTGGTATGATTTATGTTTAGTTTCATTTTGGGTAAGTGCATGCGATTTCGAGGACGAAATCTTATAAGTAGGGGAGTATTGTGTTGCCCCGAAATTAATTATATGCAATTTGGGCATTAATGATGTTTATGTGATTAATTATGGTAATTGATTTATGTGTTGGAAATTAATTATCATGTTGAAATGCTTAGTCACATGATAGGCGTGACCCGGGGTTGCATTTCAGGCTGCATATTATGCATGTTAGAAAATGGGGTGTTAACATGATTTATTTGTATTGATTGTTAATTATGAGGAAGATATGAATTTATTGGAAGTTTGTTGCTTTTTTGTAAAATGCTTTTAAAATACCATGTTGGGGTATTTTATACATCATGTTAAGTTTGGGGTGCAATTTAATTAACTTTATAACCCCTTTACCCCACTACACTTTATTCACTTTACCATCTCTTTTAAATCCCCAAATTCATCCCCAACCCTAACACATTTGCTATTTTCGATTTTGCCATAAAGTGGAAGGAGAAATCTTCACAAAACCTTTGTTTGTGAGATTTATTGTAGGATTTGGAGTCCTTAAGAGGTATGGAACCCTTCCTAAAGTTTTTATGATGTTTGGTTTGATTTTGAAATGGGTTTTGATTGTTTGAAATGGGTTTATTTTGGGTTGGTATGATGTTTGGATGGGTGTAGGATTTCTAGTTGTTTAATGATGTAAAATGAAGGTTTGAAGTGTTTTTATGTTATTGGTTTGTTGGTGTAAGTGTTGGTGAAGATGGGGAAGAAAAGGTAGTGCAAAAATGGTGTTTTTCCACGCACGGACAGCGGCGATCGATCGCCCGTTTTTGGCGATCGATCGCGCGCAACCAGTAGGCGCCAGTAACATTTGGCGATCGATCGCCACATTTGGGCGATCGATCGGTGAGGCTGGCGATCGATCACCCCAAAAGTGGCGATCGATCGCCAAGGGCTGAAATTTTCAGTATCGTCCAGTATGATCTCGCGATCGATCGGGCCTGGGCGGCGATCGATCGCGAGATGTAAAAATGGGTGTTTTTGATTATTTTGTGAGATTTTTGGATATTGGACTATAATTAGCTTCTAATATCGATTTGTATGGTTGTGTAGAACCATCCCAGGTACCCACAACTTCAAGGAGATAAAGTTCTCCAACTTCTCCACTTTTGGAATTAAGGTACGTAAGAAACGTACGACATCGGACGGTAAAACACATTCCTATACTATGACTACGCAATGATTGCATAAGTATTTACGATGTTTATGATGATGATTATGATAAGTAAGTTTATGATGATGATGTTTATGATGAGTAAAGATGATATGATGTTTATGAGGACGTTTATGATAAGATGATGATGTTTATAAGATGATGATGTTCACAAGATGATGATGTTGACAAGATGATGATGTTTACAAGATGATGACGTTTATAAGATGATGATGTTTATGATATGATAATGATGATGTATGCTTAACTATGTTATTTAGAATAGTAGAGTGTTCTGGTAGTTGTTATGGGAAAGCGAGGAAGGTACTTACCGCTGACATAGCTAGCGAGGAGATACACCCGCTATCAAGGTGTAGCGAGGGGTATCACAGTAACGCTATATGTCGAAGCGAGGGGGCCAATTGTTCCGCGGATGTAACAAGACCAGAAACATCCCCATTTCTAAATAACATTGTTGATTATGAGCATATATGTGAAGTATGATTTTAATCATTTATGTCAAGAACTAATGATTATATGCATGACTATGAAACAGGGACAACCAAAGTGGGTTAATGCGATTAACCAGGAAGTATATGTTACGATTATTTTCATGCATTTATTTATATGCCATTACCTTATGATGTTAAGTAATGATGTACATGCTCATGGTGGGTTGTTCCTGTAGGTACAATTTTGGACTGAAGGGCTAAGGGTCGGGTTGAGGCAGTGAACTAAAAGGAGCATGAAAGAATATAGGATACATGATTTTGATAGTCTCTACTCTAGGAGTAGTGTAAACCTATAATGTTAGCATTCGTTTTTGGGAATGTAATTATTAAGTATTGAAATTTTATTTTTGGCCTGTAATTCTATTAGCTCAAAGCTACAACCGGAACCCTAAGATGTTATTAATGCATGTTTGGTCCATAATACGTGATTATGATGATGTTAAGGTAGGAAGACCCTACATCATTCCACCATGATGTGTCCTTACTTGGTGGAGCATATCTCTTGACTCGCCAAGGAGCTCTTTAGCTACCATCTTAATGCCACGAGCCATTTTGTTCCATGTGGTATCAGGATCATCTCTTGGCACCCAATTAACTTCCTCGACTACCATATCTATAAAAGCTCCAAAGTTACCTTCTTTTAACTTTCACCACTTAATTCTAGGTTCTAACTTATGCTTAATTCTAGTAGCCCTATCCTTAATCCTAACATCTAGAACTACAAGTTGGTGTTGTGTAACTACACTCTCTCCTGGAATTACCTTATAGTCCAAGCATTTAACTATATGTAAGCCTCAAGATTTTGTATGAGGTCAAAACAAAATGGTAAACAAGATACGGGTGAGCATGTAGAGGTTTGTGTGCCAGATACGACAACAAGAGATAGTAATTTGAAAATGAAGATAAAAAATGAATACCGTAATTTTACTTGCAAAACCCTTAAATATATTAGGATAAAAACAAGTAAGATATTAAGGATTTTCAGTACGATGTTTTATGGATTATAATATTTCTGTATAATATACAAATAAAATAGCTCGATTTCTATCTTAATACTATCAGTACGATGGATTAGATCACAAGTAAGATATTAAGGATTTTCGGGTGATTGACTAGAGCACCCCTTCTCATAAATAGTGATTATTGCTCGGACTAACCTTGTTGTCCCTTTATGCATAGGAGAAAATGAAAAGATCAAGGATGTTGGCCAACTTGAAGGGTAAGTCCTCGAAGAACCAAGCTTCGGGGCAGACATTGGGAACAAAGGATCCAGCACATTCAGTTGTGGAGCCCCTACCAGTGGTCGCCCCCCCACTTCCCCACTCCTAGACATCACCGATCAACCCGAGGGGAACCCTTGGTTACACGTCCTCGTAAGAGGGCGGCACCCAAGGGCCAAGATTCCTCCTCCAGAACCCCTACTGCCAAATAGATAGTGCCCGCAACTCCCCTCCCGAACCCCGAGCTTCATCCCAACCTACAACTTCCTCTGCTCCCAGCAACCTTCGTCCTGCCCCCCGAAAACATGTTCCCCATTGGGACTGCTCTCCTCATGTTCCTTTCATGAAAAAACCTGACCTCAGGACCTCTCAATCCATCATTTCCTTCTCTCCCAACACTCCAGATAGAAAGCTTCTCGGTGAGTTAGCATTAAGCAATTTGGTGAATGATTTCTCTACTTCTTTGGTGAAGGTAAGTCAATTTTTTTCTTTTCTCAGAATTTTCTAAGTATTTTTGTTCCTACTCCTTATTTCGCTATATTTTTGTGCAGGCCCACATGATGGTGGCGCGAGCTCCTAACAGATTCCACTCATCTCGGGCCGAGAGCACTACTCGGCACAAGGAGCGTGACCAGCTCCAAAACATGTGTGAGGACTTGCTGTAATGCCTCGATTTGTTATGGCGTAAGTTTGAATAATGACGGCACAATGTGGACTCGGGTTCGGGTTGAACCGAGGATTAATACCCACATACATGAAATGAATATTAGATATATGACAAGAAAGAAACATGATGCACAAGATGTAGTGCATAGAAATGACTTGAATGAAATCAAATGTAGTGGCATATCAAGCAACATGGACTAGTATGCATTTGAATTGAATTTCATATGCCTTTGCCTTTCATTTAAAGTTGCATTAGCATGTAAATTTGAGTTTGGATTTACATGTTTATGTTAATTTCCATGGTAGTATAACAAGTGGCTATATTAAGGGGATTAATGCACTTAAACACACAATACACCATTTTACACCTACAAATCTCTACCAAGCTCCTCTCCATCTCTTTCAAGTTCCTTGTGGTTTGAGCTTGGGATTTACTTGTAAATTGAGCTAGGAAGGTGTGTGAAGTGCCTTCTTAATATATTGTTAAGGAATTCATGGTTTTACACTTGAATTATGTCATTGATGTTGATGTATGTGAAGTGAAATATAAAAGGTTCATGTGAAGAATCATAACATGTTTATATGCTAGTAATTGGATTGTAAGATGGGGGAAACATGTTGTTATGGTCTTGGGGAGTACATGAAACTTATTTCCATGTTAAATTTCGAGTTGTAGGAGAAGAGCTAGGAAGATAAGCTCAAAATCGCCATGTTCTGAACTTTCTGGACATCAGCGATCGATCGCGAGCTTTGTGGCGATCGATCGCCGAGACAGGGCAAAATATAAGGCGGTTTATACATGTAGCGATCGATCGGTGAAAATGTGGCGATCGATCGTGAGCAACAGAACATTTTGGCGATCGATCGCGATGGAACATAATAGTATAGCGATCGATCGGTGAGATGTGGCGATCGATCGCCAAGGGCAGAAACTTGAAAAATGTTATATTTTGTAGCTTTTGATATTTAAAGCCTCTTATAACATTGTATATTGTTCATATGCTTGTAGCATCATCACAGGGGACAGGTCAAAGAAGCAATTAACCATTGACGACCGAGTTATCTGGTTTGTGTCGCTTTACAGGTACGTGTTGACGTACGGAGTATAGATATTATGTGATGATGATGTTATGGTTTTGATATCATATGATTTATGTTATCTTGTGTCATATGATTGGTAGTTTCATATGCATGTACATACATGGATTTCATATGATTGGGATGGAGGCCTTGATAGATATGTGTATATGCTTTGGTGAGATCATTGCCTTGATAGATATGCCTGGTGTGGTATATGATTTGGCTGGGATCGTTTCCACGATAGATATACTACATATTCTTTGGCTTGAGTTGGAATGGATGCCTTGATAGATATGTGTATATGCTTTGGCTGGGATCTTTGCCACGATAGATATACTACATATGCTTTGGCTTGAGAGATATACGCCTGGTTTGGGTATATGCTCTGGCTATTATCACAGATGAGTATGGTACTATGATATGTGCTGCTAATATGAAGATGTGATGTGGTTCCACTGACATATTGAGCTGAATAGGCATATCATATGGGGCTCGTGATAATAGGGTGATTGTTGAGACATGTCATGACATGGTGCATTTGTGGATGCATAATACAGAACATTCACGTTAGATGATTTATTGTGCTTTATCATTGATATTGATATTGTGTTTTGATATCGCACTGAGATAGTTGTTTATCTATACTCACGTTTTGTGAATGTTTCTGTAGGATTTCATAGACGTGGGAATCGTGAGTCTTTTTCCGCTGCGAGGTGAACCACTGCATAGGAGTTGTACCGGATTAGGTTGTTAATTATACATGTAATGTATATGTGACAAAGTTATTTGGTTTTGTACTAGTGGTTTTGGTACATCTGTAACAACCTATTAGTGAGAAACTCTTAAACAGTGTATGTTTTTACTTAATTCAGACTCACATATGTATGCTTAATGAAATACATAATGGATTAAGTAATGAGGACCCCACATATAGTGGTATCAGAGCAGTGGTTCGAGAATGGGATAAACAAGGGTAGAGGAAGTGAGTTAGGGAGTTACCTAATCACTTAACGGCATGTGATACTGATGATATAGTGTCTGGGAACATGCTTTGTATTTGTATCTGTTATTGTTAACCCTTGTTTTGCAGGATGATAGTATGACTTGGTATGAATCCTTATGCGTGACATAAGTGATGTTGTGGGTGTAACCGTGATTGGTACACCGGGTTTCTGTACTATCATTTGGCAAGGAAAACATGATATGTTTCACGGGAGCTATTCCACTGATTCCGTGGTAATGGATGTAGTTCGATACCGAATCAGAGGAGTAAGTTGTACAGTGGGTGGAGCGTGAAAAGCAAAGCTTGATATCAGCTCCATGTGCAAAGTTAGCCTGTATGAGATTGTGTCTCAGACCTAATGATGGACTGGCCGCTGACACATGATGTGTGAATGGAAGGTCAAGGGCATTCTTGATATTGCAATCTGTGATTGCAATGTTAGTTCGACATGTATGGCCTAAATGGGAATGTAATACTTTGCTATTGATCTGTGGATAGTATGGCTAACGCAGTGTGTTTACATTGGGAGATGATGCAGACATGAGTTACTTGTGATACTCAGATGGTACATGTAGCGACTGTGAAATTAGTGTACAATAAGAGTATTCTTTATTGTGGTATTTCACAGCGGTAATTGGTGATTTGTGAGGTCATTGTGGTGATGATTTTCTTGTCAGGATATCATCTGTGTATGGTTCTCCGGTGTGTATGTGTGTGTTGAACTTTATGTTTTTGTTGTCATGGAGTTGGCAAGGAACGTGAAATTGGGAGAGTTCACTGATAGTGGCGCTGAGGCGTATTGATGGAGCGGTACAACCGCAGTATGTTCGACTGTTATCAGTTGATGTAGTTCACGTCACTCGTGTTTTGGTGACTGGTTAACGGACTGTGTGTTCCTTTCTGTGTATTAGTTTCTTGTGTTCGTTCTTGTTGTATCATATGGATTTGAGCATGGAAGTCTTTCAGAGTGAAAGAAAATGAGTACCGGCGGAGATTGCAGTGATGCAATGATTACCGGCAAAGATTGTTATGATGCCTGCACATGTGATCTTTGTGATGACTGTACTGGGACATACATTGTGCTATGTGGCCATGTCTTATATCGGGTTAGTGTATAGTACAGATGGGAATGGATATCATTGTTTTGATGTGAACTCCGTCCGAGTTCTAAGGTTGTCCGTATGATATGTGGTATGTGTGGCAGCCATGGGTGTCTTTGAATGACACGAGTTACCTCAAGTGCATACAGTTGTGTATGGGATGTTGTGTTTGAACATCTAGTTCTGTGTTTGTGAACTGCATTGATGAGGCTAAATTTGGTTGGTCTGCTTTGAACAGAGTGTGGGTATCTGTGTTATGGCTGAGAGCATTGGATATTTGTATGACTTCTGGATATAGAGGACGTCATGAGAGACATCGTAAATTGGTTCTTTCGTGGAACTGTGTATGACATCTTGTCATATTTTGGATTATTGCATGACAGTAGTGATCTGTACACGTGAGACCAACAGAGAGTGGTTGGTAATGTGAGTATCCGGTAAGCATTGAGTGTGAGCTATTGTATGAGAGCATAGCTTGGTGGCTATGATGTATGGTTCACAAATATGATGTTGAATGTCCAAATTATCCAGATTGATAAGGACGTTTGCGTTTCCGTCGATTGCTTGTACACTACTACTGTAGTACTGATGCAATCAGAGTTTTCGTTGTGTTGTGATTGTACTATGCATTTGACATAAAATTCATATAGTCTTGAACGAGAGATGTATGACTGATGGGATCGTGATTGTGATATGCCGACCTCGTCATGCGATTGGTTTGCATAGTTGATTGGTTTACATTTGGTGCTCGATAGATGTTGGTTTGATATCTATTGATGGACAGTCTGCGAATATGTTTCATGAGGAAACAGTATGGTTGGTATACTACACCAAGTAATGGTTAATGAATAGTGGATATGCTAAACCATGTGGTGGTTGATGAATCACAGATGGTTATGAGAAGGTTGAAGAAACTCACACGTATGAAGTAGTGTGATGGGACTTGATTTGTCCATGAAATGAATTACCTTTTGAGCTTGTTCGTACACATATGTGTATGACATTGAAGTTTGTGTCATGTTATAGTGGTACGACCAATATGACATTGATTTGACATATACCAGATGGTGGATGGTATTTGTGCTATATGGTATCCTTTGATTGTACACAAAAGGTGTACTAGTCACAAATACGGTTATAGTATTGTGAAGGTATATATGATATAACAATTCTTTTGGGTCCGATTGCAGAGTCATAGTGCCAGAATGACCATGAGTGGGATGGTAATTTGATTGTCATTCATGTCAACAACAATGTGAGGATTTTGTGATTGCAGTTGAGTTGGAATTTGTTACCTTCTATGGATTGTTGGATTGGCTATTCCTTCATGAACCAGAGGTGATAACGATTTGCTGGGAGCAGTCGTGTTTATTATTAGGAATGCATATGCGATCATGTGATATATCTGAGTGATATATTCGATCATGTGATATAGTCGGGTGATATCTTCGATTTTATGATCTATTCGGGTGATATGATAATCCGTATGGATAGGTTCTTGAAGCAGAACGGAATGGATTATCAGGTACCTGTGATGTGTGGGACTTGTTGGCGTAATACATGTAGCAAGTGAATGGCACATGCGTGGAAAGCGTGTCGGGTGGAAAACATGTTGGTTTCCACTCCTACATGCTATTTTATGTTGATCATTACAGGGAACAGGTAATAGGAAGTAATGAATCGTTGTAAAAGCTTGTCATACTCAAGATGGTAGTCTTGGGGGGACATAGTTGGTACAAAGAATGACATATCCGGTACAGGGGTGAGATGAGACCATAGTCATTGAGTGAGATGACCATATACTCATCTGGACATATGTATTGTACATGGCTTTGTACAGTTTGCATTGATGACATATGAGTGTGATGTGGATTGCTTCTTGTGGTTTGGACGTGCGTGTCCAGTGTTTGTTTCAGACTGATAACATATCCAGTGTTTAATCTAGACTGAGAAGTCTGGCGTGGGAGATTAGTATGCAAACGATAGATGGTCTGTGCACATTTGGATGTGTAGAATCTGAATGTGACAAGGACCGAGGTACTTGGTTTAGAGTATCTTGTTGATCTCGATATTCTGCGTAGGATTACACAGGAGTACAGAC
This sequence comes from Haberlea rhodopensis, assembly GCA_907163345.1. Classification (NCBI taxonomy): domain Eukaryota; kingdom Viridiplantae; phylum Streptophyta; class Magnoliopsida; order Lamiales; family Gesneriaceae; genus Haberlea; species Haberlea rhodopensis. Next base: position 344,652 of record CAJQUN010000257.1, on the reverse strand, counting down.
AAATGGAAACATTCTAAACCGTTATACAATACACAATGCGGGTATGTGTGTTGCTGTGTTTCTAAAAGTGTGGCATAATGTGAAGGTGTATGGAAAAGGTGTAATACCAGGATTTGAACCATTGACTGTATTATTATATGGTGACTAGTTGTCCAAGGAGGGACGGATGTATTAGACAATAGACGAACAGATGCTCCATTGGGGATCATTTGGAGGCATCCAGCAGGAATGTGAGTATGGGTATTCACCGTACAATGAGTTGTATGAGCTCAAGTCAATTTGTGGCTACTGTTGTGTATACCAGGATCTGTATATGTGCCAATATTCAGACATGATTTCTGGAGTATTCATTGATACTAGTGAAATGTTTGTCTGTGGATGGTTTTATAACAAGACATACATACTATCTTTGCCTGACTGGTGTAGAGTGTTGTGAGCATATGGCTACGTGGACAAAAAGTAAATAGTAACAAGCTGGTATACGTGGTATGCGAGAACATGAGTATGCAGTCAAATCCAAAGTGCAATGTCTGGTATGTTTGCATTTGATTTCTTATACTGCTGGTCTGGTAAGTATTTGCTAGTTGAGCATGTTGAGTATGTAGCAGATTTACTTTTGATTATTTGTTCCGACAAATAATGTTGCATTTATAAGGCATGTTTGTGCAAAGCTTATTTGCCACTATGTTATTCTTCCTTGTATTGCTAATAGGGTTGAAACTTATGGCTTTCTGTATGTGATTCATATGATATATGAGAGTCATATGTTGTATATGCAATTTCGAGGACGAAATTCAATGGGTGGGGGAGAATTGTAATGCCTCGATTTGTTATGGCGTAAGTTTGAATAATGACGGTACGATGTGGACTCGGGTTCGGGTTGAACCGAGGATTAATACCCACATACATGAAATGAATATTAGATATATGACAAGAAAGAAACATGATGCACAAGATGTAGTGCATAGAAATGACTTGAATGAAATCAAATGTAGTGGCATATCAAGCAACATGGACTAGTATGCATTTGAATTGAATTTCATATGCCTTTGCCTTTCATTTAAAGTTGCATTAGCATGTAAATTTGAGTTTGGATTTACATGTTTATGTTAATTGCCATGGTAGTATAACAAGTGGCTATATTAAGGGGATTAATGCACTTAAACACACAATACACCATTTTACACCTACAAATCTCTACCAAGCTCCTCTCCATCTCTTTCAAGTTCCTTGTGGTTTGAGCTTGGGATTTACTTGTAAATTGAGCTAGGAAGGTGTGTGAAGTGCCTTCTTAAAATCTTGGTAAGGAATTCATGGTTTTACACTTGAATTATGTCATTGATGTTGATGTATGTGAAGTGAAATATAAAAGGTTCATGTGAAGAATCATAACATGTTTCTATGCTAGTAATTGGATTGTAAGATGGGGGAAACATGTTGTTATGGTCTTGGGGAGTACATGAAACTTATTTCCATGTTAAATTTCGAGTTGTAGGAGAAGAACTAGGAAGATAAGCTCAAAATCGCCATGTTTTGAACTTTCTGGACATCGGCGATCGATCGCGAGCTTTGTGGCGATCGATCGCCGAGACAGGGCAAAATATAAGGCGGTTTATACATGTAGCGATCGATCGGTGAAAATGTGGCGATCGATCGCGAGCAACAGAACATTTTGGCGATCGATCGGTGAGATGTGGCGATCGATCGCCAAGGGCAGAAACTTGAAAAATGTTATATTTTGTAGCTTTTGATATTTAAAGCCTCTTATAACATGGTATATTGTTCATATGCTTGTAGCATCATCACAGGGGACAGGGCAAAGAAGCAATTAACCATTGACGACCGAGTTATCTGGTTTGTGTCGCTTTACAGGTACGTGTTGACGTACGGAGTATAAATATTATGTGATGATGATGTTATGGTTTTGATATCATATGATTTATGTTATCTTGTGTCATATGATTTGTAAGGACCCCCGTGCCCTTAACCCGTTATTAGTGTATTAAGCCATACCATTAGTGCATATAATCATATCATAATGGGGAAAACCACATGCAAGTGCAACACCGTATGCTACCCAGAAAATTTCTTGCATCCAATTCCCAAAATATTCAGATTCCCCAACCAAGATTAATCATATAACATGCACCCACATAATACACTAACATGCTCTTAGTTCATTTAGCAATTCCATAATTAATTGCATGCAACCATAATGAACAGAGAGAAGCCGTAGCCCATTTATACATTCCATACACACGTAAAATGTACTCACATAAGAGTACCAAATGGATAAGCATGTATCTGATGTATAACACTCTACCGGATACCAGTCCTGGTAGCACCTCCCAAGCGCCACTCGATCTCAACTCTGGATCTGAGTGTCCGTCCAGCCAGCTCTGGTACCTCGATCCTGGAAGTACCTCTAACCAACAGCCCGAGCTCGACTCCAAAGCCGCTACACCTGTGTTACCTGCCCCAACAGAGACAGCCCCCACACGGGGTGAGCATACCAATACCACCAATCACAAAATAATAATATTGCAATTCATAATTTACAGAATGTAAATGCCATAATTTAAATGATACTCCCTGGATGGTAACACCCTCATCCGGGATCCCCTGTATTGTCCCTGTTCTCAAAATAACCAAACTCATCAAATTCTCAAAGCCAGTTAATCACCATATAGATTAACTAATGCAGTTCTACCATGCCAGTTCCATAATCAATGTGTAAAATCATATATATATATGCCATAGATTTCACATATATTTAACCAAGGATTCCATGTTCCCATAACATTGCTCGCTCCACAATAGCGGCATTCTAAACCCAGCGCACGCTCAACAATAGCGGCGTCATAACCGATGGTCGCTCAACGGCGACAACACCCAATCGTTGCTCGCTCGAAAGCGGCACCCTATGATTCCCAATGTATGTCTATTTATCACATTTACCATATACCATGCATTTCACTATCCAATTATTGCAAGTACCATAAACCATGCACTTCGATACCCATCTATTTCCAATACCCTATACCATGCATTTTAATACTCATTTATTGTAAATACCACCAACCATGCATTTCAATGCCCATTTATTACAAATACCATATATCATGCATTTCACTATTGCAACATTATAAAAGGCTATGCTCGTACGTTATACGTACCTTAATTTCCGAAGTCCGAGCCGAACCTTGCTCGAGTTCCATGCCCCGAAGAACGATGTGCTAACACGGTAAATAATTCACAATTAATTACGAACATGCAACCCATGCTCAAGCACACCCATAACCCTCAACATATTGTCAACCCACGACAATTTACCATTTAAAAGACCCGGGGCAGGGCATATACAGGGAGGGAAATCGAATGAGACAATATCGAAAATTGCTCAAGGACCACCCCTAAATTTGAACCCCAACAACACAAATCAAACCCAAATAATCACCATAATTCATTTAAAACATGAATTAAGCTATCCAAGCAAGAATCAACACCCCTTGCCAAAAACCCCCAATTTTCGAATTCAATACCCTTAAATTCGAACCCAAACAAGCCCTTAAATTCGAACCCTTATAATTCTTCGAATTCGAACACAATCAAGCATCATAATGCATCTACAACATGAATTAATCAATTACCAACAATAATAATCGCCCCACAAGCGAAACCCCCAAATTTTCGAACCCTAACCCACAAAAACTAGCTGAAATTCGAACCAAAATGCAACCAAAATTTCGAACCAAAAAGTCTGCAATGCTCGACCCAAAAACACCATAAAAACGCCCCAAAAACACCAGAAAACTCGTGCCAAAAACATACCAAAATCGAGCCCCAAAAATCGGATGAACTGCAGTGACGAACCCTAGCGCTTTCTGCAGAAATCCGAGCTCAATCCTCGACCAAACTTCAAATTGTTGGTATGGAAATGACCGCCTGGAAGAGACGAACGCGGCGGCGGGTCGGACGCGCCGAACGGCGGCCGGACGGCGGCGGGCGAAGCACATTTGTGCGCGGTGGTCCAAAGGGGATCGAAAATCGGCGGGTTCGGGGAGAGAGAAGGAGGGGGAAGAAAATGGTTCCGATAATTAAAATCCCGGGTTCAATTGGTATTTATAGCAAAAATACCCCAAAATATCAATAGTCCCACAAATACATCATGATTCATTAAAAATCATCTGTTTCCAAAAATTCTCTCTCTAACTCAAAAACCCCCTACCGGTGCCCACACCAAGCACTCGAGATTCCGAGTCACACTAAAAACCCAACTCGCAGGTTTTCATCGGAATGAGAATACGATCTCAACCTCGGGATCCAACGATCCCAAATGCCCGATTTACCAACCTCGGGAGATGCCAAACCGCAATTAATTCCTAATTGCCACAATTAAAAATCCATCAAGGATTAATACAACACCGGGATTACCACCATAATTCCCGGACATCACAATTATCCCCCACTAATAAAATTTCGTCCTCGAAATTGCACCGGTGTATCCCACGTAACACCAGGACTTCACAAACAAAACAAAGCCAAGACCCCGATTCTGAACCACCTTAGAATCGAATTAACAACTGCGAGAATACCAGTCTCGCACCAAGCCCTAAAATAGCGCAACGCCAAAACCAATACAAACCCGAAAGATAATAACGTACCTCGACGTGAATCGTCCCAGAAGTCAGTTCACCAAAACTACAAACCAACCAAATCTCCATTGGTTCTGACAAAGATACCATCCCGTGATATTCACCACCTGCCCACGATGCTTGACACGCATCGTCAAGATGGGGACCACTAGTATACAACAGTATACTCACAGAAAAACCAGATTTCGCTTCCCAGTCCATCTCCTCCAAAGGAGTAGTTGCACCACTTGCAACCCGGACCGGGTTACCCACGGTCACTGATCCACACAAAATACATCACCGAGGATGTTTACACCGGTGTGTTCCAAGAAATCATATCTTGGTCCCGACACACCATCAAGACTCCACCAAGTCTCAAGTTCCACAGGGGACATGGAAGGCAACCAATTGCATTCCTACACAAGTGTCAACCATGACACTAAACAAATCCGAATCTCGGCCATCCCTCATTTATCCTTGGATCCAACAATCCTAAAATAGGAAGGCTATCGAATTATCCGACAAAAACCACCATGATTCCAAAACACGTCGATCCCTCCTCAGGGGAATCAACAACCCTCACGATCATTCATCAGAATGCATCGTGCCATCGAGATTACCGATCTCGAGGTTCCACAATCTCACACCGGAGATCCACTAAACCAAGTATACACACTCGGCGTTCCACAATGAACAAAATAAGGTTGGCATTCGTATACACACACGGCATACATGCCCATACACCCACACAACATGCATACACAAAGCAATAGACTCGGGTATCTCCAATCATACCCACATCCCAAAGCCAACTGTCAAACCTCGATTATTCTCACCCCACGGAGAATGATGGTTGTCAAACCAAAACCAAAGGGTGTGATTTCAACATCACCACCACACGAACCAAAATAACGAATCTCCCCAAAAGATTCAACCGGTAGGAATCATAATACCGTCTCCCTCTCAAGGAAAAAGTCATGAATCCATGATTCTCCAATCCTCGAACCACCGTTCGGAAACCTGGGTATATTTATACCAAAACATATCCCGGAACCCAGAAATACACAACTGGTTAGAGTAGTGCATCAAGACTATCATTACCCGATCCAAAATCCGTATACGCCATGTATACACATCCCAACGATGCTCTGTACTAATACCATAGTACTCCAAAATCGAGCATCTTCCCGAAGACGTCTCCTCAAACGTCTCACCGAGGTAAGAAATCCATTACCCGGTCCAACACCAGTAATGCTTACCATGGCTGATTTACAATCAATCCACGACCGATGTAAGCTGTCTCCAAGACAGTACAATCCAAATCTCTCCAAGAGATAAAATCAATATAGTAGTGTCACCCCACTAACTATATCTCACTAACCATTGTGATTCCCATTGCATGCCAATTGCAAGGATGCTCAACTAGAGCTAACCACGACTTGTTGACACTCACGTTGGTAACACCAACAAACTTGAGCTGTCCCAGCACAAGTCCCTCAAAACAATGACGTATAACGTCCCCGTGAGGTATTCCCTACCTCAAACACCATGCCACATAGAGACTACAAGAGTCTACCATAACCCTCATCGTATCACCATACGATTCACCAAACTCGAATCCAACGAGCATTATAATAGCTAACACAAGCACACCAAAGTACTGCAACAATACCTGGCTAGTGATTCGCTGGTCCCATAGGCTTATACCAACCTATCAACGTGACACACGCTCCATCCCGGTATACCATACCGCATAAACCATTAGAGTTGTGGGTCATTGCCCAACATATCTCTGAAACACCAAAGCATACTGGACAACCCAGCGTCCATGCTCAATTATCAAGCAATCCTAATCCATTAGGACTTCTTCCACGCCCTTAGGGTGGGTGTAACCATGTTTACTCCTCATCACAATAACAAGCGAGTAGTTTCCTCAATGACTACTCTTACCACCATTCACTTGGCCTTAGCCATCCCAGCGAGCATACCCAAGGGTATCATTGCTCGTCAATAATATACCTCCATAATACGATGCGTACTCTCACCGGTACAATGCATCAATGATCCATCGAGCAAACCTGCTCGGCAAAAGGTCTCGTCAACTAAATACCCAGACCCTGCCATGTGCCCACCATCGGCACTCAAACCATACAACCATATACATAAACATGAATGTATAAATCACCAAAATGACGCCAAGCGTCCACATAGCTATCCCAAATAACATCGTCAAACATATGACGGTACCTGTCGATACACGACATCCATAATCTCATCGTCAAACACATGACGGTAAATAATAATACACCATAATCACCATACTGATAACAAAAGTAATATGCCATACCTCATCGCTATCGAGATAGCGGAATACCTGTATCCATCGTCCACCAGCGGTACATAAGCAGCACCCATCGCTCGTAGGCGGCATAATCCAGTGCTACACACATAGCGGTATAACCCATCGCTGTAGAATCAGTGGCATGATCCCTCGCCATGGAGTCAGCGGCATAAAATGTCGCTATAGATATCCGGCGGTATAAACCATCGCCAATAGAATACCCGGCGTAACCGTCGCCAATAAAATACCCGGCGTAACCATCGCCAATAAAATACCAGGCGTAACCATCGCCAATAAAATAGCGGAATAATCGCGGACTCAAGAGGTACTCACACTCACGTAGTACTTTGTTCCCGATCGCATCGCTACGTCATGACAACGGCATCATCGCTTCGACGTGACAGAGGCATGTATCATCGCTTCGACACGACAGCGGCATCATCGTTTCGACATGACGGTGGTACCATCGCTTCGACGTGACAGCGGCATTTACCATCGCTTCGACACGACAGCGGCATTTACCATCATTCCGGCATGACAGCGGAAATACCCTTCGCTTCGACGTATTAGCGGCATAATATCCCTCGCAATAATAATATGACAGCGGCATTTTCCTTCGCTTCGACATATTTGCAGCAAATATTCTTCATCGCTATAATACGACAGCGGCAAGTATTCATATCGCTACGCCATGCATGCAACCGTAATGCATAACCCGTATTTCAATAATTGTTCCGGCACGACAGCGGCATCATCGCTTCGACGTGACAGCGGCATTTACCATCGCTTCGACACGACAGCGGCATCATCGCTTCGACGTGCATGCAACCGTAATGCATAATCCGTATTCCCATAAACATCGCCATGAGTGTATTTTAATGCACCTCGCTCCAACACGTAGCGGCAAAGCATTAAAATCATCACTCCGATGTATACCTATGCAACCGTAATGCATAGTCCATGTCTCAAAAGACCCTGCAACCACCACGGTTAGCAACACATATTCCAATTATGAACACATATCATAAACGCACATAAGCAATCATGCATAAGTATGTGCTTCTCATTCCCAATAACATGTTCCTAGGCCCTCAACAGCCCCAAAGAGCTAACCACTGCTCTGATACCACTAATGTAAGGACCCCCGTGCCCTTAACCCGTTATTAGTGTATTAAGCCATACCATTAGTGCATATAATCATATCATAATGGGGAAAACCACATGCAAGTGCAACACCGTATGCTACCCAGAAAATTTCTTGCATCCAATTCCCAAAATATTCAGATTCCCCAACCAAGATTAATCATATAACATGCACCCACATAATACACTAACATGCTCTTAGTTCATTTAGCAATTCCATAATTAATTGCATGCAACCATAATGAACAGAGAGAAGCCGTAGCCCATTTATACATTCAATACACACGTAAAATGTACTCACATAAGAGTACCAAATGGATAAGCATGTATCTGATGTATAACACTCTACCGGATACCAGTCCTGGTAGCACCTCCCAAGCGCCACTCGATCTCAACTCTGGATCTGAGTGTCCGTCCAGCCAGCTCTGGTACCTCGATCCTGGAAGTACCTCTAACCAACAGCCCGAGCTCGACTCCAAAGCCGCTACACCTGTGTTACCTGCCCCAACAGAGACAGCCCCCACACGGGGTGAGCATACCAATACCACCAATCACAAAATAATAATATTGCAATTCATAATTTACAGAATGTAAATGCCATAATTTAAATGATACTCCCTGGATGGTAACACCCTCATCCGGGATCCCCTGTATTGTCCCTGTTCTCAAAATAACCAAACTCATCAAATTCTCAAAGCCAGTTAATCACCATATAGATTAACTAATGCAGTTCTACCATGCCAGTTCCATAATCAATGTGTAAAATCATATATATATATGCCATAGATTTCACATATATTTAACCAAGGATTCCATGTTCCCATAACATTGCTCGCTCCACAATAGCGGCATTCTAAACCCAGCGCACGCTCAACAATAGCGGCGTCATAACCGATGGTCGCTCAACGGCGACAACACCCAATCGTTGCTCGCTCGAAAGCGGCACCCTATGATTCCCAATGTATGTCTATTTATCACATTTACCATATACCATGCATTTCACTATCCAATTATTGCAAGTACCATAAACCATGCACTTCGATACCCATCTATTTCCAATACCCTATACCATGCATTTTAATACTCATTTATTGTAAATACCACCAACCATGCATTTCAATGCCCATTTATTACAAATACCATATATCATGCATTTCACTATTGCAACATTATAAAAGGCTATGCTCGTACGTTATACGTACCTTAATTTCCGAAGTCCGAGCCGAACCTTGCTCGAGTTCCATGCCCCGAAGAACGATGTGCTAACACGGTAAATAATTCACAATTAATTACGAACATGCAACCCATGCTCAAGCACACCCATAACCCTCAACATATTGTCAACCCACGACAATTTACCATTTAAAAGACCCGGGGCAGGGCATATACAGGGAGGGAAATCGAATGAGACAATATCGAAAATTGCTCAAGGACCACCCCTAAATTTGAACCCCAACAACACAAATCAAACCCAAATAATCACCATAATTCATTTAAAACATGAATTAAGCTATCCAAGCAAGAATCAACACCCCTTGCCAAAAACCCCCAATTTTCGAATTCAATACCCTTAAATTCGAACCCAAACAAGCCCTTAAATTCGAACCCTTATAATTCTTCGAATTCGAACACAATCAAGCATCATAATGCATCTACAACATGAATTAATCAATTACCAACAATAATAATCGCCCCACAAGCGAAACCCCCAAATTTTCGAACCCTAACCCACAAAAACTAGCTGAAATTCGAACCAAAATGCAACCAAAATTTCGAACCAAAAAGTCTGCAATGCTCGACCCAAAAACACCATAAAAACGCCCCAAAAACACCAGAAAACTCGTGCCAAAAACATACCAAAATCGAGCCCCAAAAATCGGATGAACTGCAGTGACGAACCCTAGCGCTTTCTGCAGAAATCCGAGCTCAATCCTCGACCAAACTTCAAATTGTTGGTATGGAAATGACCGCCTGGAAGAGACGAACGCGGCGGCGGGTCGGACGCGCCGAACGGCGGCCGGACGGCGGCGGGCGAAGCACATTTGTGCGCGGTGGTCCAAAGGGGATCGAAAATCGGCGGGTTCGGGGAGAGAGAAGGAGGGGGAAGAAAATGGTTCCGATAATTAAAATCCCGGGTTCAATTGGTATTTATAGCAAAAATACCCCAAAATATCAATAGTCCCACAAATACATCATGATTCATTAAAAATCATCTGTTTCCAAAAATTCTCTCTCTAACTCAAAAACCCCCTACCGGTGCCCACACCAAGCACTCGAGATTCCGAGTCACACTAAAAACCCAACTCGCAGGTTTTCATCGGAATGAGAATACGATCTCAACCTCGGGATCCAACGATCCCAAATGCCCGATTTACCAACCTCGGGAGATGCCAAACCGCAATTAATTCCTAATTGCCACAATTAAAAATCCATCAAGGATTAATACAACACCGGGATTACCACCATAATTCCCGGACATCACATGATTGGTAGTTTCATATGCAGGTACATACATGGATTTCATATGATTGGGATGGAGGCCTTGATAGATATGTGTATATGCTTTGGTGAGATCATTGCCTTGATAGATATGCCTGGTGTGGTATATGCTTTGGCTGGGATCGTTGCCACGATAGATATACTACATATGCTTTGGCTTGAGTTGGAATGGATGCCTTGATAGATATGTGTATATGCTTTGGCTGGGATCTTTGCCACGATAGATATACTACATATGCTTTGGCTTGAGAGATATACGCCTGGTTTGGGTATATGCTCTGGCTATTATCACAGATGAGTATGGTACTATGATATGTGCTGCTAATATGAAGATGTGATGTGGTTCCACTGACATATTGAGCTGAATAGGCATATCATATGGGGCTCGTGATAATAGGGTGATTGTTGAGACATGTCATGACATGGTGCATTTGTGGATGCATAATACAGAACATTCACGTTAGATGATTTATTGTGCTTTATCATTGATATTGATATTGTGTTTTGATATCGCACTGAGATAGTTGTTTATCTATACTCACGTTTTGTGAATGTTTCTGTAGGATTTCTTAGACGTGGGAATCGTGAGTCTTTTTCCGCTGCGAGGTGAACCACTGCATAAGAGTTGTACCGGATTAGGTTGTTAATTATTCATGTAATGTATATGTGAAAAAGTTATTTGGTTTTGTACTATTGGTTTTGGTACATCTGTAACAACCTATTAGTGATAAACTCTTAAACAGTGTATGTTTTACTTAATTCAGACTCACATATGTATGCTTAATGAAATACATAATGGATTAAGTAATGAGGACCCCACACTTGCAGAAGAACATGGACCTTATCCATGAGTAGCACAAATCTGACAAAAAAGCTCAGGAACTGGTCCAGAAGGCTCTCGAAGAAGAGAGAAGAAAGTCCGAGGAACTGGAGAGAAAGGCGGCTGAACTTGAAGGGATCAACAAAACTCTATCCAAGCAATATGCTCAAGAAAAAACTTCTTTTGAAGCTCGGATAGAGGAAATATGGTTGAAGAGGAAAGCCGACTTTCTGAAGTCCGAGGAGTATGGCAATATGGTGTCTGGCGCGCTTCCAAATTCTTCGAGCATGGGTTTCAAGATTGTGCTTGCCAATTTGAGGCAAAGGGTTATCCACCTGAAGGCACCTCTTCGGACCTTTTGGACCAAGAAACAGCCCTGACCAGTCTTCCTGGTGAGTTATTTAAATGATAAGGAAGGGTTGTATCTTCTGTCATTTGCACCTGTAACTCTTTTCTTTAATGAAAATATCTTTTTTGCAACTTCTTGTTTGTACATATTAAAATAATGAACAAGCTCGAATATTCCGAGCACAATCACTTAGGAAATTTTAGGTTTAAACATGGACCGAACATCCCGATCCCACGAATATACTATGATTGTTGTTTACTTAAACAGAAATTCCAGTGTAGATATTTTATACCGCAAGTGCAATATGTCAAGTTTTAGTATAATGATATAATCTACAAGAACTAATAGTAATTACCAGATTTAATTAGTTTAACTATATTTAACCTACGAATTTGTTATGAATAATTGACTAATTTACTCGACTTAAGGAAATAACCAAAACACAAAGAGAGAATATAGTAAACATTAGAGATAAATATCGAGACTTCGGTTCACTTAAGTAATCCCCCACAAATCATCTACTAGTTCAAATCAATATTAATGCATCTAAGGTGACAAGTTTTCCGGTTATATCTAATATACTCTTTCGAGCTATATTTAACATAATACCGATTTGCAGTAAGTAACTCTCGTTCACTTATTTAACAAATTAATATTGCATACGCTTTAGAAAAACTCCTAGTCTTCGATTATTAGATATCTATAGCTATCACACATGTATTTGACATAATCTCTCGATCTCGGTCTGAAATCCACGATATGTGTTATTTATTCCGTATTACAATCTTATCTCTCAATCTCAATTACAATCTACCATCATTCAAAGTGTAGTTAATCCCTTAAAAGCATTAAAACCATAACACAAACACAAATATAGCAAAAACTCACTCAAAAACTAGAACTAAAATTGTGGGTTCGTACAAAAGATCCCCTAATCTCGAAAAACAACTTAGCCTAGCATAATAAAGCAAGAACAATGTTTTATCATATTAAACAACATAATAAACATTGAAACTTGAATAATAAACCAAAACAAAGTTTAGAAATACAAAAAATCGCTAGGTTTTAACTCTCGTGTTGATCCGATCTTCTGTCTCCAGCTGCGTTGCTTTGAATCTCCAACTTGTATATGGTGGCTTCTCCCAAGTCTAGGGTAAATATTAGATGAAATTCCCCTCTTTGCTGCAAAAACTCCCTTTTATATTCAAGAAAACGAGCCCATTCAAATCTGGGACCAAAATTAGCCTATAACTAAAAAATGAAGTTTTCTCGCGCATGAGTCTGTTGGCGATCGATCGATATGTCCATGGCGATCGATCTCTTCAACTTTTTCTCTCTATGGCGATCGATCTCTGTCTGAGTGGAGCTCAATCGCCTCAGCCTTCTGCCCCGATGCGATCATTTTCTCCATTGTGGCGATCGATCTTATATTGTATACAATTTTCCACACATCACTGCCTTCAAAGCGATCGATCTCTTCGACTTTTCTCTCTATAGCGATCGATCTCTGTCGGAGTGGAGATCGATCGCCTCAGCTTTCTGCCCCGATGCGATCATTTTCTCCATTGTGGCGACCGATCTCATATTGTAAAAAATTTCCACACATCATTGCCTTCAATTGATCGATCTCTTCAGCCTGACGATCGATCGCCACTTCAAAATTTCCCAATTCAACTCTTTTCACCATCTTTCCAATTTCTTGGCTTGTTTTGTCCCAGTTCCACCTTTCAGTCGATAATATTGGGTTTTTTGGGTATTCCTTGCACTTTCACTGGATTCTTGGAATTACACAAAAAACACAACCAAAAGCGTAAAAACATCCACGAATCACTATAAAAGTGCAAAAAATGGCACTTACCAAACTACTAAAATTTTGAACAAGCTCGACCATGCCGAGCACAACCACTTAGCCAATTTTAGGTTTAAACATGGACCAAACATCCTGATCCCATGAATAAACTAATAAAATTCCAAACAAGCTCTATCATCCCGAGTACAACTTAGGCAATTTTAGGTTTAAAATGGACCAAACATCCCGATCCCATGAATAAACTAATAAAATTCCGAACAAGCTGGAACATCCCTAGCACAATCACTTAGTCAATTTTTGGTTTAAACATGGATCAAACATCCCGATCCCATGAATAAACTAATAAAATTTCTAACAAGCTCGATCATACCGAGCACAATCACTTAGGCAATTTTAGGTTTTAGCATGGACCAAACATCCCGATCCCATGAATAAACTAATAAAATTCCGAACAAGGTCGATCATCCCGTGAACAATCAGTTAGGCAATTTTAGGATTAAACATGGACCAAACATCCTGATCCCATGGATAAACTAATAAAATTCCGAACAAGCTCGAACTTACCGAGCACAATCACTTATGCAATTTTAGGTTTAAATATGGACCAAATATCCCGATCCCATGAATAAACTAATAAAATTCTGAACAAACTCGAACATCCCGAGCACAATCACTTAGGTAATTTTAGGTTTAAACATGGACCAAACATCCCGATCCCATTAATAAACTAATAAAATTCCGAACAAGCTCGATCATCCCGAGAACAATCACTTAGCAATTTTAGGTTTAAACATGGACCAAACATCCCGATCTCATTAATAAACTAATAAAATTCCGAACAAGCTAGATCATCCCAAGCACAATCATAGTCAATTTTAGGTTTAAACATGGATCAAACATTCCAATCCCATGAATAAATTAATAAAATTCCGAACAACCTCGAATATCCCGAACACAATCACTTAGGCAATTTTAGATTTAAACATTGACCAAACATCCTGATCCCATGAATAAACTAATAAAATTCCAAACAATCTCGATCATCCCGAGCACAATCACTTAGGCAATTTTAGGTTTAAACATGGACCAAACATCCTGATCCCATGAATAAACTAATAAAATTCTGAACAAGCTCGAGCATCCTGAGTATAATCACTTAGGCAATTTTAGTTTTAATCATGAACCAAACATACCGATCCCATGAATAAACTAATTAAATTCCGAACAAGCTCAAACATCCCGAGCACAATCACTTAGGCAATTTTAGTTTTAAACATGTACCAAATTTCATAATCCCATGAACAAACTTTCTGAACAAGCTCGAACATCCCGAGCACAATCACTTAGGTAATTTTAGGTTTAAACATGGACCAAACATCCCGATCCCATGAATAAACTAATAAAATTTCGAACAAGCTCAAACATCCCGAGCACAATCACTTAGGCAATTTTAGGTTTAAACATGGCCAAACATCCCGATCCCATGAATAAACTAATAAAATTCCGAACAAGCTGGATCATCCTGAGCACCATTAACTTTTTGTACCAAGAGCATGGAGTCCATAAACACTGCTACCTTCTGAACCGTTGTGTCAAGTGCCATTAAGAGCCCCGAAATGAAAGCCTTGAATTCAGCTTCATTGTTTGAGGAATGTGTGATATCCAAAAATTAGTTGTATTAATCCCGGAGTGATTATTCCTTAATTTTTTTAATTGTGGTAATTATGAGATAATTACGGCGTTGAGACTCCAGAGGATGTTAATATGGTATCGGGGTTGTTGGATCCAAAGATTGAGATTTATTCTCATTGAGACGTTAAACCTTGGAATTCTATTGGTAGTGGGATTTGGAGTGTGAGGACTTTGGACTGAGATTTGAGGTGAAATTGTAGGAGTGTGAGATTTTATTGAACACCATGGTTATTAAAGAGTTTTGGTGCGAGTATTTGAAACTCGGGTTTTTGGAGCCTTGATACTATCTATATTAAGTGAATGGATGTTCAATCATTTTCCTCCCGGCTCACTCTCTTGTCTCTCTCTTCCCCCATTTCCCCCATTTTCTCCCTTGATGAAGAAATCTATAGAAGGCTCGATTCTTGTGTGATTTTCGAGCGAATAATTGGGTAATCTTCTTCCCCTCTTGATTGTCTTTGTTTTGGTAGTAATTTTATGAAGTTTGGTTAAGTTTTGTTGGGGTTTGAGTTTTGGGATTTTGAAGAATTGTTAAGTTAATGTTTGTAGTGTTTTTATGTGATTTAATGGAGTTTTTGTAGTAGTATGGGTGCTGGGAGTGTTGGATTTGGGTTTGGGTTCGAAAATCGCCATTAAAATGAAGTTTTGGCAAAAATCAGAGCAAGCGATCGATCGCTAGGTTTGCAGCGATCGATCGCCTGGAGAAAATGAACAGAGATCGTTCGCTGAATTTGTAGCGATCGATCGCCTGTTAAAAAAAAAGCTCAAATTCTCTCTATACGTTCCTCAAAAAATCCGATTCGTGCAGACTTTCCCCCAACTAACAAAGAGATCTTGGTGGAATTCCACATATGAAATTGATCGCCGAAAGGGGAAGATTTGGTAAAATATGTTTCTGTCGCCAGAGATCGATCGCTATAATGATAGAGATCGATATCTGTCCTGAAAATTTAGGAAAATTTATATTTTGTTGAGAATTTTGAGATATGATCATATGCAGTCTATTTTGACGATGATAGTAAGACATCTATTGCATGTTTGAGTTCAATGATAAATCAAGTAAATAAATGATAAATGGGATGATTTGAATAGTATTTGGAGTACGATATATTGTGAATGAGTATGATAGGAAGCATGTTGAATCTATGCGATTATGATGTTATTGTAGGGGTTATTACGATGTTAATATTGAATTGATATTCGATATAGATATCGTACGAACCTCCGGATGACGAGAATCTCTAAATCATTTCGTCGATCATAAGGTACGTGTAACGTACGAGCATAGGTAAATGCCTTATTGTTGCATTTTAAGAATGATATATTCTTGTTTTAATTGATTTAGTATGTATGGACGTACAAGTACCGAAAGTATATTTGTTGACTTCGTTATTGAGAAATATGTTAATAGAGTTTGAGTTCACCAATGAATGGTGCGATGGTTATAGTAATGCCGCTATTGAATGTGTGATGGTTATGATGATGTCGTTATTGAGCGTGCGAGGATTATGGTGATGTCGTTATTGAGCGAGCGAGGTGATATCATGAGATTAAGTGTAAATTGCTAACTGAAATGCATGTGGTTTCAATAAATCATTGTTATGATGATTTAACTTATTGTTGATTATAAACTATTGTTGATTATGGGATTGACGATTGTGATTATCGATTATGGATTGATGATGTGGTATTGTGAGAACAGGAATTGTGCATGAGATTTCTTATGGGCATTGTGTACTCCAGGAGTATTCCCTTAAATTACAGCATTGTATTCTGTAAATTATTAAATGTGTAGATGTTAATATTGTGATTATGTTAGTGGTATGCTTACCTCGTGTGGGGGATGTTTCTGTTGGAACAGGTAAAGTAGGTACGACATTGGCTCGGGAAATGAGTTCGAGCCGTAGAATAAGGATGCTCTTGGGAGTGAGGTACCAATAATGGTATAGAGTAATGTGTCTTATACAAGTAGATACACATTTATTGTCAATGCTCATCTGTGAGCTCGTGATATGTGTATATGGATTGTATAAGTATTTTAACGCTTCTCTTTTCATTTGAGTGTTACATGCAATTTAATAGATAGTAAATTGCATTAATGAATTGAGAATATGTTAGTGCATTGTTATGTGTATACATATGCTAGTTGAGTTGTGTTGGGAATCGGATGTTAAGATGATTTATGCTGAAAATTTTATAGACGTCTTACCATTACCATTGAAGCATATTATGTGAATTCCCCAGTGATATGAATGTATGCACGAATATAGATGATAAATGCACCAATGACGGGATTAGGACGTTGGGTCCTTACATTTGTGGTATCAAGGTAGTGGTTGCTCTTTGGGGGCTGTTTGAGGGGCCTAGGGATGTGTTGAGAAAATAGAATAGCACATTATTTACACGTGATTGTGATTTTGCATTCATAATGTGTGGCAATTATGTACATCTCTGTGTAATTATGAAATGAGGTGATGGAAATTGGTATTATTGCTAACCATTATGCTTATAGGATCGTATGGAATACGAGAAAGATGATATTGAGAAATAAACTATGATGCCAATGAACGTACGCACCTATGGTGGTAGTGTTCGAGGAATGCAATAATCTGGTAACTTATTTAATAGTATATCGTTGCTTGATTTTTGTAGTAGCAATAATGTATCATTAAATGAACGACGAGTGATGTACTATACTGATAGAATTTAGTGTTGATAGTAACTTGAGTTGTTGCTAATGAAAGAATAAATGATTTTTTGAGATTGTGTATATGTTGTATATATTTATATACAGGGCTAAGAAGTTTGATTTTTGTAGAAAATCGAAAAAAATAAATGAGATATGATTTATGATGACATGAATGGTGGACAGTATGATATTGTCGATATGGGACAAGGGACAATGTGATAACCGGGTATGGTTATGCTGTAAATATGAGAATGCAAGTATATGTGAAATTCTACACATGCATTGACATTGAATTGTCATCATGATATTCTTATTGTCATTGAGATATTTGATAAATAAGTGTGATATGGGAGCAAAGTGTTGCATGTGATATGAGTCACCTCTTGAGTCCGAAAGGAGCAAAATGCATACATGTGAGTCACCTCTTCAGTCCAAATGGGAACAAAGTGATGCATACATGTGAGTCACCTCTTGAGTCCAAATGGGAACAAAGTGGTGCATGTGATGTGAGTCACCTCTTGAGTCCGAAAGGAGCAAAGTGATGCATACATGTGAGTCACCTCTTGATTCCACGACAATACAATTGAGCCCATGAGCGATGTATGACCGCTTTATTTTTAAACAATTATTTTTCAAAGATTAGTGTGAAGCGATTCTACCGCAAGTGCACGGTGTCAAGTTTTAGTATAGTGAAAATTAAGTACAGGTTGTCGAATCCACAGGGACTAACGTATAAGTACCAAATAAGATCAATCAAATTATATTTAGCCTACGATTAAAGGAGTTTGATAAACTACCACTAAATTAAACTAAAGAACAAAATTAAACGAGAAATAATGACTAGAATGGTTCCGGAAATGCAAAGGTAAGTGACTCGAGAAAATTACCAAGTTCGTCGTTCAATTATGTTATCTCTAATGATTCAATGGAATTCTCACCTTATTAACCAATTGATTTTAAAGGTGAAAGGTTTTCATGATTATTCGATACACTCTCTCGAGCTGTAACGAAACTAACAATAAATTAGAACAAGTCACTCTCGTGCACCTATTTACTAATTCAAAGTTGCTTAAATTATCAAAACCTATTAACTCTAAATCTTTCGATTTCAAGTTCTCACGTATGCGATATCATCTCTCGATCTCAATCGTAACATACATCATAAATTAATGGAGCGTCTTACAGCGTTATCTCTCGATCTCGGCTGTAACCCTCAAATTCAATCAAAGCTAGCTAGACTCTGATCTACACATGCAATTAATTTATGAACTTTAAATATCAATGCGCTCGACTATCAATGAATCAATAATATCAAACATAACGAACTAAAACTTCAATAATATAAACCAATTTTAATTCAAATCAATAACAAATGAGTTTTCTTGTCTCTCGACCTTAAAAACAACAAATGCAAATTGAAAATCAAATAAATTAAGTTTAGAAATACGATAAACGATGGATGAATCCGTGCGTTGCACCGTGATTTCTTCTCTTGTTCCTTCCTTGCACTCCGGAACGGATAGGCTCGACTTTGGACGAAGAACGGAGATTGGATCTCCTTCTTCCGGCTAGGGCGGCGGCTAGGGCGGCTGCTCTTGACCTAAAAAGTCTGATTTTTTCTCTCCAAGTTCGTCCCAATTCTGTGGAAGAGAGTCCCCTTAAAAAGCCCTCCAAAAATCTCGATAAAATAGGAAAATAACATCTTCAGATCTCGCGTCTCGATCGATCGTGAATTTCACCGATCGATCTGTGCACTGTTCACGCCAGCTTTTGGAACTTACTGCCTCGCTCGATCGATCGGGAATTTCCACCGATCGATCGAGATTTCTCAAAAATTGTTGCTGAAGCTACTGCCTCGCTCGATCGATCGGGAATTTCCACCGATCGATCGGGCCTTCGAAAATTCTGAGTCTTGCTACTGGCTGGCTCGATCGATCGAGAATAAATCTCGATCGATCGAGATCTGAAAAATCCACCTTCTTAATTTTCTTGTCTTTTACGCCTCGATTTCGCCCGTTATCTTCTCATTAGCTCATTTCTTCCACTTCTGATCAAATTTCCTGAAACACATGAATAAACACCAAAAAGCATAATATCATCCAGGAAAAAGTACAGAAAATGGGAAGAAATCACAGTTAAAATCACTCAAAATCTACGCCTATCAACTCCCCCAAACTTAGACTTGATCGTCCTCGAGCAAGCAATAAACTCAAAAGAAAAGTTAAACTCGATACTAAGCATGAATTATCTTTGCAACATATGTAACAGCTCAGAAATCCTACTTACACAGTAATAGAAGTCAATCAACATTTAACACGAAGCATTTTCTCCTAAGCTAAACAATACATCGCAACATCGGAACGTGCGTGTGTGCTATTGTCAAACATGAGTTACATATATATCTTTAAAATCAACATGTGCCATATTAACTCCTAGTCAAGATTACTTTGAAATACTCTACAAGTTTACTATCCAACACTTCTCCACTAATGTAATTGTTCCCTAGACTTGGATCAAAAGGTCTTAAAAGCTTATAACGTTAGGCCTTTTGGTGTCGGCTTCAAAGAAAAGGTAGGAGGGATTCAAAGAAGAGAGTATAATAAAATCAGTTCACCTCTTTCTTGAGCTTCTCTTCAACTTTTTTTTTCTAGCCTTGGCCACTTTGGGTCTTATTTTGAATTTTTCTTTTCAAGGCTTTTCTCTACATCTTTTCTTTTTCTTTGCTCATTCTTTTGTTCCTTTTGAACTCATTTGCATATAACAATTCTTTGCAATGAATGAGATTCATTATACTCTCCTAGGGGTAGGTAAAATTTTTCTTTTAGGCTCAAACCAAGGTGGGTATAATGAGTTGCCAAGAATGTCGAATGGGGGTCTAATCATATGCATTGCATATACCATTCTTTTTCAATAAGGCTCAAAAGGGGACACTAATGAATAATATATAACAGGTAGGCTTGAAAGGCTCAAACGGTCCAAAGCTCGCCTAAATCATCTCCAAGTCTAGTTCCTAATTATAAATTTCGCCTCAAAGTGCTTTCAACTTAACTGTAAAATTATCTAAGATACTCAAGACTCATCATAGTTAACACAAGTTTTCAATTTAATCAATACATACTTCACTCAATCATGACTCAATAAGTGCTCAAAGTATTCCTCAGTTTTGACATGTAGTTAACAAAGGATATATACAAACAAGTTAAACATTTCCATGACTCCTATCTAGATGAGGATTAATTTCATCATGTATTACCGTTGCAATTCTAATTCATCAATTCTCAAGAATAACTCAATCACTAAAAAAAATTTTGTATAGTGCTCAAGGACGAATCAAGTGACAATTAAGCACACAACATGTGGATAAAACAAATTAAACACGCAAGCCACTCCCCTAAACTTAACTGAAACATTGTCCTCAATGTTTAAAAGAATCAAAAGGGAAAAAGTAAACTCCCCTGATCAAGACGCTTGCATGAGGGTTGAGGAAGTTTGGCTTTTGAAAGCTCCACTGCTGTAGGGGTTCATCGCTCCACTTGAGTACCTCGCAAAAGAAAGATGCTAGAAAAGAAAATCGACAAGAGAGAAAAACAAACTAAATGCAAAATTGAAAATAAAACAAAGTTAAATGCAAAAGGATACGCTTGGGTTGCCTCCCAAGAAGCGCTGATTTCTAGTCGTCGGCTTGACCATCAGAAGCAACCATCAAAGAGCGGTTGCCGCCCATAGTAAGTATCGTATGATACTACTAATGGGTCTTCATATAGTATGCCCTCAAGCTTGGCAAGAGTGTAACGGTGTAAGCTCGTTGCTCCAACAACTTTCTTCATGACATAGTGAGCATGGGAGAATGATTCTTGAATTGGCTTCATCTCATGGATGGCGTAGTGCGGTGAAATTGGTGGCATCGATGAGGAATACGTATCCACATATGGCCCATAACATGCCTTCATCGATGGGTGGATATCAAATTTCTCGAAAATCTCATCATCCAACTTCACTCTTGGCTCGTTGTCCCATAGGATCTCCTCAGATGCCTTTTCCACTGTAGGCTCAATCACTTCCATAGGCTCAACTTCCCTTGATTCTTCCCCATGAGTCGGATCACTCCCCCAAACTTGATTGGTTGAGTGATCATCATCATGTAACCAGGCCTGATTTGTAGATCTCGTCTCCTCCTCTTGGCAGCTCATTGAGATGGTTTCCACTAGAATTGCAAATTGCTGCTCTAGATGACGTATATAATTGGTCTGGTTCTCTAAACGTTGCTCAGTTGATGCCATGAGTCTAAATAACATATTCTCTGATTGAGCCGTTCCTTCTACAAAACTATCTTTCTTCGCGCCGTGATACTCAAAGGTTTGGTGCGTATCATTAGGGTAGTGAGGCTCTGGTGGGTATTGGTGACTCCAACCTTGCAAGGAAGGATCACAATGCCAGTGGTAATTGAAATCCGCCATATCATTGAACAGGTGTAATACACTGTCCTCATCTCTATCAACCAGGGGACTTCCAGTCACCAGTGCTCCTCTGAATACCCATCCTCGTGTCTGTGCCTCCAAACCTTTGAAGAAATGTTGCAGAAGAGTATAGTTCGAAAAGTTGTGATACCTGAATGTGTCTGCCAGTTCATTGAATCTCTCCCACGCCGAATAAAACGGCTCTGAAAATTGTTGGGCAAATCTTGTGAAGACTTGTTGATGAAGCATCACAAGTACCTCGCCAGAAAAACAAATGACATACTTAAATAAAATAATAAAGTTTTTTTTTTTTTTTTTTTTCGAAAATAACAAAAAGAAAAAGAAAACAAAAACGCAAATAATAAAATCGGCTAAATTACAATTAACTAATCACGTATGATATTATACAGATTAGTCCCCGGCAACGGCGCCAAAAACTTGACCGCTTTATTTTTAAACAATTATTTTTCAAAGATTAGTGTGAAGCGATTCTACCGCAAGTGCACGGTGTCAAGTTTTAGTATAGTGAAAATTAAGTACAGGTTGTCGAATCCACAGGGACTAACGTATAAGTACCAAATAAGATCAATCAAATTATATTTAGCCTACGATTAAAGGAGTTTGATAAACTACCACTAAATTAAACTAAAGAACAAAATTAAACGAGAAATAATGACTAGAATGGTTCCGGAAATGCAAAGGTAAGTGACTCGAGAAAATTACCAAGTTCGTCGTTCAATTATGTTATCTCTAATGATTCAATGGAATTCTCACCTTATTAACCAATTGATTTTAAAGGTGAAAGGTTTTCATGTTTATTCGATACACTCTCTCGAGCTGTAACGAAACTAACAATAAATTAGAACAAGTCACTCTCGTGCACCTATTTACTAATTCAAAGTTGCTTAAATTATCAAAACCTATTAACTCTAAATCTTTCGATTTCAAGTTCTCACGTATGCGATATCATCTCTCGATCTCAATCGTAACATACATCATAAATTAATGGAGCGTCTTACAGCGTTATCTCTCGATCTCGGCTGTAACCCTCAAATTCAATCAAAGCTAGCTAGACTCTGATCTACACATGCAATTAATTTATGAACTTTAAATATCAATGCGCTCGACTATCAATGAATCAATAATATCAAACATAACGAACTAAAACTTCAATAATATAAACCAATTTTAATTCAAATCAATAACAAATGAGTTTTCTTGTCTCTCGACCTTAAAAACAACAAATGCAAATTGAAAATCAAATAAATTAAGTTTAGAAATACGATAAACGATGGATGAATCCGTGCGTTGCACCGTGATTTCTTCTCTTGTTCCTTCCTTGCACTCCGGAACGGATAGGCTCGACTTTGGACGAAGAACGGAGATTGGATCTCCTTCTTCCGGCGTTGGGCGGCGGCTAGGGCGGCTGCTCTTGACCTAAAAAGTCTGATTTTTTCTCTCCAAGTTCGTCCCAATTCTGTGGAAGAGAGTCCCCTTAAAAAGCCCTCCAAAAATCTCGATAAAATAGGAAAATAAAATCTTCAGATCTCGCGTCTCGATCGATCGAGAATTTCACCGATCGATCGTTGCACTGTTCACGCCAGCTTTTGGAACTTACTGCCTCGCTCGATCGATCGGGAATTTCCACCGATCGATCGAGATTTCTCAAAAATTGTTGCTGAAGCTACTGCCTCGCTCGATCGATCGGGAATTTCCACCGATCGATCGGGCCTTCGAAAATTCTGAGTCTTGCTACTGGCTGGCTCGATCGATCGAGAATAAATCTCGATCGATCGAGATCTGAAAAATCCACCTTCTTAATTTTCTTGTCTTTTACGCCTCGATTTCGCCCGTTATCTTCTCATTAGCTCATTTCTTCCACTTCTGATCAAATTTCCTGAAACACATGAATAAACACCAAAAAGCATAATATCATCCAGGAAAAAGTACAGAAAATGGGAAGAAATCACAGTTAAAATCACTCAAAATCTACGCCTATCAATGTACCACTATTGTGTTAGCGATGAGATATGTGTACCATTGTTGGTGATGTACCGCTATGGTGTTAGCAATGAGATATGTGTGACATTGTTGGCGATGTACCGCTATTGGATTAGCGATAAGATATGTGTGCCGTTGTTGGCAATGTACCGCTGTTGGATTAGCGATGAGATATGTGTGCATGTTGGCAATGTACTGCTATTGTGTTAGCGATGAGATATGTGTGCCATTGTTGGCGATGTACCGCTATTGGATTACCGATGAGATATGTGAGTCATTGTTGGCGATGTACCGCTATTGGACTAGCGATGAGATATGTGTGCCATTGTTGGCAATGTACATCTATTGTGTTAGCGATGAGATATGTGTGACATTGTTGGCGATGTACCGCTATTGGATTAGCCATAAGATACGTGTACCATTGTTGGCAATGTACCGTCATTGGGCAATGAGTCTTGATTATGTACCGTCACAGGTTGACGAGAATATTATGAATGTCATGTGTTGACATGTATCGTCATAGGTTGACGAGGATATTGTGAATGTCACATGTTGACATGTACTGTCACGGGTTGACGATGATATTGTGAATGTCACGTGTTGAAATGTCACGTATTGGCATGTACCGTCATAGGTTGACGAGGATATTGTGAATGCCACGTGTTGACATGTATCGTCATGGGTTGATGAGGATATTGTGAATGTCACGTGTTGACATATATCGTCACGGGTTGACGAGGATATTGTGAATGTCACGTGTTGACGAGGATATTATGAATGTCACGTGTTGACATGTATCGTCACCGGTTGACGAGGATATTGTGAATGTCACGTGTTGACATGTACCGTCACGGGTTGACAATGATATTATGAATATCACGGGTTGACAATGATATTATGAATATCACTGGTTGACTAGGTATTTTAGGATAATCTGGTATGACAAATAATACATATATAGAAATATGTATGGAGTTATATGATTAGAGTGTCATTGATTGGCGTAAAGGTGGTGTTGGTGTGTCACAGGTTGACACGAGACCATTATGCCGAGCAGGTTCGCTTGATGGTCAAATGGTCATATCGTACAGATAACTGTATTGTATAGTGTATTGAGATGAATATATTACGAGTAAGGGTACCTTTGGGTATACTCGTTGAGTTGGCTATGGCCAAGCGACTTGTAGTGTATGTAGTTGTCGAGGGACCTACATACGTATATCGATGTTGTGTGTAATGGATATAGTCGCATGATACATATGTGGATGTATGGATAAATTCTAATGAGTTAGGATTGAAGTGTGATTGGTTTAGGACATCAGAATGTCCCTTGTGTATCGGTATTAGAGAATGTAGATGATGATCTACTATCTCTAATTGGTTGTATGACGTTAAGTAATTCATGATGTGATTCATGAACTGTGAGAGTGGTAGTAGTATGGGAATGGTATGGTATTGTATACCGGGGTTAAACGTATAATACATTTGTGGTTTTGTATAAACCTAAGGAGGCTACGATTTGCTAGCCAGGTATGATGAATTATCATTGTGATAATACAGTGAGCTTGTTGTGGCCACTATATTGCTTGTCGGCACCGAGGAAGTTGAATCGTATGATGATACGATATGAAGTTATAGTGAACTTGGTGTAGTCACTATAGTGCTTTTGAGCTTGAGGTAAGAGATACCTCAAGAGAGCGTTTACATGTATAAATGCGTTGAGGAATTGTGTTGTGACAGTTCAGTGTCGTTGGGAGCACCAACGTGAGTGTCAACAAGATTATTGTTATCCCTAATTGAATATTCTTGTAGTGAGGATGCAATGATGAACAGTAATCGGAGTCGTGGATATAGCTAGTGTGGTAACACTGCTATATCAATTGTATCTATTGAGGAGATACTGTTGTATGTCGATTTTGGTTTGAAGCGATGCCTGTTGTGAGGACAATGTAGTGTCGGTTGCGGGTTGAATTGTGAATCAATTGTGGTAAGCATTACTAGTGATAGACCTAGTACTTGCCTTGAATTAATTGGCTGACGTATGGAGAGACGTCCCTAGGGAGATGCTTGAGAGTGTCTGAGTACGAATATGTTAGTACGGAGCATTGTTTGAGCTGTATACGTCGCGTATACGGTTTTGAGAGTGATGGGTGATAGTAGCATTGCCGCGCTATCAGGAGTCAATTATGTATTTATTGGTTCGAGGATACATTTTGGTATAAATGTATTTAGATTGTTCGAATGATGGTTCGAGTTTGGAGAGTCATGGTTGTATCTTGTAAGGAAAGATGTATTGAGATACTTGTTAGGAATCTTTGAAATATTCAATGAGATGGTGCGCTTGGTGTCGATGTTGTCACACCATTAGTTGTTGGTTTGTCAATCACTATACTACGGTGTAAGAATACTGAGTGATTGACAGTCGTGCCTGAGGTTTGGAGTATTATTGGAGATACCCAAGTTGAGTTGCCTTGAGGTTGGTAATCTTGATGGGAGGATTCATTCTGAGGAATAAAATCATGACGTATTTCATTGTGTTTTAATTCGATAGTTATCCTTGTACAAAAATTGTTGCTTCTAAGGTTATACAAGGGATAACCAGGATTCGAATTCGTTCGGTGTTATTGTCGACACATGTCATGAGAATGCAATGGAGCTTCTTGCATGTTCTCTTTGAAGTCATGTGATTTTGTGTAGTTTGCGATAGATGTGATTTCTTGGAATACGCTGATGTTGACATCTGTGGAGATGTGTTTTTGTGTTGATTGGTGGCCATGGGTTGCCCTATTCGAGTTGCAATAGTGCAACTACTCATTTGATAAGTAAGATTCCATTATTTGTGATGGAATTGGAGAGGCTTAAACCGAGTTTAGTATGACTATATTGTTGTATACTGGTGGTTTCCTTCGTAACGATGTGTATTTAAATCGTAGATCAAGATGTAGAGATGTCAGAAAGATGATATCTATGTTGGAATCACAAATAATTCGAGTGGAGAGGAGTTAAGGTTAATCGACTGCTTTTGGTTAGTTAACATTGAGGTATGTTAACATCTTTTTGAAGATTGTGATGGTTCAGGAGGATATCTCCATTCCAGTGTTTAGTGCGAGGCCGATGTCCTCGCAGTTGGTGTTTCGTTCATGACGTATTCGTGAATCGATAATGTGCATTTGAGTCGTGTTGTGTGGTCTTGGTGGTACATTGAGTACGTGGGTACAAATTGAGGACGAAATTTGATTAGTGGGGGATAAATGTGAAATCCAAAAATTAATTGTATTAATCCCGGAGTGATTAATCCTTAATTTATTTTAATTGTGGTCATTATGAGATAATTACGGTATTGAGACTCCCGGGGATGTTAATCCGGTATTGGGGTTGTTGGATCCAAAGATTGAGATTTTATTCTCATTGAGACGTTAAACCTTGGAATTGTTGGTAGAGGGATTTGGAGTCTGGGGAACTTTGGAATGAGATTTGAGGTGTAATTGTAGGAGTGTGAGATTTTATTGAACACTATGGTTATTAAAGAGTTTTGGTGCGAGTATTTGAAACTCGGGTTTTTGGAGCTTGGTACTATATATACCAAGTGGACTCGGTGTTCAATCATTTTCCTCCCGGCTCACTATCTATCATCTCTCTCTTACCTCTCTCTTCCCCATTCCCCCCTTGATGAAGAAATCGACAGAAGGCTCGATTCTTGTAGGATTTTCGAGCGAATAATTCGGTAATCTTCTTCCCCTCTTGATTGTCTTTGTTTTGGTAGTAATTTTATGTAGTTTGGTTAAGTTTTGAGTTGGGTTTGAGTTTTGGGAGATTTTGAAGAATTGTTAAGTTAATGTTTGTAGTGTTTTTATGTGTTTTAATGGAGTTTTGGTAGTAGTATGGGTGTTGGGAGTGTTGGATTTGGGTTTGGGTTCAAAAATCGCAATTAAAATGAATTTTTAGCAAAAGTCAGGGCTAGCGATCGATCGCTAGGTTTGCAGCGATCGATTGCTGTATTTGTAGCGATCAGTCGCCCGTTAAAAAAAATGCTCAGTGATCGATTGCTAGGATTGGAACGATCGATCGCTGAAAGGCAAAATTTGGCAAAAATGTCTCTGCCGCCAGAGATCGATCCCTATAATGATAGAGATCGTTCTCTGTCCTGTAAATTTTGGCAAAATTTATATTTTGTTCGGAATTTTGAGATATGATCATGTGCAGTCTATTTTGACTATGATTATGACTTTATGGTAAGTTTTATGGACAATGGGATAAGGTTACAAGTATTGAACCTTAGTAAGACATGTATTGCATGTTTGAGTTAAATGATAACTTAAGTTAATAAATGATAAATGGATGATTTGAATAGTATTCGGAGTACGATATATTGTGAATGAGTATGATAGGAAGCATGTTGAATCTATGCGATTATGATGTTATTGTAGGAGTTATTACTATGATGTTAATATTGAATTGATATTCGATATAGATATCGTACGAACCTCCTGATGATGAGAATGTCTAAAAATGTCATCGATCATAAGGCACGTGTAACGTACGAGCATAGGTATATGCCTTATTGTTGCATTTTAAAATGATATATTCTTGTGTAATACCCCCGAAATGTTATATGATTATGTGCTACGATGTATTTAAGAGGGTTGTGGTATTTTAAGTGGGGGATTATATTTATGATATGATGATATGGTTTAGGGGGCATATTACGTGTTTTTAATTGTGTATTGATGTAGTACAATTATAAAATATCAAGGGAAGATATTTTTATACATCGTATGAAATACCGGGACACAATTAAACACCACAAACCACCCTACATGCAACCACCCCCCTAACCCATGCCAATCAAACTGTTGATAGGCTGACTTCTCACCCCACTTGGCTCAATCATTCAGCCTCATCCTTCCATCCCAAATCTCGACCCTTCTCTCCCAAAGAAACACCAGCACTTGCTGAGTAAAAACTTGAGGAGCCTTGCCATTTTCATCCCTTGGAAGTCTCTCAAAAATCGGAGCAAAGTAGGGTAAGAAACCATGCTCTGTCTGTGTTTTTAAGCTTATTAGGTTCTTGCTTTTATGTATGGTAAAAATGGCATGATAGCTTAGGTTTCTTGAAATCTTCGATTTAACTGATTAAATGGTGTTATTATGAAGCTCTCAGTATTTTTCCTTGAGCATGTTATGTGTTTTATATGAAGGATTAAGGCATGTGAACTAGGGTGTTCGAAAATCTGGGAAGATGATTCCCCTGTTTTCTGGAAAAATGTGGATTGAGAGTGGTATTGAGGAGGTTATATTATGCATGTTAGATGGGTCTTTGGGTGAACCTTCGATTTGGGTACACGAATGATAAGTTGGTAAAGCCCAGGATATTTTTGTTCAAGCATGTTTTATGAATTATGGTATAGTTTTTATGGCATGAAATGGAGTACTCGAAAATCTGGGTAATGCCATGATGCCCTGCTTTCTGTAAGTTGGTTGAGCTCTAAGTTGATGATGATGTTATGATGCATGTTAGCTTAGGTTTTGTTAAACCTTTGATTTAAGTACTTACTTGGATATTTTATGAAGTTATTCACATGATAGTTTCAGCATGAAAGATGTGTTGTGAAGTAGAAAGGATGGTGTGAAAAGTAGTGCTCAAAAATCTGGGGAAAATCCCGATTTTTCAGAGCTCTCGATCGATCGAGATTTGGTTCCGATCGATCGAGCGAGACAGTGGGTCTAATGTATGTTTTAAAATTGTGATGCCGATCGATCGAAGGATTTCTCGATCGATCGGTGAAGCTTCTCGATCGATCGGTAAAATACTTCGATCGATCGAGCGAGGCAGGAAGCTAAGGCACTGTTAGTGCACAGTGTCTCGATCGATCGAGACTTTGGGCCGATCGATCGAGACAGGCAGAAAGTTGAAAAATATAATGATGTTTTATTTTGTTAAGTTTATGATGTGAGATGGTTTTGAGGCATCTAAAATGGTATTATGTGGTCTTGTAGAACCATCCCAGGTACCGGCACCATCAAGGAGATAAAGTCTGTTGACTCCTCCTCTTTTTGAAAAGGTACGTAAGAGGCGTATGGGCATCGGACGGTAACACACATCTTTATACTACAACTATGCTTTTATTGCATGAGTATTCATGATGAAATGATGATGTTTATACGATGAGGTTTATACGATGTTTATACGATGATGTTTATACGATGCTTATATGATAATGTTACATGATGATATTGTGGTAAGGTGCCACGGGGTAAGGTGCCCCACATGGTAAGTAGCCATGCGATGTTATTGTGGTTAGGTGCCACGGGGTAAGGTGCCCCACATGGTAAGTAGCCATGCGATGATATTGTGGTAAGGTGTCACGGGGTAAGGTGCCCCACATGGTAAGTAGCCATGCGATGATATTGTGGTAAGGTGCCCCGGGGTAAGGTGCCCCATATGCATGATTTTGAATCAGGGACAACAATAAGAAGTTAATGAATAACCAGCATATTTACTTAACCAAGATTTCATGCATTTATTATAATGTTTTAATGTTGTTAAGTGAAATTGTATATGCTTTAAATGTGTTGTCCCTGTAGGTACGCTTTTGGACGAAAGGACTAAGGGTCGGGTTGAGGCAGTGAGCTACGAGGGACACAGGAATGTATAGGATTCAAGTTATGATTAGTATCTACTCTAGGAGTAGTGTAAATCTAAATGACATTCTTTTGGAATGTAATGAACTATTTTTTTTGAAGCTTTGTATTTTGGCCTGTAATCCTGTTAGCTCGTGTAACAACCGAAACCTTAAGATGTTACCTTAATGCATGATTAGTCCTTCCTTTGTCTATTAATCACTGTTAAGGTGGGAAGACCCCATATCTTGTTTGCATTGATTTAGTACGTATGGACGTACAAGTACTGAAAGTATATTTGTTGACTTGGTTACTAATAAATATGTTAATAGAGTTTGAGTTCACCAAGGAATGGTGCGATGGTCATAGTAATACCGCTATTGAACGTGCGATGGTTATAGTGATGCTGTTATTGAGCGTGCGAGGATTATGGTGATGCCGCTATTGAGTGAGCGACGTGATATCATGAGATTTACAATGTAAATTGCTAATTGAAATGCATGTGGTTTCAATAAATCATTATTATGATGATTTAATTTCTTGTCGATTATAGATTATGGTCGATTATGGGATTGACGATTGTGATTATCGATTATGGATTGATGATGTGGTATTGTGAGAACATGAACAGTGCAGGATATTTCTTATGGGCATTGTGTACTCAGGGAGAATTCCTTTAAATTACAGCATTGTATTCTGTAAATTATTAAATGTGTAGATGTCGATATTGTGATTAGGTTATTGGTATGTTCACTCCATGTGGGGGTTGTTTCTGTTGAACTGGTAAAGCAGGTACGACATTGGCTCGGGAATGAGTTCGACCAGTAGAACAAAGATGCTCCTGGGAGCGAGGTACCAGTATTTGTATAGAGTAATGTGTCTTATACAAGTGGATACATAATTATTGTCAATGCTCGTCTGTGAGCTCGTGATATGTGTATATGGATTGTATAAGTATTTTAATGATTCTCTTTTCATTTGAGTGCTGCATGCAATTTAATAGAGAGTAACTTGCATTAATGAATTGAGAATATGTTAGGATCGGAGTAGTGTTTAGAAGGGTGGGGTTGAATAAACACTAGACTCAAATTCGATTCTTCTTTGTTACTACAGACTGTTAGGTATTGTAGTAGCTTCTCAATTAGTTGCAAGTCAGCAGACACTGATGATAGTGCGGAAGACGTCTGCTGGACTTGTGAGTAGTAATAATTGAATGGTAAATTGTAGTAAGTAAACGACACAAGAATTGTTTCTGGAAGTTCGAAGCACAACGCTTCTACGTCTCCCCTTCTTCATTTGCAGGAAGGTTACACTAGAAGACTTTGGTTTACACTTTACATTATACAACCTCCTTAGGCACTCACACAGCTTGGCCTAAACTCCTAGCACTCACAACTTTCTAAGTTATTTACAACGTATTTTATAACACTCACACGAGATATAAAACTATTATGCTTCGCGTGTTCTTTGAGCAGCAGACTCAGTTGTATGTAATCTTTCAAGATCACAGTAAGGGTTCTTTGCTGCTCTTGCTGAAACTTCAAAGTATCTTAATGAAGCGATTAGCTTGAAGTTGATTTGCGTCTTGTGTTTGATCATATGGTTCAGCTAACATCTCCATTCCTCACTTAGATGTATTTATAGACATAGTGGTCTAACGACAACTTTTCTATAATTGGAAGATCTTGCGTGAGATCAGTTTCCTGTCTTCATTCCAAATTCTGTTTGTCTTCTTTCCAACTTTGTTAAACAACGGCTCTTTTATTCTGACGCTAATGGTGGCGCTGATATTGTAAGGTGCGGCGGTCTGTTGTACCTTTGTCAGAATGAGTTGTACTTGTTTTGTCTGGTTGCCTTGTGCATTTGCTGGATAGTTAGACGTCTACTGATATTCTTCTTTCAGTGAGTGTTTATTCTTCTATAGGTAGATGTATAATCTTGATATCTTTTCATTCGGTAGATGTATGTGCATTCTGTTAGATGTCTTTACCCGGTAGATGTATGTGCACTCGGTCGATGTCTTTACACTCGGTAGATGTCTTTACCCGGTAGATGTCTGTGCACTCGGTAGATGTCTTTACCCGGTAGATGTCTGTGCACTCGGTAGATGTTTGTGATCACCAAAACTTAGAAATGTTTTCCCAACAATTTCCCCCTTTTTGGTGATGACAAAACTTAGCATTGGAGACTCTTGCTTGATCATTTGAACAGCAGATCATGTTAAGACTTGGAAACAAAACAGAGGGGACTTGCTATTTGTTAGATAGATAAGTAGATTGCAAGTAGTAATCAAGCTGAGTATTTAAAAGAATGTCATTTTATTTAAAATGAATTCTGATAACATAGTACATCTTACAAATCTTACAGCAAACATATTTCTACAATCTATTCGACTGGGTAAAGACAACTTGAGAAACATAGCCAGTATGGAATGATCCGAGCCAGCTAGTTTCAGAGTTGTTGACAAAGGGAGGGGAAGAGAAAGTTCATACAGAGTGACTTAGAACAAAAGAAAACCTAGAAAATAAACTTTATCTTCAAATAGTCTTCTGTTCATTTATCAAGGTCTCCGTCTTCAATGAAAATTCTCTGTTTTCCCCCTTTTTGTCATCAGCACCCATGCATCTGCTTTCCAAATTCCAGGCTGGTGGAGAACACTAGTACTGGTCCGTGTAGCTGGAGCTAGCAGAGATGGGTTAGTTATGTAATCAACCCATGGAGGGTTGATTTAGATAAGTAATGAACCCATGAATAAGTGTTGCAGAGAAGGTGCAAGACCAGTAAGGAACAAGTTAAGAAAATCATAAGTGGTGAGTTGAGTGGAGGAGATAGCATGCTATTTATAGTGAAAATTAGCAAGTTGCGGTATGAGATATAAAGTAATGCAGATAAATATAGACAAGAAATGACATAATCATGAAGAGTTATAATAAAGAGATAAGAGATAACAAAAGAAGACAAAGAAATGTTACTATTTCTCCATAACCAATGCTTGGAGTAGTCACGGGTGGAAAAGGGTGTGTCAGTAGAATGTTGTCGTGGACTGCGAGACCTTGGCTGGGAAAAAGGTCTTGACCAACTCAATTCTTCAGCAGCAACAGACGATCTTTGTGCTTGATCCGGTTCTCATCGGTGCGAGTGAGAAGGTCTGCTGGGCTCCGCTAGACGTCAAGTAGAGTGAGGAACAGTTGGGAGACTGTTGCTCAAGTCCTGTATTTGTGAAGCAAAGGCTTCCTGCATATTCGCCAGCTGCTCGGACAGTGTTTTCTTTGCATCCTCAATTTTGTCTTCAAGTGCTAGTGAGGAAGCAGTATGAAGAGATTCACTGTGCAGGTTGATCTGAATACGGGCTTGTCCTATCAGCAAAAGCATCTACAACAAAGCGTTGGAGCTGGTTCATTGTAGTCGTCAGTTGGCTGAGATCGCGATAAACCTGCTGAAACTGTGAGTCAGTATGCAGTTGGTGACTCCCAATGACATGGCTCGCAGTGCGTTCTTCGTGTTTCAGTTTGTTAAAATCACTGGCCAGCTCGGAGATGACATTGGATAGATGCACCAACTGATCAACAACACTTGGAGGCCCTTCTATAGGAATGTGAGTAGGAAAGTCAAAGAAGTCCTCAGAAGGATCATTGCCCATGGATTGATCCAGGGCAGAGGTGACAACTCCAGGAGGACCAACAGTCCTTACAGCAGAGGGCAAAACAGCGGATGAAGCAGCTGCAGGGGATGGTACGGCATGCATGATAGTACTGATGGTATCTATGCCAGTAACTGCTATGTCTAGCTCAGCCGCAGCAGACTGAGTATGGTCAGCACAGGTCGGCAAGGGCTTGCTAGGACAGTAAGGGACTATTGCCCCGACAGATATTTCAAAGGCAAGGGGCAGGGGTGTTGGTTCTGTGATATAAGCGGGAGTTGGGGAGGCAGTATGGATTGGGGTTTGGGGGGATGAAGAGGAGGTGGATAAAGCAGCTAAGTTGGTTGGGGAGATTGGTGATGGCTCGGTAGGTTCATCATTCTCTGAAGAGATGGTGATTTGATGGACCACAGACTGAATGATACTAATGTGGGGTCTTCCCACCTTAACAGAGTTAGGATAACAAAATTTGAACTAAACATGCATTTTATAACGTTTTAGGGTTCCGGTTGTTACGTGAGCTAATAGGATTACAGGCCAAAATAAAAACTTCGTAACTTAATAGATACATTCCTAAACAAGAATGCTAACGTTTTAGATTTATACTACTCCTAGAGTAGATACTAAACATAAACAGAATCCTATGCATCTTGTATCCTTGTAGCTCACTGCTTCAACCCGACCCTTAGCCCCTTCAGTCCAAAAGCGTACCTACAGGGACAACGCATCGTGAGCATACAAGTGTTTACTTAACATCATAATAAAAGGCATAACAGTAAATACATAACATCTTAGTTAAGTAAAATTTCTTGGTCGTTCTTTAACTTCTTTTTGTTGTCCCTGATTCTCATTCATGTATAAGGGCATCTTACCCCATTGTATGGCATCTTACCATAACATAAACATCGTGTGACATCTTACCACATGGACATCTTACCCAATCGTATGGCATCTTATCATATCATAACATCGTGTGGCATCTTACCACATGGGCATCTTACCCAATCGTATGGCATCTTACCATATCATATACATCGTGTGGCATCTTACCACATGGACATCTTACCCAATCACATGGCATCTTACCATATCATATACATCGTAACATCATTTAAACCATCATAACATATAAACATCATTTCATGTAAACGTCATCATTTCATCGTACATACTTATGCGATAAATGCATAGTCATAATGTAGAGGCGTGTTTTACCGTCCGATGCCCGTACGTTTCTTACGTACCTTTTTAAAAAGAGGAGAAGTAGATAACTCTATCTCCTTGATTGCATTTGTACCTGGGATGGTTCTACAAAACCACATAATACCATATTAGATGCCTCAATACAATCTCATACCATAAACTTAACAAAATAAATCATCATCATATTGTTCAACATTCTGCCTCTCTCGATCGATCGGCCCCAAGGTCTCGATCGATCGAGAAAATATGCATAAACAGTGCCCAAACACTCTGCCTCGATCGATCGATCGGAAGGAATTATCGATCGATCGAAAAGTTTCACCGATCGATCGGTATATCCTTCGATCGATCGGTCCTTGAATTCCAAAACATACATTAAACAATCTGCCTCGCTCGATCGATCGGGACTAAAGTTTCGATCGATCGAGCACTCTGAAAAATCGGGGTTTCCCTAGATTTTCGAGCACCTCTTTTCCTACCATCATTTCTACTTCATAAAGCGTAAAACATGCCTGAACAAAAATGTTATAAGCTTCATAAAACTACCATGCATGTGTTCAAATCAAAGTTTAACAAAACCTAATGTCACGGGATGAGAGCTTTCACCCAAACTTTCTCGAACCCGTGCGACACTTGACTAGTAACCCCGCATCGCTAGCAAGTCAGCCTTCCTCCCGAGTTGGTTGCTAAAGTGCTAGAAAGAGAGAACACAAAGAGATTTGACAGAATGCTTTGTATTGCTTGAATACTTGATTGAAAACTTGATGGTTTACAAATGAACTCCTCCCCCCTATATATACAAGTTCACCTCCTCAATGGACGGTGATGATCAATTTGATCTAATGGCTAGAAATGATCTTCTAGGATGTTCCACACATCTACAAGCTTCTACATACTTCTAACATGTATTTCTATAAGGTTCTAGAATGACCTAC
Organism: Haberlea rhodopensis; assembly: GCA_907163345.1. NCBI lineage: Eukaryota > Viridiplantae > Streptophyta > Magnoliopsida > Lamiales > Gesneriaceae > Haberlea > Haberlea rhodopensis. Next base: position 307,819 of record CAJQUN010000257.1, on the reverse strand, counting down.
AAAAGAATGTACAAGGGATGTCTAGAATCTTCCGGGGTGCTCCAAAGTGTTCTTCAAGCTTCTGGGAGCTTCCGGATGTCCCAAAGCCTCTCCAATGTATGCCGGAATCTTCTAGAAAGTTGCGGGTCGTGACATTCTCCCCCACCTAAATTGGCGACACCCTCGTCGCCTGAATATCGCTGAACTCCTTGATCTTGTGTGCAAATTGCCACAAGTGGTCTTCGTGCTCCCAGCTAGACTCTGCCTTGGGTAGACCCTTCCATCGCACGAAGTACTTGGTGTATGGGGGAACTCCTCTTTTACGTATCACTCGGTTCGCCAAAATCTCCTCCACGCTTTTGTCATATGATGTGACCACAGCAGTTGGCGCCCGATGTGATGTCCCACGGCTTGGATCCTCCATGTCTGCATGATATGGCTTCAGCTGACTCACATGAAACACTGGATGGATCTTTAACTTTGGCGGCAGTTGTATTCGATAAGACACTGTGCCTATACGCCGCTCGATGGGAAAGGGGCCTTCATATCTACGTATCAACCCCTTGTGTACTGGTCGCAATGACTTGAACTGTTGTGGTAGTAGCTTCACTATTACAAGGTCCCCTTCCTTGAACTCGACCGCTCGTCGCTTAAGATCTGCCCACTTCTTCATCTTTTTGGCGGCTTTGTTCAATGATGCTCGAGCCAAGTCAGTCTCCTCCTGTATGGACTTGGCGAATGTGTATGCTACGGGGCTGCTTATGAGGTGTCATCGGTTGCCTGCCTGTGGCTAACTCAAATGGACTTCGTCCAGTAGATTCGCTCCGCTGCAAATTATAAGAGAACTGGGCTGTGTCTAAGAGTTTTGCCCAATCTCGTTGGTTGGCACTCACATAGTGCCGCAAGTATAACTCTAGTAGCGCATTCACCCGCTCTGTCTGCCCATCCATTTGCGGGTGGAAGCTCGTCGAAAAAGCAAAATCGGACCCCAAAAGCTTGAACAGCTCGGACCAAAACTTCCCCGTGAAGCGGGGGTCGCGATCACTCACAATGGTCTTCGGAATGCCCCAATGCTTGACCACATGCTTAGTGAAAAGCTTGGCTGTGTCAACGGCAGTGATGTCTGGCGGTGCAGCAATAAAGATGGCATACTTAGAAAATCTGTCCACCACAACAATGATAGTCCCGCACCCTTCTGACTTGGGTAGTGCCGTAATGAAGTCCATGGATATGCTCTCGAATGGGTGTTCAGGAATGGGAAGTGGTTGTAGGAGACCGGCTGGCTACTACTGTTCCACCTTGTCTTGTTGGCACACAAGACAAGTCCTCACATAGGCCTCTACATCCTCCCGCATCCTTGGCCAATAATAAGAATCCTCCATGAGTGCCATAGTGCGATGCATCCCCGGGTGGCCCGCCCACTTTGTATCATGACACTCCTTGAGTATTTCCCGGCCCAAATTTCCCCACTTGGGCACAAAGAGGCGGTCTCCCTTAGTGAATAGCAAGCCATCTCGAATCCAAAACCGTCGGGTTTTGCCTTCCCTAGCAAAGTACATGATGTTCCTTGCCATCGGGTCTTGATCAAGCCCTTCCCGTATGCGATCCTTCAACATGCTGGCGGGTTGGCTTATGGCTGCAAGATCTACCTTCCGGCTTAAGGCATCGGCTACACGATTGGTTGTCCCCGGCTTGTACTCCAATGTGTAGTCAAACTCCGCAAGAAACTCCTGCCACCTTGCTTGCTTCGGAGTGAGCTTCTTTTGGGTTTGGAAGTAGCTTGCGGCAACATTGTCTGTCCGCACAATAAACTTGCTCCCAAGCAAGTAATGCCTCCATACTCGTAGACAATGGACCACCGCAGTCATCTCCTTCTCATGGACTGTGTAGCGCCGCTCGGCATCATTCAACTTGCGGCTCTCAAAGGCAATAGGATGCCCATTTTGCATAAGAACGCCCCCAATGGCATAGTCTGAGGCATCAGTGTGCACCTCGTATGGCTTTGTGTGATCCGGCAGGGCTAAGACTGGTTGCTCCGTCACCTTGATCTTTAGCTCTTCAAATGCTTCCCGGCCCTTTGGATCCCACTCCCACTTCTTGTTCTTCTTCAAGAGATTAGTGAGGGGTGTGGCAATGTTAGAATACCCCTCTATGAAGCGCCGGTAATAGTTGGCTAGCCCCAGAAAAGATCGGAGTTGGGGCACATTGGTTGGAGCCTCCCAATCTCGTATGGCCTTCACCTTGGCCTCTTCCATCATGATATGCCCGGTCTTGATGTTGTGGCCCAAGAATGACACCTCATCTCGGGCAAAAGAGCACTTCTCCAATTTTATGTAAAGTTCATTCTCCCGAAGTGCCTGAAACACCTTTCTCAAATGCTCCACGTGTTCCTCCAACATGGATGAGTAGATAACAATATCATCAAGGTAAACAACCACAAATTTATCCAAGTAAGGGTGGAATACCTTGTTCATGAGGGTGCAAAACGTGGCCGGGGCATTGGTGAGACCAAAGGGCATAACTAGAAATTCATAAGACCTGTACCTCATCACCATGGCGGTCTTTGGCTCGTCCCCTACGGCAATCCGCACTTGCCAATATCCGGACCGCAAGTCTATCTTTGAAAACCACTTGGCCCCTCCAAGTTGGTCGAACAACTCTCCAATGAGTGGTATAGGGTACTTGTTCCTGACCGTCAACTTGTTCAAGGCCCTATAGTCCACGCACATGCGTAGAGATCCGTCATGCTTCTTTTGAAAGAGCACTGGTGCACCATATGGGGACTTGGATGGCTGGATCATCCCCGCATCAAGTAGTTCTTTGAGTTGTTTCTTCAACTCCTCCAATTCAGGTGGTGCCATTCGATAGGGTGTGCGCGAGGGCGGGCTAGCATCCGCTACTAGCTCGATCTTATGGTCCACTTCCCTCCTTGGTGGTAGCTTCTTTGGGAGCTCCTTTGGCATAATGTCCTTGAAGTCCACAAGCACGACCTTGACTTCCATGGGCAACTCCCCCAAGCCCTCGGTCTTTGGCCCTTCGTCTATCTTAGGAACTATGGCATAGGTCTCCTCACTACGCCTAAGTCCCTTTGCGAATTGAATAGCCGACAACATGCTCGGCCCCTTGGCCTCCCTCTTGGCCGGTATAGTGCATGGAGTGTTTGCATCAAGGATATATAAAGAGTCTGAAAATGGTAGAATGCAAGCTCGTACCTCATCGAGCCACTCTAGCCCAAGTACCATGTCATAGTCATCCATGGGCACCACTGTGTAGGAGACATATCCTTGCCATTCTCCTATCGTGGTCTTTACTCCCTTGGCCGCTCCGGCAATTGGTTTCGCCTTCGTATTTACTGATTTGATTGATCCTCCGGTCGGAGTGATGGCAAGCCCCAGCTTCTTCGCCGCCTCCTCTCGGATGAAATTGTGTGTGGCTCCCGTATCCACCAATGCCTTGACTCTTTGTCCCCTAACCAAGGCATCCACAAACATAGACCCACCCTTGGGTCCTTTGGCGCGCTCCACCTTTGCTTTGACGGCATTGAGGAGCCGCAGAGATCCAATCTGTGTGCCCTCCTCTTGTGGCTCATCATCTTCATCTGCAAGAGCTGCTAGCTTGTTTACTTTTGGGCAATTGGCCATGAAGTGGTCGGTCTTGTGACAGAGGAAGCAAGTCTGTTCCCGGTCATTGGACCTATTGGTTGATGGTCTTGGTGCATTGCCCCTGTTGTAAGTTTGGATTGTGTTTGACTGGTTGCCTCCCACACTTTTGCCCTTGTCATCCCTCTTGCCTTTGTTGTTGCCATCGTTGGAGGACCGCAACTCAATAAGGCTCTCGGCATAAGCGATTGCCGTAGCCAAATCCTGCACTTGACGGCGTTGGAGCTCCTGTTTTGCCCATGGCCTGAGCCCATCAAGGAAAGCGAAGAAGGCCTCACGATCCGTCAACTCTGGAATCTCCAATATGATCTCTTGGAACTCCTTGATGTACTCTTTTTTAGTTTTGTTGTGTGTGAGCCGTCGTAGGCGTCCCCGAGCCTCATACTCCACATTCTCGGGATAGAATTGCCGCTTGAGCTCGGCCTTGAAGTCTTCCCATGTATTCATGCGGCATGTGCCTCGCTCAATATCGGCGTGTCGCCTCCTCCACCATAGAGTGGCTGTGTCGGTCAGGAATAGGGGCACTGTGCGAATCTTGGCCTCGTTGTCCCGTACATTCGAGGCTGCAAAGTATTGCTCCAAGTTCCATAGAAAGTTGTCAAGTTCCTTAGCATTGTGAGTCCCATTGTATGGTCTTGGCCTTGGAACATCGATCCTGGTTGGTGCCGTGGCCACATGATCCCCCGCATTGGCCATGGCCCTTTTGCATATAACCATGTCGTCCTTGAGAGTTTTGAACTCTTCTTGCAAGGCCTCAATCATGCCCTTAAACTCATCGAATTGATTCTTCACATCAAAATTGAAAGAGTTAATTTGTTGGAGTACCTGACCTTGAAACTCCTCCCCCGATGTGTTTTCTTCAAGTTCCCGCACCCTCTCGGCCACATCCTTGAAGGCTTGGGAGTGATCCGCCATGTATTGCTCCAGTCGGATCATCCTGTTCTCCATGCCACCCATAAAGTCGACCGAGGGTTCCCTTGACTGGCCTCGGCCCTTCCTCGGTGCCTTCTCCAGCTTCTCGGGTTGTTGGACCACCCCTGAGTCCGACATTCTTTCTTCTAGCAAACACCAACGAACAACCTTGAGTGCGGAAGCTTTAAGAGCCGACCTAGGCTCTGATACCACTTGTCACGGGATGAGAGCTTTCACCCAAACTTTCTCGAACCCGTGCGGCACTTGACTAGTAACCCCGCGTCGCTAGCAAGTCAGCCTTCCTCCCGAGTTGGTTGCTAAAGTGCTAGAAAGAGAGAACACAAAGAGATTTGAGAGAATGCTTTGTATTGCTTGAATACTTGATTGAAAACTTGATGGTTTACAAATGAACTCCTCCCCCCTATATATACAAGTTCACCTCCTCAATGGACGGTGATGATCAATTTGATCTAATGGCTAGAAATGATCTTCTAGGATGTTCCACACATCTACAAGCTTCTACATACTTCTAACATGTATTTCTATAAGGTTCTAGAATGACCTACAAAAGAATGTACAAGGGATGTCTAGAATCTTCCGGGGTGCTCCAAAGTGTTCTTCAAGCTTCCGGGAGCTTCCGGATGTCCCAAAGCCTCTCCAATGTATGCCGGAATCTTCTAGAAAGTTGCGGGTTGTGACACTAAGCTAACATGCATCATAACATCATCAAAATCTTCAACCTCATCCAAAAATTCAGGAAAACAGGGCATGCTAGTTCTGCCCAGATTTTCGAGCACTTATTTTCATAATAAGAAAACCAACACCTAGCATATGTAACATGCTCGAACAAACATGCTAGGAACTTCATAATACTTCCATGTAAGTACTCACACCAAGGTTTTGACCAAACCTATACTTAGCATGCATGAAAATATCACCACAAAACCCAAACTTGAACAAAACCCAGAAAAACAGAGTACCCACTTACCCCTCTCTTTTTGCTCCTCTTCTTGCAAGGTTTTACACCTTATAAATCCACCTTTCCCCCCCTATTTTGCAGCACTTAAGGGACGAAAAAAGGGTAAAGGAAGAGGGAAAGGAGGAGAAGGGAAGGAAAGTGATTGGGCATGGGTTGGGGATGGGGATGAGTAATGAGGCATGGGTTTGCCAAGTGGGGGGCCGAGTGGTTGGGGGGTGGGTGGTGTGGTTGGGGTGCCATGTGGTATTTAGTTGTGTCCCGGTATTTAGTACGATGTATTAAAATATCCTCACTCGATATTTATAACTTTACTTAATTAATACATCCCTTAAAACACCCAACATGCCCCCTAAATCACATCATCATAACATAATCATAACCCCCAATTTAAAAGTACCACCACCCTTAACCATAACATAATCATATATGTTAACACATAAACATATAACCATTTCTGGGGTATTACATTACTCTCCTACTTATAAGATTTCGTCCCCAAAATCCTCATGCATTCACTATATCGAAACTTAAACATAAAAACATACCAGAGAATAGTTCCGGATAGTGCTGCACCATATGCCATTCCATCTCCCACGTAGCCTCATCGACACCCCGACGATCCCACTGAACTTTGATCATCGGTATAACTTGGCTTCGTAGTCTGCGATCGTCGCGATCCAGAAATCTGATTGGTCGTTCATCGTAGGACACATCTGAGTCTAACTGTACTTTAGTAGTGTGATGTCCAGATTTATTAATAATCATTTTTTGGATTAATTTTTGATATTTATAAGATGTGTATAGATTTAATTATTGGGTATCGGATTTTAGAATGAAGTTGGGATAAATGATTCCGGGATCGAATTATAATGCTAATTAAATTCAAGGAGATTCTTAAATTTTGAGATTTGTAAATTGGAATAAAATTAGTGTGAATTGAATTGCTATGCAAATTAATTAGGAAAGAGATTCCTTGCAAATTAATAAAACTATTTGAGTTTAAATATTAATATAATTAGGGATGAGATATTATATTTGTGAAGGTAGTTAAATTGAAGGCTATATCACTCAATCCTTATCTCTCTTCATCGGTCAAACAAAAAAAAGAAAAAGAAAAGAAAGAGATCTCCCTCTTCCCTTACTCTCCTCTCGTGAGCAACGTGCAGGCGACGATTTCCAGATTTATGGGTATAAATTTCATGTAAGTTTTGTTGTGTAAATCCTACCTTATCCCCTAGTTATTCATTTGCCTTGACCTCTTTTATTGTTGGCTCGATTTTGGCTGTTTGGGGAAGATTTTTGGTCGAAAATTATACTGGATGCAGGAGGTGTTCAGTCCTTTGTTCGATCGTTTCTCTAGTTATTTTGGATCGATTTTATGTTGTTCTAGGATTGAGATTTTTGTTGCTATGATTTTCCAAAACCTACTGCTGTCATGGGTCGAAATCTGTGGTGTTATTTCGAGAATTTTGCTGCTGTTGTTCGAGAAATTTGTTGCTCTTTTGGGTTCAAGAATTTTGCCGCATTTTAGGCCTAAAACATGTTGAATCTGGTTTGATTGCTTGTGCTATAAATTGGTTTGAAAATTCTGAAATTTGGTTCGAAAATTCAGCAAATTTTTGTAAGGAAATTATGTGCTATAATTGATCAAATTTTGTATGTTGGCATGGTCTAATTGGAAGGCTGTGATGATCGAAAATTTGGGCTATCATGGGACTTGAAAATCATGCCCTTAGGGTGTTTGATATTATGCTTAAGTAGTGTTGAAGTGTTGGCCAAAGCACTACTAATTATGTAATAAGAAAGTCTACTTTTATGGCTTATATCATGATAGTGCTTTGGTGAGTCGGGCTATGGTTTGGTATTCTAACAACTTTGAGCATGTGTGTTATAACATGTATTAAAGTATATATTAATGAAAATAATTGCATGTGTGCAATGGCATGAATTGGGGACTTTATTGAGTATTTGTATGGCCAATCTATGAAATAATTGTGTAGTTGATTCGGGTAAGCTAGATTGCCTCGTTTATGTGACAATGTCTATTTTATTGAGCTATTGATTTATGGTATGGCTATGAAAGTAAGAACTATATGATGGTTATGAACTGTTTTGATTTCGAGCTAATATTGAATTGATATTCGATATAGACACTACATGAGACTTCGGACGTTGATGATAGCTTGTTCGTGTTGTCTACTATAAGGTACGTGGTGACGTACGAGCAGGTATATCTTGTATCTATAAATTCATGTATACATGCAATTTTGAATATGATGTTTCAGGTAAGTGTTTGACTTTAATAATTGAGTTTCATAACGAGTTATGGGGGACACGTAGTGGTACGTGATCCGATTATACTTGTTGAGTAGTGATGCCGTGGGCATGAGCGATATGAGAAAGTATCGAGAATGAGATGGTGGGATAACCAGGTTTACATTGGGATAACCAGGTTTACATTGATATTGAACTATTTATGTTTGAGCATAAATAATATATTGTCGTTGTAATGAATTCATAAGCGTTGTTGAGTATCACATTTTCAGTGATAATACTAAACTTGACATTATGAAGGTGCGTGAGTTTGAAACAGGAACAGTGTGTGGAAGCTATACAAATTCGGAATTGTACAGGGAGTATATTTTATGAGTTTTGAATAATCTAAATTATTGCATTATGATTTTGTATGCTGATTTGTGATTGAATATTGAGTGGGAGTGTGCTCACCCTGTGTGGGGGCTGTTTCTGTTAAAACAGGTACAACATGTACGATGCGGCCTTGGAGTGCTAGGCTCGAACCTTGTTGGATGATGCTTCCAGAAGCGTAGTATGAGATTGAGCCGATATACGAGGTTGAGCGGTTGGTATATACTAATTATGCATCCGGATGAATATCCGTTATTCGTTGCTCTTCTGTGAGCACTTGTATCTGTATATGGACTGTATAAGGGTGTTGAAACCCACTTTTGTTGTCTTATTAGTGTGGTGTCTTCCCTGGCTGGGAATTTATTTAGTGTTTCTGTATTCTGTTTAGTATTGTGTTGTCCTGGTCGGGAGTTATATTGTGTGATGTGTTTTTATTTCCGGATACCTCAGTTTGTGGGGAGACTCTGCCCAAATTTTTATAAAAACCCACATTGTAAAAGTGGTGTAATGGGGATGGCATTGTGTGAAATCCCCGAGTCTATTTGTTGGTCGAGATGATCATATAATGTTGAACATTGGTTATGTCATGGGATTATGGGAAACATGAAATGATTCTTTTTTAAAGAATGAAAAGAAAATGAAAAAAATTATACACATATGACGTCATAAATGAACTAATGATGAGTTTAAGTGTTGGGGTCTTACAAGTAGGCTGTAAGACATGAGACGGGTCTGGCTCATACTTCCGTAACATAGAAACGTGAAAAATATCGTGTATGCCAGATAAAGACGGCGGTAGAGCCAAACGGTAGGCCAATGTACCGATACGCTACAAAACTTCATATGGCCCAACATACCTCGGGGATAACTTCCCCCGCATACCAAAACGAACCACACCCCTGAAGGGCGAGATCTTTAAGAAGACCCTGTCTCCTAACTGGAATTCCAGCGGTCGTCGCCGCTTATTGGCATAGGCTCCTTGCCTATCCTGGGCCGCTTTCATCTTTTGGCGTATCAACTTTATCTTGTCTTCCATAACCCTGATCATATCCGGTCCTCCGACAGCTTTGCTAGTCAAGTCCTCCCAATACAGCGGTGACCTACATCGTCGTCCATACAGAGCTTCAAAAGGAGCCATTTGAATGTTCGCCTGATAGCTGTTATTATAGGAGAACTCTACCAGTGCTAGTGAATCCTGCCATGGAGTATCAAACTCCAAAATACATGCCCTCAACTTGTCCTCGAGCGTCTGAATGGTACGCTCCGTCTGACCGTCTGTCTGAGGGTGATAGGCCGTACTCAGTCTCACCTTTGTGCCCAAAGCTGTTTGGAGACCCTCCCAGAAATGTGAAGTGAACCTTGGGTCTCTGTCAGACACTATCGAGACTGGAATACCATGCAATCTCACCACATCCCATATATACATCTGGGCCATCTTCAAGTATGTAAATAACATACTGTAAGGGATGAAGTGAGCCACCTTCGTCAGCGTATCTACGATCACCCAGATCGCATCAAATCCTGAGGCCGTCTTTGGCAAGTGGGTCACAAAGTCCATAGATATATGCTCCCACTTCCATTCGGGTACCTCTATGCTCTTCAGCTCGCCACCAGGCCTCTATCTCTCTGCCTTTACCTGCTGGCAGATCAAACATCTTTTAACAAAAGTAATCACTTCACGCTTCATGCGTCTCCACCAGAATTTACCGCATAGGTCCTTATACATCTTCCTTCCTCTTGGGTGAATACTGAACCGACTACTGTGAGCTCGCTCCAATATTCTTCTACGCAACTCTGGTGTATCTGGGACTTCTCATCGGTTGCCCAGTCTCAAGGAATCATCCTCAGCCACTCGGAACTTGGCTGGCTGACCCTGAAGTACCAATGATGTCTACCTCTGAACCTAATCATCCGACCTCTGGGCCTTCCTGATCGCCTCAAATATGTCTGGCTCTGCCAATAGGGTCGACACTCGCACAGGCGACGTGTCCACATCGAAATCATAACCCAGATGGCAGTAAGAAGTCATCAAAGCCGACAAACACATAGCATCCTCAACAGTACTCTTCACCTTCCGACTTAAGGCGTCTGCTATCAAGTTCGCTTTACCAGGATGGTACTCAATCTCACAGTGATAGTCCTTGAGTAAATCCATCCACCTTCTTTGCCTCATATTCAATTCAGCCTGAGTGAATAGAAACTTCAGGCTCTTATGGTCCATATATATAGTGAAAGACGTACCATACAAGTAATGCCTCCAAATCTTCAAGGCAAAAATGATGGCCGCCAGTTCCAAATCATGCACTGGGTATCTAGCCTCATGTGGCTTCAACTGCCTCGATGCATAAGCTAACACATGCTTATCTTGCATCAATACGCAGCCCAAACCCTGCAGTGACGCATCCGTATACAAGGCGAACCTCTTAAGCTCGGAATCACCAACACAGGCGCTGTAGTCAAACGACGCTTCAGCTCTTGGAAGCTTTCCTCACAAGCCTCAGACCAATAGAAGGGGACTCCTTTCTGAGTCAGCTGTGTCAGGGGTTTGGCAATCTTTGAAAAACCCTCGACGAAACGTCGGTAATATCCTGCCAGACTGAGAAAGCTCCGTATCTCAGGTACAGAAGTGGGTGCAACCCACTCCATCACAGCTTCAATCTTCTTGGGATCTACAGATATCCCACTGCTAGATATAACATGACCCAAGAACACCACACTGCTCAACCAGAACTCGCACTTGTTAAGCTTTGCATATAACTCATGATCCCTGAGGATCTGGAGTACCGTCCTCAAGTGCTCCACGTGTTCTTCCTCAGTCCGGGAGTAGATGAGTATATCGTCAATGAAAACTATGACGAACCGATCCAAATATGGCTGGAACACCCTGTTCATCAAAATCATGAAAACAGCTGGGGTATTCGTCACTCCAAAAGGCATGACTAAGAATTCATAGTGCCCATATCTCGTCCTGAAAGCCGTCTTCTGAACATCATCCTCCCTTACTCGAATATGATGATACCCCCATCTCAGATCGATCTTACTGTAGAGCCTCGTACTTTGCAACTGATCAAACAAGTCATCGATCCTCGGAAGTGGATACTTGTTTTTTTACTGTGGCCTTATTCAGTTGCCTATAGTCAATGCATAGACGCATCGATCCATCCTTCTTCTTAACAAACAAAACAAGCGCACCCCATGGCGATACGCTAGGGCGTATGTAGCCCTTATCAAGGAGCTCTTGCAACTGAGTCTTTAACTCCCTTAGCTCTGCTGGTGCCATCCTATATGGGGCACGAGAAATGGCAGACGTCCCTGGTAGTAACTCAATCCCAAACTCGACCTCTCTCGTCAGTGGAAATCCGGGAATCTCCTCCGGAAAAATATCAGGAAACTCCGCCGCTACGGGCACATCCTCAACCTTTAACTCTTCCTACTTTCCAGTAACATCAACAGCATAGATCAGATATCCCATATGGCCTCGTTCCAATAACTGTGCCATCTTGACAGTAGATATCAACGGAATCTTTGAACGGGAACCATCTCCATAGAATGTCCACTGGACTCCCAAATCAGATCTGAACCGGACAGTCCTCTGCCTGCAGTCCACAACTTCCTGGTACTTATTCAGCACATCGATGCCCACAATGCAATCGAAGTCCGACATTCCCAGAACAATCAAGTCTGACCTCAGCTCATTGCCCTCAAAATAAATGTGGCCTTCATAGACAATCTGATCAGTAATCAAACTTCTTCCAGCGGGTGTCGAGACCACAAGAGGCATGGGCGACGGAGAAGTGCATATGTGGTGCCTTTCCACAAAACTCGTCGGCACAAAAGAGTGTGACGCACCTGTGTCTATCAATATAAAAGCAGGGTGCGAAAATAAAAGGCACGTACCCGCTATAACCTCCTCCGGAGCCGCTGTAGCCTGCTCCTTCGTCAAAGCATAAACCTACCCCTGAGGTGGCCCCATGGGCTGACCTCCATACTGCCTCGGTGCAAAAGGTGGTATGTGCTGTGCTGCTCTGTCCGCAGGCCTCCCCGCAGAATTCTGTTGTCTTCCCCTGTTGGGACACTGCCGAGCAAAGTGGCCTTTGTCGCCACAAACATAACATCCTACACAGTCCTTCGCCAAATGTGGTTGCCCACAAAGAGTGCACTGGACCTTCCCGAATCTGTCTCCCTGAGACTGACCTCTTCCAGATGGGGCATCGTTCCTACGATTTCCTTTCCAATGATTCTCAAGCCTCTTACCACTGAATCTCGAAGCCGATGCATTCCCCCTTGGATTGAACTGATCACCCCTCGGCCTTAAATTGTCAGAAGTGGATTTCTGAGGGGGTGCTGGAGGTGGCACTGCATCAGGATATGCGCCAACTCCCAGTTTGGCTAGCTCGGCCTGTGAAAGTGCATCATCAAAACAGGCAGGGCCATAAGTGATCACTCTGTCATACAGTTCAGGCCTCAAGCCCTTCATGAAGTTCCTCATCTTTGCTTGAGTGCTTGCAGCAATGTGAGGTACATATCTGAGCAAGGAACAGTATTGAAGAGCGTAATCTGACACAGGCATGTTACCTTGCTTGAGGTTGGTAAACTCATCTTCTTTAGCCTGTCGTGCGGTAGCTGAAAAGTAGCGGGTCAGAAATCGAGTTCTGAACAGCTTCCAATTAATTTCCTGTCCCTGAGCCTCTTGCTCTACCACTGTGGTCTTCCACCACATCAATGCTTTCTTAGCCAGTTGGAACTCTGCTAATCTAATCCATGCGGACTTCGCACACGGAGCTGCCACAAAAATCTGCTCCATCCTTTTTAGCCACTCTTCAGCCAATTCCCCTGTTTAAGTTCCCTCGAACATCGGGGGTCGGTATGCCAAAAACTGAGCCAAGCTCAACTCCCCAGGTAATAATTGCTGCTCAGAGGGTTCCTCGCCTAAGGCTGGCGGTGGTAGGAGATTCGTACGTCCAGCACTTGCATTGACGCTAATAGCATCACCTACTTCCACATTTGCTACCATGCTGCAACACAAGGGTTAACAACAATACCAAAAGCAGTTCATAAAGTACATCGTTAGATAATTAAACATGTTAGTATAACATCTTCTACTTCATATGCAACATATGTATAAAACATATTCAAAAGTAAGCACCTAGCTAACTTATTGCTAAGGCTACCCTTCACTCATTCCCGGGTTATCTAACCACTGCTCTGATACCACTAATGTGGGGTCTTCCCACCTTAACAGAGTTAGGATAACAAAATTTGAACTAAACATGCATTTTATAACGTTTTAGGGTTCCGGTTGTTACGTGAGCTAATAGGATTACAGGCCAAAATAAAAACTTCGTAACTTAATAGATACATTCCTAAACAAGAATGCTAACGTTTTAGATTTATACTACTCCTAGTGTAGATACTAAACATAAACAAAATCATATGCATCTTGTATCCTTGTAGCTCACTGCTTCAACCCGACCCTTAGCCCCTTCAGTCCAAAAGCGTACCTACAGGGACAACGCATCATGAGCATACAAGTGTTTACTTAACATCATAATAAAAGGCATAACAGTAAATACAAAACATCTTAGTTAAGTAAAATTTGTTGGTCGTTCTTTAACTTCTTTTTGTTGTCCCTGATTCTCATTCATGTATAAGGGCATCTTACCCCATTGTATGACATCTTACCATAACATAAACATCGTGTGGCATATTACCACATGGGCATCTTACCCAATCGTATGGCATCTTACCATATCATAACATCGTGTGGCATCTTACCACATGGGCATCTTACCCAATCGTATGGCATCTTACCATATCATATACATCGTGTGGCATCTTACCACATGGGCATCTTACCCAATCATATAGCATCTTACCATATCATATACATCGTAACATCATTTAAACCATCATAACATATAAACATCATTTCATGTAAACGTCATCATTTCATCGTACATACTTATGCGATAAATGCATAGTCATAATGTAGAGGCGTGTTTTACCGTCCGATGCCCGTACATTTCTTACGTACCTTTTTAAAAGGAGGAGAAGTAGATAACTCTATCTCCTTGATTGCGTTGGTACCTGTGATGGTTCTACAAAACCACATAATACCATATTAGATGCCTCAATACAATCTCATACCATAAACTTAACAAAATAAATCATCATCATATTTTTCAACATTCTGCCTCTCTCGATCAATCGGCCCCAAGGTCTCGATCGATCGAGAAAATATGCATAAACAGTGCCCAAACACTCTGCCTCGATCAATCGATCGGAAGGAATTATCGATCGATCGAAAAGTTTCACCGATCGATCGGTATATCCTTCAATCGATCGGTCCCTGAATTCCAAAACATACATTAAACAATCTACCTCGCTCGATCGATCGGGACTAAAGTTTCGATCGATCGAGCACTCTGAAAAATCGGGGTTTCCCTAGATTTTCGAGCACCTCTTTTCCTACCATCATTTCTACTTCATAAAGCGTAAAACATGCCTGAACAAAAATGTTATAAGCTTCATAAAACTACCATGCATGTGTTCAAATCAAAGGTTTAACAAAACCTAAGCTAACATGCATCATAAAATCATCAAAATTGTAATACCCCCGAAATGTTATATGATTATATGCTACGATGATGATTTACGATGTGTTTAAGAGGGTTGTGGTACTTTAATTGGGGGTTATTATTATGATATGATGATATGATTTAGAGGGCATGTTAGGTGTTTTAATTGTTGTATTGATGTAGTAAGATTATAAAATATCAAAGGGAGATATTTTTATACATCGTATGAAATACCGGGACACAATTAAACACCACAACACCACCCTACATGCAACCACCCTACCCCCCACTTGCAGCAACCCACGCCCCTCCCCTGTTTTCTGGAAAATAATTGACCAAGTAGGCATGTTGGCATTAAGATATTTTCACTCTTGCCTCTTCCAAAAACTTCCTTCTTCCTCCCTTCTTCTCGTCTGTAATCTGGACTGTTACTAGGAGGAAAGTGGTCGGAAATTCCCTGTGAAAATCGAAGAGCAAAAGTGGTGAGGAATCACGCTGGTTCACCAGCTTTTTCATTTTATGCATGTATGTTCATCGTAGCAGTTTTGGCATGTTAGTGTTAGGGTTGTTGAAACCTTGTTATTAACACTTGTAGGTAATGTTTATGAAGCCCCTAGCATGTTTTAGTAAGTAACTTACATGCTTTATGTGTTAGATTTTCGGTTGTAAAAAGGGCTCCTCGAAAATCTGGGCAAGGAAGTGCCCTGTTTGTATGTTGGGTAGGGCTTTTATTATGAAGATTTGAAGCATGCTAGCTTAGGTTATGAGTAAACCTTTGACGTGATTACATACATGATAGTTTGGTGAAAATGCCAGCATATTTGTTTAAGCATGAACTATGGGCTATGTGGTAGTTTTGTTGCTATAAAGATGTATGTTCAAAAATTCTGGGCTGTATAATTATGCCCTGTTTTTCAGAAAAGTTGATCGAGTACTGATAAAAAGGGGTAGCTTTAATGCATGACGGTTTAGGTTATGAGTGAACCTTTAATTTTAATACATGCATGGAAGTATGATGAAGCTATTGATATGCTTGTTGAGGCATTGTATGTATGTTATGAAGTAGTTAGAAGGGTATGAATTGAGGTGTTCGAGATTTCTGGAAAATCTCGCATGAATGTGAACGACCAATCGATCGGTGATGAACACCGATCGATCGGCAAATGCCGTAGCAAAATAATGAAAATGATGAACAGTTAGCGATCGATCGGCGGGGGAGACCGATCGATCGGTAGTCACTGTTCATGTGTTGTAAAATTTTATATTTATTTTTTTTGGAAATTGATTACGATTCTCGTATCGGTGCCTAATATTGTATTATGTGGTTGTGTAGAGCCATCCCAGGTACCAGCACAATCAAGGAGATAAGTCTGTTGACTCCTCCTCCTTTTGAAAAGGTACGTAAGAGACGTACGGGCATCGGACGGTAAAACACATCCCTACACTATGACTATGCATTTATCGCATGAATATATACGATGAAATGATGATGTTTATATGATGATGTTTATACGATGTTTATATAATGATGTGATACGATGTTATTATGTGGTAAGATGCCACGGGGTAAGATGCCCCACATGGTAAGAGGCCATGCGATGTTATTTGTGGTAAGATGCCACGGGGTAAGATGCCCCACATGGTAAGAGGCCATGCGATGTTTATTTGTGGTAAGATGCCACGGGGTAAGATGCCCCACATGGTAAGAGGCCATGCGATGTTTATTTGTGGTAAGATGCCACGGGGTAAGATGCCCCACATGGTAAGAGGTCATATGATGTTTATAATGTGGTAAGATGACACAGGGTAAGATGCCCATATGCATGATTATTAATCAGGAACAACAAGAAGAAGGTAACGAATAACCAGCATGTTCACTTAACTAAGATGACGTACATTTATTGTTATATTTTGTTATGATGTTATAAGATGATGATACTATAAGATGATGATGCTACAAGATGATGATGCTATAAAATGATGATGCTTATATGATAATGATGTTATAAGATGATGATATTTACAAGATGATGATGCTTATATGATGATGATGTTATAAGATGATGATATTTATAAGATGATGATTTTAATCATTCATGTCAAGAATTAATGATTTTTATGCATGGCTATGAAACAGGGACAACAAGGGTTAATGCGATTAACCAGGAAGTATACGTTACCAATTATTTTCATGCATTTATTTATATGCCATTGCCTTATGATGTTAAGTAATACATGCTCATGATGGGTTGTTCCTGTAGGTACACTTTTGGACTAAAGGACTAAGGGTCGGGTTGAGGCAATGAGCTACGAGGAACACAGGAACGTATAGGATTCAGCTTCTGTTTATTATCTACTCTAGGAGTAGTATAAATCTAACATGTTAACATTCATTATGGGAATGTAACTAATAAGCTTTGAAGTTTTATTTGGCCTGAAATTCTGTTAGCTCATGTAACAACTAGAACCCTAAGATGTTATTAATGCATGATTAGTCCTTCTTATGTCTATTAATCACTGTTAAGGTGGGAAGACCCCACAAAAATCTTCAACCTCATCCAAAAATTCAGGAAAACAGGGCATGCTAGTTCTGCCCAGATTTTCGAGCACTTATTTTCATAACAAGAAAACCAACACATAGCATATGTAACATGCTCGAACAAACATGCTAGGAACTTCATAATACTTCCATGTAAGTACTCACATCAAGGTTTCGACCAAACCTATACTTAGCATGAATGAAAATATCACCACAAAACCCAAACTTGAACAAAACCCAGAAAAACAGAGTACTCACTTACCCCTCTCTTTTTGCTCCTCTTCTTGCAAGGTTTTACACCTAATAAATCCACCTTTTTCCCCCTATTTTGCAGCACTTCAGGGACGAAAAAAGGGGAAAGGAAGAGGGAAAGGAGGAGAAGGGAAGGAAAGTGATTGGGCATGGGTTGGGGATGGGGATGAGTAATGAGGCATGGGTTTGCCAAGTGGGGGGCCGAGTGGTTGGGGGGTTGGGTGGTGTGGTTGGGGTGCCATGTGGTATTTTGTTGTGTCCCGGTATTTAGTACGATGTATAAAATATCCTCACTCGATATTTATAACTTTACTTAATTAATACATCCCTTAAAACACCCAACATGCTCCCTAAATCACATCATCATAACATAATCATAACCCCCAATTTAAAAGTACCACCACCCTTAACCATAACATAATCATATATGTTAACACATAAACATATAACCATTTCGGGGGTATTACAGACAGTGTTGACATTTATAGGGTCAACATCCATCACTTGTGGAGGTTGATCATCGAAAGAACCTGACACAAAAATCGCCGAAGACACATCGGTGATTTTATGTTACCAACAAGGAGATGGTAATAGGTTCATGGGAAGGAACGGTGAGAGTAGGGTCTACCGTAAAGACTTCGGCCGGGGCGCTACGAACTATGCTCAAGTCAGTAGGGGTGGAGTTTTCGTCCCCTGGTAGAGCAGACCAAGAGTGTAGGCCTGTTAAGATCCTGAGATCGTGAAGAGCAGCCTCAGCCATTTCAAATGTGATGGCCCAATCCTAATTATGTGATTAATGATCACAAAATGATAATTATAGCGTAAACAGCGGAAGATTTGTTTAACATTTAGTAACAAGTGGCCCTAACATTTCGTCATGACTTCATCGCACGAGGAACATACCACCAATACCAATAGAGATATACTGAAAATATTTATAGATACGATCAGTTCTTATCCAGCATACACAAATCAAACTACTAAACATATATCTATATTGGGCTAAATAAACTAAATATACATAGACTCATCTCACTCCAGGGATACACCCATGGTACCAAGACTACTGGGCTAAACAAGAGTAAAACCTCAAGTGTGACTCCCATCATACGGGCCGTCTCTGCCGTCCTGGTCACCTGTACTACCTGTCATTGTCCACACACAAAGACAACAACAGCCCCCTTGGGGTGAGCAAAATCCCAATATGGAAAGATCAAAAGAAATACAACATGTATCTATAACATGATATATGAAATGAAATGAAATGCAATGCAATGCATGTCATGTCATGTCGGTATCGTACACCCATCCACTAGGTATCTTAGAGCCAATAAATGAAAGTCCAAATGTCTCAATAGCTCTAGCATGTCAACCAAAGGGATGTCTATATGGTGCGTCGTCAAAGCGTCAACGCATCCCAGCTCTTGACATCATATCATATCATACAGATGACGTCAGCAAGGCGCCATCCACAACAATCTCAGCAAATAGGGATAATCCATAGGATGACGTCGGCAAACGCCACCAATCCCCGTATCAATAATCATAGTAATCATAATGGCCACGAATCCCTATGCCTTTCAGGCTACTTAATGCCAGACATAGCACCGTGTACAACCCTTATGATTGATCGAATCCAAACGAATATGGTAACAAAGAATCGTAGCTCAACGTGTACGTCATGCATCGATGTATGTATAAAAATGATGTGTTAACAAAATATTTATTTTTATACACCGATGTGAAATTATGAATGCTATGAATGCCACATTATGTAAATAAAATTACGTAGCCACGTATCTCAAGTAAGTCATATAAGTCATCAAATCATATACCAACTGATACGGATACATGTCGTATGTTACCCGATTGCAACATACCTTTCTCTCTCGATCTACAAGGGTCAATTTGAGCTTGTAGGACCGAAGTAGTCACTGTATATCAATATAAATTCACAATTCAATAAACTAATCTTTAAAAATTGGTTATCAATTTTAGTCACAGATGTAATTATATCATAATTTAATTTGGTAAATTATTTTTCACCAATTCAAATTATTATTCAACAATTATAGTCCAACTTAACTGGTAATGATCCAAGCAAAGTCAGAAAAATCAGATATCAAATTTTACCAAAATCGCACACAGTTCACGCACGGTTTTCTTCCGACTCCGGTGACCTCCGACGGCGGTAGAGGTGGTGGCTGGTGTAGAAAGTTTTGTCTAGGTACAAGGAATAGATTTGGTGCCTTGGCTTCATCCAATTCGTGGTTGAGTCGAAGAAATCGAAACAAAAGTGCAGAAACCCTAGCCTGCGCGATTTTCAACGTTCAAGGGCAAAATCGAAGCACTTTTCGAACACCAAAAATCGATTATCTGGTGTGGAAAGATGCACCTCTGAGTTGTGAACATGGTGGTAGGTCGGGCTCGTCAATAGGTGGTCGGACAGCGGCGAACGGAGCGGATAAGTACACGGTGGTCGGTGATCTCGCGAGAAGTGTGTGTTTTCGCATGTTTTAGTAGGTGTCCGCGATTCAGTGTGTGTTTTTACATGTTTTGCTATGTGTTTTACGTCCTACACTGATATATATTAATTCCCGACCAATTTTGAACATCGGGGTTTCACCGGTGTACTGGTTCATGTATATTACATATAAGTCCACAACTGACTTCGTGTCCTTATTTCAATCACAAAAATTAAATCTTTCGATTTATTACAAATTCTATAATTATTAAATTATTGTAACAAAATTTCGGTGTTAATCCAAATATTCTAAAAATATATATTTGTCATTCACCATGTTTGACCCGACTGTCAATTGACATGTATAAGGTCAATTTTCACTCTCATTAATTATATTATATTCTCATTAATTAATTTCTAACTAAGTAACACATTCATGTACAAATTGTACTTAATTCTCATTATCAAATGTTGGGACATCACATACAAAATGTTAAGTATGATGTCGAGCTGTTATCAAAGATAATATTCCTCATGTTTATTCTCAACCATATGATTGACATAAGATGAATCACATAATTGTTGAAAAGTTAAACATGATTTCCGCTAATACGGTATGAGGCCTTACATCAAGCTTGGGTCCTAAGGCGTTGAGTACAGCCCTATCAGCTTTAAACTCCTGGAGCCGCGAGTGAACTAGAGCTTGAAGTTCTCCCACGTAGTTCATCATGCGGAAGACATCACATAGCATCAGACTCTTCTCTATGTCATGCATTTGAAGGTAGGCAACAATGATGTTCTCATCAAGTCTTGATTGTTAGAGGATTGGAGAGCAATCATCAAAACGAATTTTGAGACGAGTCTCCACCCATCTATCAAATATCGCAAGTTGTGGTTGCAGTTTGACTTCAACTTCGGTCATAACCAGTTGTATTTCAAATGCTACTGGAGTTGACACTGGATCCATAGCCGCTTTACTCTTTCCGGCGGAAGTGTCCTTAGGATGACAATAAGGACAGAGTGTCTTTGGTGGCCAGAAGCTTATAGAGCGCGGTCCTTGGTGAGAACTCAATAATATGTTGGTGGAGTTGTCAGTAGGAGCAGCTGGTACGGTTGGGACCATGGCCAAGGATGCAGCCATTGCGACTGGTTCCTCTGTTGGAGGATTTTCAGGACTGATCTCCCGAGAAGTCATCGTAACCTCTGCTGGAACTGCAGTAGAGATAGTATCAGCAGCAGTAGAAGTAGTAGCATGAACTTGCTGCCTGAGGGCAGTAGAAGTCCCTTTCCTGGTCCGTAGCTTTTTAGGAGGGGGAGGGGGTGATGACTCAATAGATTCTGATATTGTCTGCTCAGAGTCACTCACTACTTGAGTTGTCTGCCGCTTGGTGGTGAGAACTTTGATCTGACCAACTTCTCTACCAACTCGCTTCCCGTGAATCTGAAGATATTTGGCCGTGAGAAGTTTCCCCGGATGGAGAGTAGATAAGGCCCCCGCCTGAATATGTTTGCTCTCAAAATACGGCTGAGAGGAAGAGCAAAGCCAGATTGACCCTTCCCTGATGTCACTAAGCCAGTTAGAACCTGAAATAGGACGACTGACCAGTTGACATTTAGACCTTTAACAATAGCACTTATCACCTCAAACTTTTCTAGGGTGATGACATCGAATGATCTGGCTTTGCACAGCAAACCTTTTGAGATGACATCAGTGAGTTGGCGAAAATGGATCTTCATCAAAATCTTTTTAAATGGAGGACGTCGCAGACTAACGTCAAAGTCGGACGAAACAGTACGCATCTCTTCTCGAATAGCCATTGAGATGGTGGAAAAGTCGGTGAGTCCTGTCATAGGAAGACTTAGTTGGGTGGCAAAGTCCACTTGAGTAATGGTGATAGACTGGCCAGAGATGAAGGCCACCACCGAGTTGTCCACTATCCTTGCAGTGGCGTAAAATTCCTGGAGAGCCTCTTTATAGAAGGTAGGTGCCTGACTCAGTATAACCAGGAGTCCAGAGGTATCCAGCTTTTGACAAACATCATTTATGCCTTCATCAGTTATGGTGGAAACCGAGTGAAAATCTACATGGATAGCGTTTGTAACAAAGCTTGGCTGGCTAATCTTTGACATTTTGTAGTGTAGAAACTGAGAATCTGATGATCTGAAGAGTAAATTTCTTCAAAAAAGTGTTAGCACAGTAATTTTGGAAGTGGTAAGAGTGAAAAGAATGAAAATGGTAAAAGCGGTTAAAGAGAGAGGGTAGATGTAACGTCGTACTGTAGATGAGCGGACACATGGACACGTGTCGTTCATCTAACGAGTTAGAATTTTTTAAAAGTAGATGAAAGGACACGAATTGGGCGGGATCAAAATAATTTATTATTCGTATAAAATTAAATTTGAATTCCGACGTTTCAGTTGGTTGGTAAGTATCGAAGGTTATTGTCAGCAAGGCATATGTAGTAAAGTCTACTGGTATGTAGAGTCCTACTGGTAAGGTAGCATCTACTGCAACAGACTATTATTTTACCAGCTAAGCATCGGTAGACCTTCGACAGACATAAAAGTTCCCTTTAACTAAAATCCCACCTAAATTCATGCAGTTTCTAATAAGTAATTCCCCCTGAATTCATCATACAGAAATAAGCACAATCAATGGGTTATATCAATTAAGCCAAGGATATTCCGAAAGTAGGAGAACTTAGCGTCCGGTAGGGGTTTCGTGAAGATATCTGCTGCTTGTTGTTCGGTGGATATGTACTCCAGCCGAATCTCCTTCTTCATTATGTGATCTCCGATGAAGTGATGACGGATGTCAATATGCTTGGTGCGAGAATGAAGAACGGGGTTGTACGTGATAGCTATGGCAGTTGTATTGTCACAAAAGATTGGTGCCTCAGTGGATTTAATTCCATAGTCCCACGGTTGTTGTTGAATCCATAGTAGTTGAGCACAACAGCTTCCAACAGCAAGGTATTCTGCCTCTCCAGTAGACGTTGCGATGGATGTTTGATTCTTGCAACCCCATGAGATTAATCGATCTCCTAGAAATTGACAATATACACTGGTACTTTTCCTATCAATCTTGCACCCTGCGTAGTCAGCATCTAAATATCCAATCAGAATAAACGTTGAATCTTTTGGATATCAGAGACCAACATTTTATGTGCCTTTTAGATAGTTGAGAATCCTTTTGATAGCAGTGAAGGGTGATTGCTTAGGATTGTCTTGGAAACGAGCACACATACAAATCGCAAACATTAAGTCAGTTCGGCTGGTTGTCAAGTAAAGTAAGGATCCAATAATATCGCGATACATTGTTACTTCGACTGGTAAGCCTGATTCATCCAAGTCGAGTTTGGCAGATGAGCTCATTGGAGTGGCAGCTGCTGAACTGGTACTCATCACATACTTCTTGTGATATCCCCGAAATAATTAATTACAATTTGGGCATTAATTATGTTTATATGATTAATTATGGCGATAATTGAGTTATGTGCTGGATTTAATTATCATATTGAAATGCTTAGTCACATGTTAGGCGTGACCGGGGATGCATTTCGGGATGCATGTTATGCATGTTGGGAGTTTAAGGGTTATCATGGTTGTTTATGGTAATCGATAATTATTTGGTCAAGCATGAGTTTAATTGGTATTTTTGTGCATTTTGGTATAATGCTTTTAAAATATCATGTTGGGGTGTTTTATACACCATGGTAATTGTAGAGTACAATTTACTTTAAAATAACCCACTAATACCCCAACCCCTCTACACCCATCTCTACTTTCCCAAATAACTCATCCAAAACCCTTCTCCTCCTTCATTTTCGATTTTGGGCAAAGGGGTGAAGAGAAATCCTTCCAAAAGTTTGATTTGTGGAGTTTGTTGGGAGATTTGGAGTCCCCAAGAGGTATGGATACCTCCTTGTTGCTTTTGTTGTGTTTGGATTGGATTTGTTGTAGATTTGTAAGGTTTTAAAATGGGTTATTTTGGTTTGGTATCATTTTTGGTTGGGTGTTGGATTTTTGTGTTGCTTGAGGAGTATTTTGTTGAGTTATTGTGTTCTTATGTTGTTGGGTTGGTGGAAGGAGTATTGGTATGGTTTGGGATGGTTTTGGTGTGCATTAATGGTGGAAATTGCGAGTCTGTATGGGGCGATCGATAGCCTGAAATGGCGTGATCGATCGCCAACAGGCAGTATCGAAATCGCAGGGTAGGCGATCGATCGCCTGAAATGGCGCGATCGATCGCCGAGGGGCAGTGTCCAAAACGTAAGGTAGGCGATCGATCGCCATGTATGGCGCGATCGATCGCCGCGAAGCAAAAATTGAGGCGATCGATCGCCTCAGCGAAGCGATCGATCGCCAGCAGCAGAGTTTTGGAAAATGGATTCTTTTGACGAATTTTTGGTATTTGACTATTATTTGGCTTCTAATATGGGGTTGTGTGATTGTGTAGAACCATCCCAGGTGGCGACGCAACCAAGGAAGTGAAGCCATATCAAATACCACTTTTTGAAAAGGTACGTAGAAGATGTACGGGCACCAACGGTATATGTATCTAATATACTCATTGTTTATGCATTATGGATGCGAGTATATATGCAATGATGCATTGTGGATGCAAATACATGTTGAATTATGCATGATGATTGTATATGCATATGATGGTTATTGGTGCACATCCCATGAGTCATGGTCATCCCTTGATGATTTTAATGCTTGCCGCTATTTGATTTGGTGCCGCTCAATGTGAAGCGAGGGGTGGGAGCGCCGCATGTCACATTGAAGCGTGGTTGTCATATAAGGCGAGGAAAGAATATTTGCCGCTCAATGTGAAGCGAGGGGTGGGAGCGCCGCATGTCCATTGAAGCGAGGTTATTCTATGCCGCCTATATGAAAAGCGAGGGGCATTAAAATACATTGTGATGAACAGACTAGGGATTGGTAATTGGTGATAGTGAAATGGTATTATGTCATGACATGTGTGGACCATTAAATAATCTATTTGATTATACTCATGAGTTATGGTACAGGGACAACCAAAAAGGAAGCGTTTAAAATGCATGGGAAAAACAGGAAGTGTTTTATTATGATTTATGCATTTACGCCTTATATTCATATTGTGTTGGATATGAATAATATTATTGCTCATGTTTGGGGGTTGTCCTTGTAGGTACGTTTTTGGCATGAAAAAGGGGCTAAGGCGGGTTGAGGCAGTGAGCTTGTGAAGAACACTTTTGGGAATTGAAGGACGGGATTACTTTTGTATAGTGTCTACTCTAGGAGTAGTGTAAAGCTATAGTTGATAACATTCATTTGATCGGGAATGTAATTAATCCATTGATAGTCCTTATTTTTGGCATGTAATTCTCAAAGCTCATAGGAAGGTTACACTAGAAGACTTTGATTTACACTTTACAGTATACAACCTCCTTAGGCACTCACACAACTTAGCCTAAAACTCCTAGCAATCACAACTTTCTAAGTTGTTTACAACGTATTTTATAACACTAACACGAGATATAAAACTATTATGCTTAGAGTGTTCTTTGAGCAGCAGACTCAGTTGTATTTAATCTTTCAAGATCACAGTAAGGGTTCTTTGTTGCTCTTGATGAAACTTCAAAGTATCTTAATGAAGAGATTGTAGTTGATTTACGTCTTGTGTTTGATCAGATGGTTCAGCTAACATCTTCATTCTTCACTTAGATGTATTTATAGACATAGTGGTCTAACGACAACTTTTCTATAATTGGAAGATCTTGCGTGAGATCAGTTTCCTGTCTTCATTCCAAGTTCTGTTTGTCTTCTTTCCAATTTTGTTAAACAACAGCTCTTTTATTCTAACGCTAATGGTGGCGCTGATATTGTAAGGTGCGGCGCTCGGTTGTACCTTTGTCATAATGAGTTGTACTTGTTTAGTCTTGTTTCCTTGTGCATTTGCTGGATAGTTAGACGTCTACTGATTTTCTTCTTTCAGTGAGCGTTCATTCTTCTGTACTCAGTAGATGTATACTCTTGATATCTTTCCGTTCGGTAGATGTCTGTGCTTTCGGTTAGATGTCTTTACCCGGTAGATGTCTGTGCACTCGGTAGATGTCTTTACACTCGGTAGATGTCTTTACCAGGTAGATGTATGTGCACTCGGTAGATGTCTTTACCCGGTAGTTGTCAGTGCACTCGGTAGATGTCTTTACCCGGTAGATGTCTGTGCACTCGGTAGATGTTGTGATCACCAAAACTTAGAAATGTTTTACCAACAGAATATGTTAGTGCATTGTTAATTGTATACAAATGCTAGTTGAGTTGTGTTGGGAATCGGATGTTAAGAGGATTTATGCTGAAAACCTTTTAGACGTATTATCATTACCATTGAAGCATATTATGTGAATTCCCTAGTGATACGAATGTATGCACGAAAATAGATGATAAATGCACCAATGACGGGATTAAGACGTGGGATCCTTACATAATGAAAACCGAACTGGATGGCTACCTTTATCTCCGTCCCTTCGGAACTAACAAGAATTATGCATGCACTACTCCGAGCTGAGTAACGGATCCATCCACATAAAAACTCCATTCTTTTTCCTCGGGCATATAGGCCATTCGACCAGAAAATCTGATAATGCTTGAGCTTTGATGGTAGTTCAGGGTAGGTATGTATGGTCAAACTCACTGAGTTCAGTAGCCCATTTCACCATTCTTCAGAGATTTCTGCTTTGGATAACAACTTTCCCAGTGGGGTATTGGTCACTACCACAGTATGATGGGATAAAACTATGGCTGAAGTCTATTGGCTTTGGTTATAAGAGCTAAAGCCAACTTTTCAACCTCGGTGTATTGTTTGGCCCTTTGTAATGCTCGTCTTACATAATACACTGGTAGTTGTTCCCCCGCTTTTTCTTTGACTAAGACTGAGCTAATGACCTCCTCAACCACATATAAATAAATGAGGAGAGTCTCATTGTGCTCAGGTTGGTTCATCAACGGCAACTCAGATAGATACTTCTTCAAATCCTCAAAAGCCTTTTGGTATTGATCATTCCACTCGAATCGAGCTCATTTCCTTAGAGCTTTGAAGAATGGTAGGCTCCAATCAGCTGATCGGGATATGAACCTACTCATAGCAGCTATTTGTCCTGCTAATCTCCGCACTTCGTTCAGGCTCCGAGGAGGATTCAAATCTTTAATTGCTCTTATCTTCTCGGGGTTGGCTTCAGCACCCCTCTCAGTAAATATGTACTATATTCCAAATGTGCATTTAGCATGATTAAATTTCATGCCAATCTTCGCAAGGTGCCAAAGACTTCCTCCATATCGCATACCAGATCCAATGCTCTCTTACTTTTAATAAGAACATCACATACACTTCTATATTCTGCCCAATCTGATCTTTGAATATCTTATCATCAATCTTTGATAAGTGGCTCTTGCCGTGACGAAGCTGACTTTAGGTTGATCTTCTCATGCCAGAGGGATCTGCTGATATCCCCGGTACGCATCCATCAGGCATAGTAGTTCATGTCCGACTGTGGAGTCTACTAGTTGATCAATCCACGGAAGAGGATAGCAATATTTGGTGCAGGCCTTGTTCACATTTCGGAAATCTACACGCATTCGCCATTGTCTCCTGATTTTAGCACAAGAACCACATTCGAGAGCCATGTAGGGAAACTAATTTCCCTGATATGGCCAGCTTTCAGTAATTCACCCACCTGCTGAGCAATGATGGCATCTTTCTCGGGTCTGAAATATCTTCTCTTTTGCTTAATGGCCCGAGAATCAGGATCAACATTGAGGTGATGCGCGACGACCTCTGGCGATACTCTAGTCAAGTCGGTGGTACTCCATGCGAACACGTCCACATTCTTATTCAAACATTCAATTACTTTCTCCTTCAACTCTGGTTCCAATTGGGAACACACTTTTGTTGTTTTAGTCTGGTGACCCAATTTAATATTAATAAATTCATCAAGTGGGGCTATTCTCTCCTCGGCTATCTCATTCTCCGCTCTTCTTCTTTTACCACGTGCTCCTAGGTTCTCGTCCTCCTTCTTTTTCAACTTTTCATGTTTCAGCTCCTAAACATAACACTTCCTCGAGGAACTTTGATTTTCTCGAACTTGCCCGATCTCCTCACCCATAAGAAATTTCATATTCAAATGATAGGTGGATGCCACTGCTTGAAATGCACTCTGGGCTGGTCAGCCCAAAACCCTTCTCTCTTAACCCGATATTAGTGCATTATTACCCATATTAGTGCGTACAATCATGTCATTAAGGAATTCTTACACATGCTTCCATATCAATGACAATACCATCTATAAAATTCCGACATCAATTCCCTCGATGCTTGATTCCCATACAGTTCAACTTGCATAAGAATGCACCTCATAACTCACTAGCATGTTCTCAATTCATCATGCAATACACCATAATTAATTGCACGTAATCATAAATGAAAAGAGAATCTAACAACCTTTATACATCCCATATACACATTAGAATGCTCACCGGCAAGCATTGAATAAATGTATGTGCATCTAATGTATAAAGCGAAATACTCAAGACCAATATTGGTATCTCAGCCCTGGGAGCATTCCCAATCTACAACTCGAACTCAATTCCAGAGCCATAGCTGTATCTATTCACCTGTCCCAATAGAAACAGTCCCCACACGGGGTGAGCATGCCAATCCACCATCTCATAACAACAATATCACAATTCATAATTTAAAGAATATGAAGCTATAAATTTAAAAGATACTCCCTGTATAGTATCGTAATCACAGAGGATTCCCCGTGCTTTTCCTGTTCTCACAATAACCAAAACCATCAAATTCCCAAAATCAGTTAATCATCACATTGATTAACTACGCCCATTCCTACCATGCCAATTTCATAATTAAATATGAATAAATCATTATACCAATAACCATAGATATCATATATATATCTAACCAATGATTTCACAGTTCCATTTCACCGCTCGCTCAACAATAGCGGAATTCCAACCTCTCGCACGCTCAACATCGGCGGCATCATAACCGATGTTCGCTCAACAGCGACAACATCACAATCATTGCTCGCTCAATAGCGGCACCATATAATTTCCAATGCATACAGTAATGCTTACAAAAACCATATGTTATTCATGCACATGACAATAATATATCTATAATGCTCGTACGTTACACGTACCTTATGATCCAATAGCAAGCGTCAAACCTTGCCTTTGCTCCGAGATCCCGTGAATTATTTGCTAAACACAGTTAATAACTCACAATTAATTTTGTGCCCGCAAACACATACCCGAGCACGTTTACAACCACCAATTCATCATCACCCATGATGATTAACCATTTAAAAGACTCGGCTAAAGCATACGTTGAAATAACAACACAAAATAATTTATCAAAAATCAGGCATCAACGATCGATCTGGGCCTTCCAGGCGATCGATCGCCTCTCAATGCAATTTTGATTCTGCCTCCGAGCGATCGATCTTTTCTCAACATATTTTGTTCCTGCCTTAGGGCGATCGATCGCTGCCTTTGAATCAGTCGATCGCTTCACTGTTCATCATCTTCAAAAATTTTACAAACGACGCGGCGATCGATCGCTCCATCCTATTTCAACCAAAAATGGCGTTTTTCGAGCAAAAACATCCAAATCAACAAACACCCCCTACTCCATAAATCCTCAACATAAACACAGTAATACAAAATATATTACCATAACCAAAAATCTCAAAACTCAAAACTCAAACCCATCACTACACCCAACCAAACTCTACAAAATTACTATCAAAACTTCCACAATCAAGAAGTAAAGATGATTACCTAGTTAGTTGCTTAAGAAACCCGCTCATCATCGAGCTCCATGCAATTTTGTTCAAGAATTTGCAAAGGGGAGATGGTGGGGGAGAGGAGGGAAGCGAGAGAGGGAGAGAGAAAAGGTGAGTGCAATCACTGAACACCGAGCCCACTTGGTATATATAGTACCAAGGCTCCAAAAACCCGAGTCTCAAATACTCGCACCATGACTAATTAAAAATCATCTGTGTTCAATAATTATCTCACACTCACTATTTCCATTACCATGCTCAATCCAAAGCTCCCCAGACTCCAGATCCCACTAAAAACACAATTCCAAGGTTTATCACCTCAAAGAGAATAGAATTTCTACACTTGGATCCGACAACCCCGATACTGGATTTAAAGTCCCCTGGAGTTTCAACACCGTAATTATCTTATAATTATAACCATTAAAATCCATCAGGGGTTATAACCTCTCCGGAATTAACACAATAATTTCTGGATATCACATCTATCCCCAACTAATAAAATTCCGTCCTCGAAATTTTCACAGGCGTACCCCACGTACTGCCTAGACTACACAATCCAATTCGGATTTGCAACATGATTCATGAATACATCATGATCGACACACCAACTGCAAGGACATGACCTCGCACCAAATTCTGGAATGGAGTCATCCTCCCAAACCATCACACCTTAAAGATATTAACATACATCGATGTTAACTAACCACGCCAGTCGGTCAACCTTCACTCCTAACCATACGAATCATTCCTGACTCCAACATAGATATCGCCTCAATGATATCTCTATGACTCAGTCCATGATGTCAAACACATCGTCACGAAGGAAACTACCAGTAAGAATCAGTATATCATACTAATCCAAGTTTCCTTTCTCTAATCCCATCTCCAGCCAAGGAGTAGTTGCACCACTTGCAACTCGGATCAGGCAAAACACGACCACCAATCAATACAAAGTACATCCTCACGGATGTCCACATCGTGTGTTCCAAGGAATCACATCTTGGTTCCAACACACTACCGAAACTCTACAGAGTCTCAAAATCTCACAGAGAACATACAAGGAAATCAATTGCATTCTCGCCACATGTGTCGACAACGACACCCGACGAATTCGAATCCCTAATATCCCTTGCTTACCCTTAGAATCAACAATTCTAATACAAGGATACTATCGAATTCACCAGTAAAAAACTGTCTTGACCCAAAACATGACAATCTCTTATCGAAAGAGAGTCTACCAAAACCTCACAATTTATTTTTCAGAATAAATTGCCCCACCGAGGTTACCAGTCTCAAGGATGCCACAATATCTTACCAGAGATTTACCATCCAAGCATAACAATGATGGCCCACGAATGTACATACCGATATGTATATCTCGACACCAATTAACAACAATCGACTTGGGTATCTCTAATCATACCCACAAGCCTCAAACCCATCTGTCAATCACCTAGTTATTCTCACTCAAAAGAGAATAATGATTGACGAACAGGCGACTAATCGTGTGAATCCACATCAACACCATGCGCATCAAGTCATCAAATCTTACAAGATTCCCAACAGGTATATCAATACCTCCTCCCTCACGAGGAAGGTGTCATGCCTCCATGACTCTCCAATCTCGAACCACCGTTCGGATAATCTGGATATATTTATACTGAAATGTTTCCCTGAACCAATACATACACAACTGATTCAGGATAGTGCATCCTTGTCACTATCACCAATGTTATTCAAACCCGTATACACGATGTATACAAATTCCAACTATGTGTACTCAATATTCCCGAGCATCTCTCCAAAGACGTCTTCATGTACGTCTCACAATTAACGCAAAGACATTACCCGGTCCACCACCAGTAATGCTCACCATGGTTGATTCATCATCAACTCGCAATCGATACCAACTGTTTCCACAACATTATTGTTCCAAATCTCCCCACGAGATATAAACAATATAGTAGTGTTACCACGCTGAGTATATCCCACAACTCCGGTTACGTCTCACCATTGCCTCCTCATTGCAAGAATTCTCAATTAGAGGTAACAATAACTTGTTAACCCTCTCGTTGGTACTCTCAACCAAGCCGACCTAAAAGCTCCCTTGAGGAATCTCTCACCTCAACTCAAAGGCATCATAGTGACTACGCGAGTCCACTATAACCTCTCATAGTATCATCATACGATTAACCACACGGGGTTCCGATAAGCAGTATAGTGGCTACAACAAGCTCACTATATTATTGCAACAATAATTCACCATGCCTGGCTAGCAACTCACAGTTTATACCAAAACCTAGCAACTTATCATACGTTTAATCGTGGTATACAATGCCGCACCATCAATTAGAGTAGTGGATCATCATCCACTATTTCTCTAATACCGATACACAAGGGACATTTCAATGTCCTTACTCACTCACAATCCAATCCTAACCCGTTAGGATCTATTTCACAATCTCATGTGTAGGTGCGCCACGTCCATCATACACCACATCGACATATGTATGTAGTTCCCTCGACAATTACATATAGTATAAGTCGCTTGGTCGTAGCCCACTCAACGAGTATACCCAAAGGTACCACTACTCGTAACACATTGTAAGGACCCCCGTGCCCTTAACCCGTTATTAGTGTATTAATCCATGCCATTAGTGCACACAATCATATTATCATGGGGAAGATAACCATATGCAGGTATAGCATCTCATACCATCTATAAAATTTCTTGCATTAGAACCCCATAATATTCAAATTCCCCAACCTAGACCATTTAAATAGCATGCACCCTCATAATACACTAGCATGCTCTCAGTTCATTTAGCAATTTCATATTTAATTGCATGCAAACAATAAATGAAGAGAGAAAAGCCATTATACATTCCATATACACATAAAAATGTGCTCACATGAGAGCACCCAATGAATGAATGTGTATCTAATGTATAAGATACTCTACCAAATACCGTTACTGGTACTTCGATCCTAGAAGCACCTCCCATGCATAGCTCGATCTCAACTCTGGATCTACCATTATACTTATTCAACCAGCTCTGGTACTTCAATCCTGGAAGTACCTCAAATCAACAGCTCGGGCTCAGCTCCAAAGCTATTGCTGCACCTGTACCACCTGCCCCAACAGAGACAGCCCCCACACGGGGTGAGCATACCAATACCACCAATCCAATAATCATAATATTACAGTACATAATTTACAGAATGTAAATGCCATGAATATAAATGATACTCCCTGGATGGTATCATCCTCATCCGGTATCCCCTCTACAGTTCCTGTTCTCAAAATAACCAAAACCATCAATTTCCCAAAAGCCAGTTTAATCATCTCATTGATTAACTAAATTCACACTTGCCATGCCAGTTTCACAATCGAATATGATTATATCATTAAACAATGACTAAAGATATCCATTAAATGAATACCCATAGATATCACATATATCTAACCAATAATTCCATAGTTCCATTTCATCGCTCGCTCCACAATAGCGGCATTTCAACCTTGCGCACGCTCAACAGTAGCGGCGTCATAACCGATTGCTCGCTCAAAAGCGACAACATCGCTATCATTGCTCGCTGAAAAGCGCACCATATCATTCCTAATATATATGTACATTTATTGCAAATACAATATATACCATGTATCCCACAGTTGCAATAATATAAAAGGCTATGCTCGTACGTTATACGTACCTTATAATTTCGTAGTCCGAGTCCAACCTTGTCCTAGTCCCGTGATCCAATGAATTATGTGCTAACACATAAATAACTCATAATCAATTACAAGCATGCAACCGCGTGCCCAAGCACGTTCACAATCCTCTAAACCCATCGTCAATCCACGACGATTAACCATTTTAAAAGACTCTTGCTAAGCATGCATAATACCCAAAATATTCCATTTTGCAAGTTCAAAAGTTAACCAATTACTCAATCGAGTATTCCATTTTCTTATTAAAATTTGGCTCCAACCATTTCATTTTAAAGGTAAAGCATTCCCATTGGAATGTAGACATCGCCCCGAAAATCGGCTAATTAAACCTCGATTCCAAAACCCCGACATTTTCCAAAATTCCAAAAAAAAACAACCACACAGTGCCGCGATCGATCGCCCCTCAGGCGCGATCGATCGCGCGAGTCCACTGCCCGCAACACTGCCATCCGCGATCGATCGCCAAACCTCGCGATCGATCGCCAAACCTCGTGATCGATCGCCAAGACCTCGCGATCGATCGCCTATTCTTCGCGATCAATCGCCGAGACTGTTTATCGCCTTCCCAAAATCAGTAACATGTCGCGATCGATCGCAACCTGCAGGTTTATGAAAAATTCGAGCTTCAATGGTGTTTTTCACACCCAAACTCAAAACCAACACCCCATACACCTTCAACACCTCAAATACACCATTTAAAACTAATAAAAACTCGAAAAACTCAACTTTGGATTTTAACCAAAAATCCCCAAATTCCATAACCAACCCAAAACTCAACCAAACTCTATAATACTATAATCAAAACGAAGGTAGAGGCGAGGGGAAGAAGATTACCAACTTTTCTTCAAGAAATCCAGCCCCCGAGCCGAGCTACCCGCGATTTCTCCTCAAAGGGAGAAAAGAGGGGGAATGGGGGAAAGGGTGGGCGCAGAGAGAGAGAGAGAGGGGGGAGAGATGAAATCCGTGCAATGACGGAATATCGAGTCTACTTGGTATTTATAGTACCAAAACTCCAAAATACCAATTCCTCCACAAATAATCATGACTCATTAAAAATAATATGTTTTCAATAATTATCTCTTCAACTCAATTTCTATTACCAGCCCCTACAAAGTACTCTGGACCCCAGATCCCACCAAAACCAAATTCAAAGGTTATCACCACGATGGGAATACAATCTCATCCCTTGGATCCAACGACTCCAAATACCGGATTTAAAATCCCCGGGAGTCCCAAAACCGCAATTAATTCATAATTGCCACAATTAAAATCCATTAAGGATTATTACCACAACGGGATTAACACCATTAATCCCCAGGCATCACACACATTTACCTCAATACGTGATGCAGTACGTTTATATGTACGGCACGACCATTGATCCATCGAGCAAACCTACTTGACGTCTCGTCAACCGGTGACGCCAACATGTCAACACTGACATCCACAATATCCTCGTCAACTCGTGACGGTATATGTCAATACATGACATCCACAATATGCTCGTCAACTCGTGGCGGTACATGTCAACACATGACATCCACAATATACTCGTCAACGCGTGATGGTATATATCAACACATGACATCCACAATTCCTTGTCAACTCGTGACGGTACGTGTCAACACATGACATTCACAAATCCTCATCAACTCGTGATGGTATATGTCAACACATGACATCCACAAATCCTCGTGAACTCATGACGGTATATGTCAACACATGACATCCAAAAATCCTCGTCAACTCGTTACGGTATATGTCAACACATGACGTCCACAATTCCTCGTCAACTCGTGACGGTACATGTCAACACATGACATCCACAAATCCTCGTCACCTCGTGATGGTATATGTCAACACATGACATCCATAAATATAATGCTAACACAATAGCAATATAATATTACTCATCGCTACGCATACAGCGGTATCATCCATCGCTATGAATACAGCGGCCTGAACCATCGGTACGTATTCAGCGGCATAAACCATCTTTACATATACAGCGGCATAAACCATCGCTACGTATACAACGCATAATCCATCGCTACATATACAACGGCATAATCCATCGCTATGTAAACAGCGGCATAAACCATTGCTATGTATACAGCGGCATATATTCTATACATTGGCAGCTCAATAATATCCATCGCCTCGAATTATCGGCATAAATATGGACTCAAGAGGTGACTCACATCGTATGCAGTAATTTGTTCCTTTTGGACTCAAGAGGTCACTCACATCGCATGTAGCACTTTGTTCCTTTCGGACTCAAGAGGTCACTCACATCGCATGTAGCACTTTGTTCCTTTCGGACTCAAGAGGTGACTCACATCGTATACAGTACTTTGTTCGTTTAGGACTCAAGAGACCTCGTTTAGGACTCAAGAGGTCACTCACATCGCATGTAGCACTTTGTTCCTTTCGGATTCAATAGGTGACTCACATCGTATGCAGTACTTTGTTACTTTAGCATTTACTTATCAATGATCAATTCATAATATTACCACGCCCACTCAACAATGGCATTACAAGATTCAAAACATCATTTCCCTATTCCACAACTCATATACATAATCATTAGATTATAACGTAAGTGCTCAGCTCTACAATTCATTTACATGCCATGACACAAATTGATATCCACATATCCGACACAACGATTCCGGTCTTGTTATAACTGCGGTAATTTGATACCCCTCACTTTGAATATAGAGGCATTCATAATACCCCTCGCTTCGTCATGACAGCGGCAAGTATCTATTCCTCGCTCGAATATAACAACAACACGGAATATTCAAACATACATGTATCAATACAGTGATATCAATATGCACCATTAATACGATAATTCACAAGTCCTACTATGTTATATCAGCGGCTCAATAATATCCCTCGCTTCGAATTATCAGCGGCTCAATGATATCCATCGCTTGATAAGATAACGGCAAATATTCTGATCCATCGCTTGATCGATATACCCGTATCAGCACAATAATAGTAATACATTTATGTATATATGCCCGTGGCAATATAAAGCATCATCACAATATGATAACAATTCAATCTCAATGTATGCATATATATGTATCTTCATAACCATAAGGCAATAATACCTGGTTATCACATCATCTGACGTCACCCATTGACGACATCACATTGTCTCCCGTTCTATGTCGTGGGACAGTACATCAAGTTTCTCATTTCCTGATTTTCCTACAAAATCAGATTCCTAAGCACTTATTACATAAAGTCCAATTCATTTCCATCAACACCATTTCTATCGCATTCCATACGATCCTGCAATCACAATGGTTAACAATAACACCTTTCATTTATGATATCACATCATAGATGCACATAAGCAAAATAGTTGTGTCACACAACATTAACTACAATCATGCATAGATATGTGCTACTCATTTCTATCAACGCATCCTTTGGCCCTCAACAGCCCCAAAGAGTAAACCACTGCTCTAATACCACAAATGTAAGGACCCCGCGCCCTTACCCCAATATTAGTGCATTATTACCCATATTAGTGCTTACAATCATGTCATTAAGGAATTCTTACACATGCTTCCATATCAATGACAATCCCATCTATAAAATTTCGACATCAATTCCCTCGATGCTTGATTCCCATACAGTTCAACTTTCATAAGTATGCACCTCATAACACACTACATTGTTCTCAATTCATCATGCAATACACCATAATTAATTGCACGTAATCATAAATTAAAAGAGAATTTAACAACCTTTATACATCCCATATACACATCAGAATGCTCACCGGCGAGCATTGAATAAATGAATGTGCATCTAATGTATAAAGCAAAATACTCAAGACCAATATTCGTACCTCAGCCCTAGGAGCATTCCCAATCTACAGCTCGAACTCAATTCCAGAGCCATTGATGTACCTGTTCACATGTCCCAATAGAAACAGTCCCCACACGGGATGAGCATGCAAACCACCATCTCATAACAGCAATATCACAATTCATAATTTAAAGAATGTGAAGCTGTAAATTTAAAAGATACTCCATGTATAGTATCGTAATCACATAGGATTCCCCGTGCTTTTCCTGTTCTCACAATAACCAAAACCATCAAATTCTCAAAATCAGTTAATCATCACATTGATTAACTACGTCCATTCCCACCATGCCAATTTCATAATTAAATATGAATACATCATAATACCAATAACCATAGATATCATATATATAACCAATGATTTCACAGTTCCATTTCACCGCTCGCTCAACAATAGCGGAATTCCAACCTCTCGCACGCTCAACAGCGGTGGCATCATAACCGATGTTCGCTCAACAGCGACAACATCCAATCATTGCTCGCTCAATAGCATACCATAATGCTTACAACAACCATATGTTATTCATGCACATGACAATAATATATCTACCATGTTCGTACGTTACATGTACCTTATGATCCAATAGCAAGAGCCAAACCTTTCCTTTGCTCCGAGATCCCGTGAATTATTTGCTAAACACAGTTAATAACTCACAATTAATTTCGTGCCCGCAAACACATACCCGAGCACGTTTACAACCCCCAATTCATCATCACCCATGATGATTAACCATTTAAATGACTCGGCTAAAGCATACGTTGAAATCACAACACAAATTAATTTATCAAAAATCAGGCATCGACGATCGATCGCTGCCTTCCAGGCGATCGGTCGCCTCTCAATGCAATTTTGATTCTGCCTCCGAGCGATCGATCGCTGCCTTCCAGGCGATCGATCACCTCTCAACATATTTTGTTCCTGCTTAGGGCGATCAATCGCTACCTTTGAAGTGGTCGATCGCTTCACTGTTCATCATCTTCAAAAATTTTACAAATGACGCGGCGATCGATCGCCTCAGTCCTAGCGATCGATCGCTCCATCCTATTTCAACCAAAAATGGCATTTTTCGAGCAAAAAACTTTCAAATCAACAAACCCAACACCCCCTACTCCATAAATCCTCAACATAAACACAGTAATACACAACATATTACCATAACCAAAAATCTCAAAAACTCAAAACTCAAACCCATCACTACACCCAACCAAACTCTACAAAATTACTATCAAAACTTCCACAATCAAGAAGTAAAGATGATTACCTAGTTAGTTGCTTAAGAAACCCGCTCATCATCGAGCTCCATGCAATTTTGTTCAAGAATTTGCAAAGGGGAGATGGTGGGGGAGAGGAGGGAAGCGAGAGAGGGAGAGAGAAAAGGTGAGTGCAATCACTGAACACCGAGCCCACTTGGTATATATAGTACCAAGGCTCCAAAAACCCGAGTCTCAAATACTCGCACCATGACTAATTAAAAATCATCTGTGTTCAATAATTATCTCATACTCACTATTTCCATTACCAAGTTCAATCCAAAAGCTCCCCAGACTCCAGATGTAAGGACCCACGTGCCCTTAACCCGTTGTTAGTGTATTAAACCATGCCATTAGTGCATACAATCATACATGTAAGGGAAAAACCACTTATCACCATAGCCAATCATGCATATAATAAAATTTCTTTACATTATCCAATGTAATGTCCAATTTTCCCCAACCAAAACCATTTTCATAATATGCACCCCAACAATACACTAACATACTCTTAGTTCATTTAGCAATTCCGTATTTAATTGCATGCAGCCATAAATGAAGAGAGAAAACCATGCCCATTTATACATTCCATATACACGTAAAGACGTAAAAGACGTACTAACATGAGAGCACCCAATGAATAAGCGTGTATCTAATTTATAAAATACTCTACCAGATACCGTTACTTGTACTTCAATCCTGGAAGCACCTCCCAAGCACAGCTCGATCTCAACTCTGGATCTATGTACTTATTCATCCAGTTCTGGTACCTCGATCCTGGAAGTACCTCTATCAACAGCCCGAGCTCAACTCCAAGCTACTGCTGCACCTATATTGTAGGGTCTTCCTACCTTAACAGTGTTAGAATGACATAAAATGAACTAAACATGCATTAATGACATCATAGAGTTCGGGTTGTTACGTGAGCTAACAGGATTACAGGCCAAAAAAAAACTTCAAAACTTATCAGTTACATTCACATAAACGAATGCTAACATTTTAGATTTATACTACTCCTAGAGTAGATACTAATTAAATCATGAATCCTATGCATCCTTGTGCTCTTTTAGCTCACTACCTCAACCCGACCTTTAGTCCTTCAGTCCAAAAGCGTACCTACAGGGACAACCCATCATGAGCATGTACATCATTACTTAACATCATAAGAAAATGGCATACGAATAAATGCTTGAAATAACCTTTAACATGTACTTCATGGTTAATCGTTAACCCCTTTTTGTTGTCCCTGATTCACATTCACTGCATGTAATCATTAGTACTTGACATAAATGATTAACATCATACTTCATTTATATGCCCATAATCAACAATGTTAATTAGAAATGGGGATGTTTCTGGCCTTGTTATGTCAGCGGAACAATTGGCCCCTCGCTTCGACATATAGCGGTACTGTGATACCCCTCGCTACACCTTGATAGCGGATGTATCTCCTCGCTAGCTATGTCAGCGGTAAGTACCTTCCTCGCTTTCCCATAACAACTACCAGAACACTCTACCATTCTCAATAACATAGTTAAACATACATCATCATCATCATGTCATAAACATCATCATCATATAAACATCATCATCTTGTAAACATCATCATCTTGTAAACATCATCATCTTATCATAAATACTTATGCAATCATTGCATAGTCATAGTATAGAAGTGTATTTTACCGTCCGATGCCCGTACGTCTCTTACGTACCTTTTCAAAAGGTGGAGGAGTCAATAGACTTTATCTCCTTGATTGTGCTGGTACCTGGGATGGTTCTACATAACCCCATAATACAATATTAGATACCATTTCAAGAATCATTGTCAAAATTCTTCAAAATAAATCAATTAAAAAATATTTGCCAAGATTCTGCCTCTCTCGATCGATCGGTACCCAAGTCTCGATCGATCGAGAAAGCATGATAAACAGTGCCCAACTTTCTGTCTCGATCGATCGATCGAAATGCTTTTACCGATCGATCGAGGAACTTCACCGATCGATCGGAAATTCCTTCGATCGATCGGCCCCTGAATTTCAAACCATACTTTAAATCTTCTGCCTCGCTCGATCGATCGGGACCAAAATCTCGATCGTTCGAGCAATCTGAAAAATCGGTACTTCCCCATATTTTCGAGTACCCTTCTTCATAGCAAGCAACCAACTTCATAACACATAAAACTTGCCCAAACAAACATGCTAGGAACTTCATAAAACTCCTATGTAAGCACTTAAGTCAAAGGTTTCACAAAACCTAAGCTATCATGCATCATAACATCCTCATAAACTTTGATCTCATCCAAATTTACAGAAAACAGGGCACTTATAATCTTACCCAGATTTTCGAGTACTTCTTTTCATAACAAGTAATCTAACACATAAAACATGTAACATGCTCGAACAAACATGCTAGGGGCTACAAAATACTTCCATGCAAGTACTCATACCAAGGTTTCGACCAAACCTATACTAGCATGCATGAAATCATCATCACCAAAACCAAACCCAAACAAAAACTCCGAAAAACAGAGTATTAAAACCTTACCCCTCTTTTTGCTCATCTTTTGGTAAGATTTTTGAACACTTTTACCAAGCTTTTCCTTGCCTACAAGCTGCTTATCTGGGACGAAAAATGGAGGAGAGAAGGAGGAGAAGGAAGGTGGTAGGTGGAATAATTGGATGAGGAGAGTGGGAGCATGGGTTGAACCAAGTGGGGGGATGGGTTGCCAAGTGGGGGAGGTGGCTGATTGATGGGGTGGGGTGGTGTGGTTGGGGTGCCATGTGGTGTTTAATTGTGCCCCGGTATTTAGCACGATGTATTAAAATATCCTCACTCGATATTTCATAACATTACTTAATTAATACATCCCTTAAAACACCCAACATGCCCCCTAAACCATATTATCATAACATACATCACACCCCATTAAATAAGACATGAACATAACCCCCAAATTAAATGTACCACAACCCTTAAAACACAACATATTCGTTTATGATAACACATAAACACATAGACATTTCGGGGGTATTACATGTATTACCTGCCCCAACAGAGACAGCCCCCACACGGGCTGAGCATACCAATACCACCAATACAAAAATCATAATATTACAGTTCACAATTTACGAAATGTAAATGCCATGAATTTAAATGATACTCCCTTGATGGTATCATCCTCATCCGGGATCCCCTGTAATGTCCATGTTCTCAAAATAACCAAACTCATCAAATTCTCAAAGCCAGTTAATCGCCACATAGATTAACTAATACCATTTCTATTTTGACAGTTCCATAATCAATATGGTAAAATCATTATATAAAGGACCGTAGATATCTCATATATCTAACCAATGGTTCCATGTTCCTATTTCATTGCTCGCTCTACAATAGTGGCGTTCTAAATCCCCACGCACGCTCAACAATAGCGGCGTCATAACCGATGGTCGCT
Organism: Haberlea rhodopensis; assembly: GCA_907163345.1. NCBI lineage: Eukaryota > Viridiplantae > Streptophyta > Magnoliopsida > Lamiales > Gesneriaceae > Haberlea > Haberlea rhodopensis. Next base: position 265,637 of record CAJQUN010000257.1, on the reverse strand, counting down.
CAACGACGACAACATCCCAAATCATTGCTCGCTCAATAGCGGCACCGTATGGTTCCCAATGTACGTCCATTTAACGCAATTACCATTTACCATGCATATCACTATCCATTTATAGCAATTACCATGTACCATGCATTTCAACATCCATTTATTGCAAGTACTACATACCATGCATTTCAATGTCCATTTAATGCAATCACCACATACCATGCATTTTACAGTTGTAACATTATAGTAGGCTATGCTCGTACGTCATACGTACCTTATAATCCTGTAGTTCGATTCCAATCTTGCCTGAGTCCCATGACCCGATGAGTTAAGTGCTAACATGCAAATAACTCTCAATTAAACATAGGCATGCAATTACGTTGTGGGGTCCTCGTTACTTAATCCATTATGTATCATGTTAACATACATATATGAGTTTGAATTAAGTAATAACAAGCACTGATTAAGAGTATCGTACTAGTTAAGTTGTTACAGGGTTTATAAAAACCTATCCACTACACATCATATGTACAAACAACAACCTACTACAAGATAACTCCTAGGCAGTGGTTCAGCTCGCAGCGGAAAATGACTCACATCCCGTCCTCCCACATCTATGAGTCCCTACAGAAACATTCACACAACGTGAGTATAGATAAACAACTATCTCAGTGCGATATCAAAACACAATATCAATGATAAATCAATAATAATCATATCCAATGTGAATGCTCTGTCTCATGCATCAACAAATGCAACTATGTCATGGCATGTCTCATCAATCACCCTATTATCAGGAGCCCAATATGATATGCCTATTCAGCTCAATATGTCAGTGGAACCACATCACATCTTCATATTAGCAGCACATATCATAATACTGTACTCATCTGTGATAATAGCCAAAGCATATACCAAAACCAGGCGTATATCTCTCAAGCCAAAGCATATGTAGTATATCTATCTCGGCAATGATCCCAGCCAAAGCATATACCAAACCTGGCATATCTATCAAGGCAATGATCTTACCAAAGCATATACACATATCTATCAAGGCATCCATCCCAATCATATAAAATCCATGTATGTACATGCATATGATACTACCAATCATATGACACAAAGCTAACATAAATCATATGATATCAAAACCATAACATCATCATCACATAATATCTATACTCCGTACGTCAACACGTACCTGTACTGCGACACAAATGATTTCAATTAGGCGTCACTGGCTAATTGCCTTGTTGTCCCGTCCCTTGAGATGATGCTACAACAATGCCAACAATATATCATGTTATCATAGGCATTAAAATCAAATTCTATAAAAATCTAACATTTTTCAACATTCTGGCCCTGGCGATCGATCTCATGTTTTGAGGCGATCGATCGCCTAAAGCTTTGGTCCTAGGCGATCGATCTCTTAATTTCACGCGATCGGTCGCCTCCCCTATGGAAAACATACTGCCTCAAGGCGATCGATTGCCACATGAAGCGATCGATCGCTCAATGCACCACCACTCTCATGTTTAGCCACAGGCGATCGATTGCCTCACACGTCGCGATCGATCGCCTCCTCTGTTTTCAGAAAATTCATGGGGATTTTGAGCTTATCTTCCTAGCTCTTCTCCTATAACTCAAATTTAACCATTTCAACATGTTTCTTGCAATCTCTAGGAACATATTAACATGTTTCTATCATCATAGAATCCAATTCATAGCCTATAAACATGATATGATTCTTCACATGCACATGTGATATTCCACCTCACATACATCAACACCAATTACACAAGTCAAGTGTAGAACCATGAATTCCTTACCAAGATATTAAGAAATCACTTCACACAACTTCTTAGCTCAATTCACAAGTGAATCCCAAGCTCAAACCAAAAAGAACTTGAAAGAGATGGAGAGGAGCTTGTGTAGGATTTTAGTAGGTGAAAGATGAGAAACTATGTGATTCTCCTCCCTAAATCACTTGATATAAGGTCATTAGCTCCCTAAATCACTTGCTATCATATCATTTGGAGTTAATGACATGTTAAGTAACATGTACATGAAGATGAAATTCAAATTCAAATGCAACTCCAATTCAATTCAATTCACATGCATATTCAAATGCCTACTAATTCATGTTGCTTGATATGTTACTATTCAAATCATTGTACACTATGTTTCATTCCTTGCCATATATCATTTCATACATGTATTAATTCATTCTTGGTTCCACCCGAACCCCCATTCTCATACCGCCATTTGATATAATTACACCATAATCATATCACCCGTGTATAAAACAAATCGAGGTATTACAATTCTCCCCCACTTATTGAATTTCGTCCTCGAAATTGCATATACAAACATAATACATGCTTCACAGAATAACATATCTTATATGTAACATAATAAACATGTATAAATAACATATCAACATACCAGAAAACAAATCCGGATATCATTGCATCATATGCTGCTCCGTCCCCACGTTGCCTCTTCGACACCCCGTCTGTCCCACTGTACCTTAACCATAGGAATCACTTTATTACGCAACCTGCGTTCAGCTCGATCCAAGATCATAACCGGTCGTTCCTCATACGACACATCTGTATCCAACTGTACCTCAGGTAACTGTAATACATGACTCGGATCTGGTTCATACTTCCTCAACAGTGAAACATGAAAGACATCATGAATACTACTCAAGGCCGGTGGTAGTGCCAATCGATATGCCAACATACCAATACGTTGCAATACCTCATACGGACCAACGTATCGTGGAGACAATTTTCCACGTTTACCAAACCGTACTACACCTTTAAAAGGTGAGATTTTCAAGAACACACGGTCACCAACTTGAAATTCAAGTGGTCTACGTCGCTTATTGGCATAAGCAGTTTGTCTGTCCTGAGCAGCTTTAAGTTTCAATCGAATTAACTTTACTTTTTCTTCCATTTCATGAATCATCTCCGGTCCATGTAAGAAAGACTGATCCACATCATCCCAATACAATGGCGATCTACATCGTCTACCATACAAAGCCTCAAATGGTGCCATCTGTATACTAGATTGATAATTGTTATTATATGAAAATTCCACTAATGGCAATGACTCTTGCCACGAGTTATCAAACTCTAATACACAGGCACGCAACATATCCTCAAGTGTCTGTATCGAACGCTCTGTTTATCCATCTGTCTGAGGATGATAGGCTGTACTCAACCGCACTTCAGTTCCCAACACTGTCTGTAACCCTTCCCAAAAATGAGAAGTAAATCTCGGATCCCTATCTGATACAATGGAAACTGGTATACCATGTAGTCTCACTACATGTTGAATGTACAACTGTGCCATTCTCAGATATGTAAATGTCATACAATATGGTACGAAATGAGATACTTTGGTGAGTCGGTCAACGATCACCCAAATAGCATCGTAACCAGAAGACGCCCGTGGTAAATGAGTCACAAAATCCATCGTGATATGTTCCCATTTCCACTGAGGAATTTCCAAACTGTGTAATTCACCTCCTGGTTTCTGTCTTTCCGCTTTCACTTGTTGACAGATCAAACACCGTTTCACAAAGCTCAACACATCCTGTTTCATACGTTTCCACCAAACTTGGGTACGTAAATCATGATACATTTTCTTTCCTCCAGGATGTATAATGTATCTACTACAATGAGCACGTTGTAGTAGTTCTTGGCGTAGTCCTAATATCGCAGGTACTACCCAACAAGTCTTGTATTTCAGAATTCCATCATTTGCAAGTACAAACTGCGATGTTTGTCCTTGACTTAACATTTCTTTCCAATGTTGTACCTCATCATCAGTCATTTGTGCCTTTCTGATTTTGTCAAAAATGTCAGGTTCAACCAATAATGTTGATACCCGTACTGGCACTGTTTCCATATCAAAATCATAACCCAAAGTACAACAAGAAGTCATCAACGCTGATAAATGAATCATCTCATCAGCCGTATGATGTACTTTTTGACTCAAGGCATCTGCTGTAAGATTAGCCTTTCCTGGATGATATTCAATCTCACAATCATAATCTTTCAACAAATCCATCCATCTTCTTTGTCTCATATTCAACTCTGCTTGAGTGAATAAAAACTTTAAACTCTTATGATCTGTATATATGGTAAACGATGTACCATATAAATAATGTCGCCATATCTTTAAGGCAAAGACAATGGCAGCTAATTCCAGATCATGTACTGGATATATCATTTCATGTGGCTTCAATTGTCGTGATGCATAAGCCACTACATGTTTATCCTGCATCAATACACAACCCAAACCTGTAATGATGCATCAGGATATAAGGCAAACCTGTCATGCTCCGATGGAATAATCAAAACTGGAGCTGTAGTTAATCGATGTTTCAATTCCTGAAAACTACGCTCACATGCCTCCGACCATCGAAACGGTACTCCTTTCTGTGTCAAGTGTGTCAATGGTTTGGCAATTGATGAAAATCCTTCAACAAATCGTCTATAATAGCCAGCCAAACCCAAGAAACTACGAATTTCTGGCACAGAAGTAGGTGCTGACCAATTCAACACTGCTTCAATTTTCTTCGGATCAACTGATATACCTTCTTCTGAAATGACATGCCCCAAAAAGCCGACACTAGTCAACCAAAACTCACACTTACTGAGTTTGGCATATAACTGATGTGTCCTCAACAATTGCAATACCATATGCAAATGTTGAACATGTTCTGCATCACTCTGCGAATAGATCAGTATATCATCGATAAAGACAATAACAAAACGATCAAGGTATTCCTGGAACACACGATTCATTAAACTCATAAAGACAGCGGGAGCATTTGTCACTCCAAATGGCATCACCAGAAACTCATAATGTCCATAACGAGTTCTGAATGCTGTCTTCTGTATATCTCCTTCCCTCACACGTATTTGATGATATCCTGACCTCAAATCAATCTTAGAATAGATCCTTGATCCCTGCAACTGATCAAACAAATCATCAATACGAGGAAGATGATATTTATTCTTTATTGTTACGTTGTTCAATTGTCGATAGTCAATACACAATCGCATTGTCCCATCCTTCTTCTTAACAAATAAAACCGGAGCACCCCAAGGCGATACACTAGGACGTATGTACCCCTTGTCCAATAAGTCTTGCAATTGAGTTTTCAATTCTTTCAATTCCGTTGGTGCCATCCGATAAGGAGCTCGTGAAATTGCAGGAGTACCAGGTATCAAATCAATACCAAATTCCACTTCTCGACTCGGTGGGAATCCAGGTATCTCATCTGGAAACACATCCGCATATTCTGCAACCACTGGTATCTCCTCCACTTTCCTTTCTCTTTTCTGTTCTGTTACATCAAGGGCATAAATCAAATAACCTGCATGTCCACGTTCTAACAAACGCGACATTCGGATTGCTGATATCAAAGGAATCCTTGCCCTCGATCCCTGGCCATAGAAGAACCATTGATTTCCAGTATCAGACTGAAATCTCACTATCTTCTGACAACAATCCACAACAGACTGATATTTACTCAACACATTGATTCCAAGGATGCAATCAAAATCGGTCATATCTAACACAATCAAATCAGCTTGTAGTCCATACTCAGTCTCAAACTGAATATCACAATCAGACACACTCTGACACGCCATTACCGTAGTTCCCATGGGTGTCGAAACATAAAGAGGCATCAACAGTGGAGACGAGCATATATGATACCGGTCAATAAAATTTTGTGCAACAAAAGAATGTGATGCACCAGTATCAATCAAAAGTAAAGCTGGATATGTAAACAAAGTACACTTACCCGCTATCACAGCATCAGGAGTTGCCTCTGCTTCCTCCCTATTCAATGCATACACTTGAGCCTGAGGTGGTCCTGTCCTCTGTCCTCCACCAGACTGTGGTACACCCTGTGGTCTCTGTTGTACTGTATTCTATGACTTGGGTCCTCGTCTCTGTTGTCCACCCACTTGAGGACAATCACGGATCACATGTCCTGGCTTCCCGCAACGGAAACAAACCACAGTATCAAACTGTGGACAATTTCTTTGAAAATGTGGCCCTCCACATTTAAAACATTGTAATCCTCGTCCACTACTACTACTACTTCCTTGGGACTGTCCTTTGAACCTCGTTCACCACCCTTTCGCATTGTAAACCGTTTTCCACTAAATCGAGAGGAAGATGCACCACCTCGTGGTGATTTAAATGGTTCTCCTTTAGGTCTCATACTCTCAGATGTAGGTGGTTGGGCTTGTCCAACATCTTTGTATACCCCTACGGCAATCTCAGCCATCTCGGCTCTAGTCAATGCTTCTTCATGTGATGTAGGGTTATTTGACATGACCCTATCAAACAATTCGGGCCTCAAACCTTTCACAAACTGTCTGATCTTTGCCTTTGTGTTTACAGCAATATGTGGCACATACCGGAGCAAAGAAGAATATTGTACAGCATAGTCCGATACTGTCATTGATCCCTGTCTCAAGTTTGTAAATTCATCCTCTTTGCTCTGCCTTGCAGCAACAGAGAAATAATGCTCAAGAAACTTCGTTCTAAACACATCCCAGTTAACTGTCTGTCCTTGAGCCCTCAGCTCAACCACTGTGGATTTCCACCACATCATAGCTTTCGTAGCTAACTGGAATTCAGCTAAGCGTAACCAAGCAGTCTTGGCACATGGTGCTGATACAAATATCTGTTCCACACGTTCCAGCCATTCCTCCGCCAGTTCCCCTGATTCAGTCCCCTCAAACCTGGGTGGCTGATAACTCAGAAACTGCGTCAACGTCAATTCCCCAGGCAACAATACCTGTTCCACTGGCCCTTGGTCAATCGGTGGTGGTGGCACGGGCGCCATCCTCACACTAGCATTGCCACTCATGGCATCCACAACATCCTCATGATACCCTCTGTCTGTCATAACTGTATTCACGGGTTAACAATAACATTAAAAATGATAAAACATGTTAGACGAACATTACATTACAAATCCTAACATGATATTACCATTCTCAACATGTTTTCAATAGTTTAGGTAACTCCCTATTACACTTCCTCTACCCATGTTCATCCCATTCTCGAACCACTGCTCTGATACCATTAATGTGGGGTCCTCGTTACTTAATCCATTATGTATCATGTTAACATACATATATGAGTCTGAAATAAGTAATAACAGGCACTGATTAAGAGTACCGTACTAGTTAAGTTGTTACAGGGTTTATAAAAACCTATCCACTACACATCATATGTACAAACAACAACCTACTACAAGATAACTCCTAGGCAGTGGTTCAGCTCGCAGCGGAAAATGACTCACATCCCGTCCTCCCACATCTATGAGTCCCTACAGAAACATTCACACAACGTGAGTATAGATAAACAACTATCTCAGTGCGATATCAAAACACAATATCAATGATAAATCAATAATAATCATATCCAATGTGAATTCTCTGTCTCATGCATCAACAAATGCAACTATGTCATGACATGTCTCATCAATCACCCTATTATCACGAGCCCAATATGATATGCCTATTCAGCTCAATATGTCAGTGGAACCACATCACATCTTCATATTAGCAGCACATATCATAGTACCGTACTCATCTGTGATAATAGCCAAAGCATATACCCAAACCAGGCGTATATCTCTCAAGCCAAAGCATATGTAGTATATCTATCGTGGCAACAATCCCAGCCAAAGCATATACCAAACCTGGCATATCTATCAAGGCAATGATCTTACCAAAGCATATACACATATCTATCAAGGCATCCATCCCAATCATATGAAATCCATGTATGTACATGCATATGATACTACCAATCATATGACACAAAGCTAACATAAATCATATGATATCAAAACCATAACATCATCATCACATAATATCTATACTCCGTACGTCAACACGTACCTGTACTACGACACAAATGATTTAAATTAGGCGTCACTGGCTAATTGCCTCGTTGTCCCGTCCCTTGAGATGATGCTACAACAATGCCAACAATATATCATGTTATCATAGGCATTAAAATCAAATTCTATAAAAATCTAACATTTTTCAACATTCTGGCCCTGGCGATCGATCTCATGTTTTGAGGCGATCGATCGCCTAAAGCTTTGGTCCTAGGCGATCGATCTCTTAATTTCACGCGATCGGTCGCCTCCCCTATGGAAAACATACTGCCTCAAGGCGATCGATTGCCACATGAAGCGATCGATCGCTCAATGCACCGCCACTCTCATGTTTAGCCACAGGCGATCGATTGCCTCACACGTCGCGATCGATCGCCTCCTCTGTTTTCAGAAAATTCATGGCGATTTTGAGCTTATCTTCCTAGCTCTTCTCCTATAACTCAAATTTAACCATTTCAACATGTTTCTTGCAATCTCTAGGAACATATTAACATGTTTCTATCATCATAGAATCCAATTCATAGCCTATAAACATTATATGATTCTTCACATGCACATGTGATATTCCACCTCACATACATCAACACCAATTACACAAGTCAAGTGTAGAACCATGAATTCCTTACCAAGATATTAAGAAATCACTTCACACAACTTCTTAGCTCAATTCACAAGTGAATCCCAAGCTCAAACCAAAAAGAACTTGAAAGAGATGGAGAGGAGCTTGTGTAGGATTTTAGTAGGTGAAAGATGAGAAACTATGTGATTCTCCTCCCTAAATCACTTGATATAAGGTCATTAGCTCCCTAAATCACTTGCTATCATATCATTTGGAGTTAATGACATGTTAAGTAACATGTACATGAAGATGAAATTCAAATTCAAATGCAACTCCAATTCAAATTCAATTCACATGCATATTCAAATGCCTACTAATTCATGTTGCTTGATATGTTACTATTCAAATCATTGTACACCATGTTTCATTCCTTGCCATAAATCATTTCATACATGTATTAATTCATTCTTGGTTCCACCCGAACCCCCATTCTCATACCGCCATTTGATATAATTACACCATAATCATATCACCCGTGTATAAAACAAATCGAGGTATTACATACGTGCCCAAGCACGTTCACAATTTCCAAACCTATCGTCCATCCATGACGATAACCAAAATAAAAGTCCCCCGGCTAAGCATGCATAATACCTACCATTTTAAAAGTTAATATATAGCCAAAGACTCAACCGAGAATCTCATTTTATTAAACTTTAGTTCCAATCAATCCATTTTAAAAGTATAGCATTCCCATTGGAATGTAGACATTGCCCCGGAAATGGGCTAATTAAACCTCAATTCCAAAATCCCGATCGCGCGCACCCGCTGCATCTTTCGCGATCGATCGCGCGCACCCGCTGCCAAACAGAAGCCTTCCGCGATCGATCGCGCGTCTCCGCGATCGATCGCCGAGACTTTGCGATCGATCGCCAGCACTGTACATCTTCAACAATTTACAGCTGCTCGTCGCGATCGATCGACTCTCCTCGGCGATCGATCACGACCTGCGATTTTCCGAAAACTCGAGCTTTAATGGTGTTTTTCACACCCAAACTCAAAACCAACACCCCACACACCTCAAATACACCATTTATAACCTATAAAAACTCCAAAAACTCAACATTGGATTTTTACCAAAAATCCCCAAAACCCATAACCAACTCAAAGCTCTACCAAACTCAACAATACTACTACCAAATCGAAGACAATGGTGAGGGGAGATGAATACCTGATTATCTTCGAGAAATCTGGCTCCCGAGCCAAGCTAGCATCGATTTTCCACCAAAGGGAAGAAGAGGGGAAATGGGGGAAGGGCTTGAGCGTAGAGAGAGTGAGGAGGGAAGGGTTCCGTGCCAAAATGACGGAATATCAAGTCCACTTGGTATATATAGTACCAAAACTTGAAAATATCAATCCTTCCACAAATACATCATGACTCATTAAAAATCATCTGTTTTCAAAAAAATCATCTCTCCAACTTTAATTTCATTACCAGCCCCAGTACAAAGTACTCCGAAACCCAAATTCCACCAAAGACCAAATTCCAAGGTTATCACCACGACTATAATACAATCTCATCCCTTGGATCCAATGACTCCAAAAACCGGATTTAAGATCCCTGGGAGTCCCAAAACCGCAATTAATACACAATTGCCACAATTAAAATCCATTAAGGATTATTACCACACCGGGATTAACACCAATAATTCACGGGCATCACAATTATCCCCCACTAATAAAATTTCATCCTCAAAATTTGCACGGCGTACTCCTCGTATCGCCGAGACCACACAAACCCAACCGATCTACATCGCCGAATCATGAACAATCATGAACGACACTCCAAACGCGAGGACACCGACCCGCACCATAATCTGGAATGGAGTAACCTCCCAAACCAATACGAACTCAAGAAAGACGTCAGCATTCCCCGATGCTAACCATCTCAAAAGCAGTCAGTCAACCCTAACTGCAGAACAAACGAATCATTCGTGATTCCAAAATAGATATCGCCTCGACGATATCTCTACGATTCAACCTACGATGTTAACCATACATCTTACCCAGAAAACCACCAGTACACTATAGTGTACTTATACCAAATCCGGTTCCCGCTTTCCAAATCCATCTCCATCAAAGGAGTGGTTGCACCACATTGCAACACGGATTGGGCCACAACACGGCCCCGATCAATACGAAACACATCTCCAAAGATGCCTACTTCCGTGTGTTCCAAGAAATCACATCCTGGTCCTAACACACAATCGAGACTCCACAAGGTCTCAAATTCTCAAAAGGACATGCAAGAACAATCAATTGCATTCCCGCCATACGTGTCAACCACGACACTAAACAAATCCGAATCCTGGCCATCCCTCGTTTATCCTGGGATTCAACAATCCTAAAACAGGGAGGCTAACGAATTAACCAGCAAGAATTACCATGGTCCCAAAACAAGACAATCCCTTCTCAGGTGAAGTCAACAGGACCTCACGATTATTCCTCATAATACATCATACCATCGAGATTACCAGTCTCAAGATGCCACAATCTCACCGGAGATCCATTCATCAAAGCATATAAATCCGATGCTCGACGAGTACCGAAACACGGGCATTCGTATACACGTACATGCCCAAGTACCAACACAACATGCATACTCAATGCAATAGACTCAGGTATCTCCAAACATACCCAGAGTGTAAGGACCCCAAGCCCTTAACCCTTAATTAGTGTATTAACCACTATGTGTGGCACATGCTTTCAATAAAAAGCCAATCGGGAAGCTCAGATGATACTTTATCATTGCATGGCAATTACAAAAAAAATTCCTTTAACACTCAATGTTATAAGGTCATCAGCCTAACAACGAAATAGACTCACAAAGTTCGCCCAATACCATCCCTTTTTGCCGCTTTTCACATTGTGGACTTTTATACAAATTTGGGCAGAGTCTCCCCATAAATAGAGCTATCCCGAAATAAAAGCACAACACATCCCGGCCAGGGAAAACATAATACTCATCAGAAAGCAGTAATACCAAGTAAATTCCCAGCCAGGGAAGACACCACACATATGACGACATAAATGGGTCTCAACACCCACATAATATCTCATATCATTAGCAATTCTACCACAATTGCATGCAACATATAATGAAAGAGAGGAAGGCTCATGCCTTTATATACAACCCATATACAAGAATGTCCGTGCTCACATGCGAGCATCATAAATGTGTATATAAACCTCGGGTGTATATAAGTACTCTATACGATACCGTGCTCCATCAAGCCCTGGTACCACGATCCTGTGAGTACATCCAATCAACAGCTCGAGCTCAGCTCCACAGCCATCGATGCACCTGTTCACCTGCCCCAACAGAGACAGCCCCCAACGGGGTGAGCATACCCATACACAAAATCTCATGATCACAATAATGAAATTCATAATTTACAACACAAGTAAATATAAATGAATTTTAAATGATACTCCCTGGATGGCAACATCCTCATCCGGGATTCCGTGTACTGTCCCTGTTCTCACAATCATCAAACTCATCAAATCTCAAAAATCAGTAAATCAACGCATTGATTAACTCATCGCATGCCTAATACTCGAATATCAACAGATAGTGGTTGCAAACTCATTAAACATGCAAATATAGATATCTCAATATCTAATACTGATTTCACAACCTCGCTATCAATCACAGATAGCTCAAATGCCTAGCATTTATTTTACCAATTCTTCATTATACCTAGACATCTCAAATGTCTTATAATGAATACATGATCCCACGATCATTCTCAGGCATCTCAAATGCCCTACAATGGTCATATAAACCCAGTACCCCATATATCATGTAAGAGTCATCCTACTCTAGTGTCACGCACGCTACAAGCGGCGATATCAAGATTTGGGTCATTCCTTGGCTATATCAACATATATATATATAATCCTCATGCGCGATTATTCAATGAAATCAAATTTCATTATGCATTCACAAATGCCCAAATATATAGAAATGCTCGTACGTCGCACGTACCTTAAATCTCCGAAGTCCGAGCCAAACCTTGCTCGAGTTCCATGCCCCGAGGAACGATGTGCTAACACAATAAATAATGCACAATTATTTACGAACATGCAACCCATGCTCAAGCACACCTATAACCCTCAAAATATTGTCAACACACGACAATTAACCTCTAAAAAGACCCGGGGCAGGGTACATGCAGGGAGGGAAATAAATGAGACAATATCGAAATTTGTTCAAGAATACCCTACAAAAATCAAACCCGAATCTCACAATTTCGAACCCAAATAAACACTATAATTCATCTAAAAAGAGAATTAAGCTATCCAAGCAAGAATCAACACCCCTTGCCAAAAACCCCCAATTTTCGAACTCAACCCCTTAAATTCGAACCCAAACAAGCCCTTAAATTCGAACCTTATAATTCATCAAATTCGAACACAATAATGGCAGGGAAATACACGAAAATGACGAAAAAGGGGTAAGGAGGTTACCCAATCGAAAATCGGAAGAAATCGGACGAAATCCGATGAACCCTAGAAATTGGGGATCGACGCCTCCAGCCAAAATCCGACTTCAAAACGCGACGAAACTTCGAATTGACGGAGGGGAAAGCTGCGCCTCGACGAGACGAAGCCGGCGGCGGGTCGTACGCGCCGAACGGCGGCGGGACGACGGCGGGCGAAGCGTTTGAAGCCGTGGGGGAGCTGTAGCAGACGGGATTCGGCGGGGAGAGATGAGAGAAGAGAAATTGGGGCTGAAATGGAATTTTATGCAAAATTTTGGGTTCAATTGGTTTTATAGCAAAAATACCCCGAAAAATTAATAGTCCCACAAATACATCATGATTCCTTAAAAATCATCTGTTTTCAAAAACTCTCTCTCTAACTCCAAAACCCCCTACCGGTGCTCACACAGCACCCGAGATCCCGAGACACATCAAAAACCCAACTCTTAGGTTTTTCACCGAAATGTGAATACAATCTCAACCTCTGGATCCAACGATCCCAACTACCCAATTAAACGAGCCCAGAAGGCCCAACACCTCGATTAAATTCCAAATCGCCACGTAAAACCACTTTAGGGATTATTAACACTACGGGATTAACACCTATAATCCCTGGTCATCACAATATCCCCCACTAAAAGAATTTCGTCCTCAAAATTAGCACTGGTGTATCACGTAACACCCAGGCTACACAACAACATGAAGCCATAACTTCGATTCTTGACCAAATCAGAATCGTATTAATAAACGCGAGGATACTTACCTCACACCAACTCTGAAACAAGGCGACTTACCAAAACCTACATATCACCCAAGAGGCAAACGTACCTCGATGCGGGTCATCCCAAAAGTCAGTCCCTCATGACTGCAAAACAACCGATACTTACGACTATAGATCGGACAGTCATCCTTAGCTCTAATACAACTAGTAAGAACGCATCCTGAATGACACCTCAACCGTGAGAACGTTGACCTCGTGTCAAACTCTGGAGTGGAATAGACTTCCAAATCCATCATAACGTCAAAGAGCGTCAGCACAGCTCAACGCTAATAATCCAAAAAGCAGTTAGTCAACTGAAACTGTAAGGATTCGAATCGCTCCTGATTCTATCGTAGATATCATTCCATGACATCTCTATCAAGACTCACGATGTCTAACATACATCGTTACGAGGGAAACACTAGTATACCACGGTGTAAACATACCAAACCTGGTTTCCCGCTATACAGACCACCTCCATCCAAGGAGCAGTTGCACCCTCTGCAACTCGGATCGGGCAACTCACGGCCACCGATCCACACAAAAGACATCTCACAAGATGTCCACCTCCGGATATCCCAAGAACCACATCCTGGTCGTAATAAACAATCGAGACTCCACAGAGTTTCAAAATTTGAAAGGACATGCAATAAACCTATTGCATCCTCAACGCTTGTGTCGACAGTGACACCCAACCAATCCGAATTCCTGCCATCCCTTGATAATCCTAAGATTTAACAATCCAAACTTGGGAAGGTTATCGCATAACTCGGAGGAAAACACCAACAAGGAAGTACCTTAACCCACACAAGATAATCCCTCTTCAAGGGAGTCAACTAACTTCACGATTGTTCCTCATAAATATCGTGCCGTGGAGATTCCCAATCTCAAGGTGTTCCATATCTCTCATCAGAGATTTAACCATCCAAAAATAGCATAACTCTATGCTTGACAGAAAGGAAATCAATAACCGGCATCCGATACTCACCGGTATACATGCCTAAGTATTGACATCGCATGCATACTCAATGCACTTGGCTCGGGTATCTGCAACATACCCCTAAGCCCCAAACACAACTGTCAATCCTGAGTCATTCCCATCCAGGAGAATGAAAATCGACGATCAATAACACGGCGTGATTCTCAAAATCAACACCACAAGCACCAACTCACCGAATCTTTCAAAGATTCCCAAATAGGTATAATACTACCTCCTTCCTCACAAGGGAAGTACCATCGAACTCGAGATCCACTAGTCTCGAACCACCGTTCGGAAAAACTGGATACAATAACACCCATTGTATCCCTAATACACGGGTTCCCTTAGATTGAGTCAATAACGACCTGATGACTCTCTTGTTGGTACTCCAACATCCTGAGCTGTCCCAGACAAGTCTCACCACGATTAAACATAAACGTATACACGTTTCAGTGAGGCATGCACAACCTCAGTCTCAAATGACATGGTGACTACTAGGGTCCACCACAATCCACATCGTATCGCCTTACGATTTGCCAACTTGGTTCCAACGAGCAGTATAACGGCTCTAACAAGCCCTTCATGGTGCTGCACACACACGACAGACAAACTGGTCGCTGCTTCTCTAGGTTCACCTCAAACCTACCAATAAGATGGACATTTCCACATGGTATATCATACTGTCGGAAGAAAACTCAATAGAGTAGTGGGTCTTTACCAACATTCCTCTAATGCCGATACACCCTGGACACTCCAATGTCCTTATGTACTTAACATAATCTGATCCTACTCCCTTAGGACTCATCCTACACCCTCATGGGTGGTGTGACCATGTCTCCCACATGTCACATCGACAGAAAGCGAGTAATTTCCTCATGATTACTCCTGTCGTCAAATTACATGGCCAAAAGCCATTCCAACGAGCATACCTCAAGGATATCACCACTCGTAATATGATCACCCCAAACGTAAGCTGCGGTACAATCACCTGTACAGCGCATCCAACCATTCCTTGAGCAACTCGCTCGGTATAAGGGTCACGTCAATCGGTGCCGCACACACCACCTTGTGCTCGGTACTGGCACCCAAGGCATACCACTGAATACGTATACACAACGCATTGATCATCGTAACGATGATGCATGTCTAATAAGACATCTCCTACACCATCGTCATCGTCATCCTGTGATGACACATGCCAACTCATGGCATCTAAGACATTGTCAACTAGTGACGATACATGTACATCAGCGTATGTCATCCACTATCATGCTAATAAAATAGTCATAATAAAACATGTATATCAACGCATGCCAGATACAATAAAGCTAATAGAATAGCAATATCTCATACCTCATCACTAACAATATAGCGGCATACCTGTCTCCGTCGCTCAATAATAGTGCGTAATCAGCACCCATCGCTCGAAGGCGGCAAAATCCTGTGCTGAGTACATAGCGGCACAATCCCTCGCTATAGAATCGACGGCATGACACCTCGTCATATAATAAGTGGCATGAAACCTCGCTATACACCTGAGCATGAATCATCGTCCACATAATAGCGGAAAGAGGCATCGCTATCTATATATACGGCGGCACGAATCATCACCAATAATCACAAAGAGGTGAATCATCATCATCGACACAGCGGGACACATCACCGCTATCATCCGTGTCCGGCGGTATAAACCATCGCCATCAATATAGCGGAATGAACCATCGCTATAAATACACCTGGCGGAATGAACCCTCGCCAATCAATATAGCGGAATGAACCGTCGCTATAAATACAAATCGACACAGCGGAACACATCACCGCTACCATCCGTGTCATCACAATGGAATGAATATAAATCGACACAGCGGGACACATCACCGCTATCATCCGTGTCATCACAATGGAATGAATATAAATCGACACAGCGGAACACATCACCGCTATCATCCGTGTCATCACAAAGGAATGCACCATCATCCTTTCTTGAGTCAGTCATCATCAGTTATGTTAATGCTTCCCCGCTCAGTATGGTATACCTCGCCTCCATGTGCCAGCGAGCCTCCCCCCTCCCGCTCCACATGCGCAGCGATAATGCGTAACCTCGCCTCCATGTGCCAGCGAGCCTCCCCCCTCCCGCTCCACATGCGCAGCGATAAAGCGTAAGCATTAAAACCCTGTGATCGCCCTGACTCGTGGAATACACCTCTTTATTCTACATCACAATATGCAACAACAATGCATAATATGCAACAACAGTGCATAATAACATGTATCATAACCGTAATGCATCACATTGCATTCATCATGTGTCACACAGACAAACATGAATACATGTTACCGTTGGGATGCCCGTACGTCGCTTTTGTACTCCATATTTCCTGTAACCTGCAACCATCATGGTTAGCAACAATAGCCATATACGCTATGCAGCAATCATCCAATGCATAAATGCAACCACTTGCAAGTCAATACGTATACCAAGACATGTTACCTCGGAAATATCCCTTTACCTGATTCTCTTACAAAATCAGATTCCTTGGCACATAACACACGGAGTTCCAGACATCACTATTAATGCCATCCTATCGTGTTCCACACGATTCCTGCAATCACACTGATTAGCAACACCACTTTTCATATCAGAAAAAGCACATAAACAACTAGTTGTGTCATACAATATTAATGCCATCATGCATAAGTATGTGCTATCAATAACTTCTTAGGCCCTTAACAGCCCCAATGAGCAACCACTGCTCTGATACCACTAATGTAAGGACCCCAAGCCCTTAACCCTTAATTAGTGTATTAACCACTATGTGTGGCACATGCTTTCAATAAAAAGCCAATCGGGAAGCTCAGATGATACTTTATCATTGCATGGCAATTACAAAAAAAATTCCTTTAACACTAAATGTTATAAGGTCATCAGCCTAACAACGAAATAGACTCACAAAGTTCGCCCAATACCATCCCTTTTTGCCACTTTTCACATTGTGGACTTTTATACAAATTTGGGCAGAGTCTCCCCATAAATAGAGCTATCCCGAAATAAAAGCACAACACATAACATAATTCCCGGCCAGGGAAAACATAATACTCATCAGAAAGCAGTAATACCAAGTAAATTCCCAGCCAGGGAAGACACCACACATATGACGACATAAATGGGTCTCAACACCCACATAATACACTAACGACTCTCATATCATTAGCAATTCTACCACAATTGCATGCAACATATAATGAAAGAGAGGAAGGCTCATGCCTTTATATACAACCCATATACAAGAATGTCCGTGCTCACATGCGAGCATCATAAATGTGTATATAAACCTCGGGTGTATATAAGTACTCTATACGATACCGTGCTCCATCAAGCCCTGGTACCACGATCCTGTGAGTACATCCAATCAACAGCTCGAACTCAGCTCCACAGCCATCGATGCACCTGTTCACCTGCCCCAACAGAGACAGCCCCCAACGGGGTGAGCATACCCATACACAAAATCTCATAATCACAATAATGAAATTCATAATTTACAACACAAGTAAATATAAATGAATTTTAAATGATACTCCCTGGATGGCAACATCCTCATCCGGGATTCCGTGTACTGTCCCTGTTCTCACAATCATCAAACTCATCAAATCTCAAAAATCAGTAAATCAACGCATTGATTAACTCATCGCATGCCTAATACTCGAATATCAACAGATAGTGGTTGCAAACTCATTAAACATGCAAACATAGATATCTCAATATCTAATACTGATTTCACAACCTCGCTATCAATCACAGATAGCTCAAATGCCTAGCATTTATTTTACCAATTCTTCATTATACCTAGACATCTCAAATGTCTTATAATGAATACATGATCCCACGATCATTCTCGGGCATCTCAAATGCCCTACAATGGTCATATAAACCCAGTACCCCATATATCATGTAAGAGTCATCCTACTCTAGTGTCACGCACGCTACAAGCGGCGATATCAAGATTTGGGTCATTCCTTGGCTATATCAACATATATATATATAATCCTCATGCGCGATTATTCAATGAAATCAAATTTCATTATGCATTCACAAATGCCCAAATATATAGAAATGCTCGTACGTCGCACGTACCTTATATCTCCGAAGTCCGAGCCAAACCTTGCTCGAGTTCCATGCCCCGAGGAACGATGTGCTAACACAATAAATAATTCACAATTATTTACGAACATGCTACCCATGCTCAAGCACACCTATAACCCTCAAAATATTGTCAACACAAGACAATTAACCTCTAAAAAGACCCGAGGCAGGGTACATGCAGGGAGGGAAATAAATGAGACAATATCGAAATTTGTTCAAGAATACCCTACAAAAATTGAACCCGAATCTCACAATTTCGAACCCAAATAAACACCATAATTCATCTAAAAAGAGAATTAAGCTATCCAAGCAAGAATCAACACCCCTTGCCAAAAACCCCCAATTTTCGAACTCAACCCCTTAAATTCGAACCCAAACAAGCCCTTAAATTCGAACCCTTATAATTCATCAAATTCGAACACAATAATGGCAGGGAAATACACGAAAATGACGAAAAAGGGGTAAGGTAGGTTACCCAATCGAAAATCGGAAGAAATCGGACGAAATCCGATGAACCCAAGAAATTGGGGATCAACGCCTCCAGCCAAAATCCGACTTCAAAACGCGACGAAACTTCGAATTGACGGAGGGGAAAGCTGCGCCTCGACGAGACGAAGCCGGCGGCGGGTCGCACGCGCCGAACGGCGGCGGGACGGCGGCGGGCGAAGCGTTTGAAGCCGCGGAGGAGCTGTAGCAGACGGGATTCGGCGGGGAGAGATGAGAGAAGAGAAATTGGGGCTGAAATGGAATTTTATGCAAAATTTTGGGTTCAATTGGTATTTATAGCAAAAATACCCCAAAAAATTAATAGTCCCACAAATACATCATGATTCCTTAAAAATCATCTGTTTTCAAAAACTCTCTCTCTCTCCAAAACCCCCTACCGGTGCTCACACAGCACCCGAGATCCCGAGACACATCAAAAACCCAACTCTTAGGTTTTTCACCGAAATGTGAATACAATCTCAACCTCTGGATCCAACGATCCCAACTACCCAATTAAACGAGCCCAGAAGGCCCAACACCTCGATTAAATTCCAAATCGCCACGTAAAACCACTTTAGGGATTATTAACACTACGGGATTAACACCTATAATCCCTGGTCATCACACAGAGTTCCATAACCAACTGTCAATCCCCAGCTATTCTCACCTCGCGGAGAATAATGATTGACAAACCAAAACTAAAGGGTGTGATTTCAACATCAACACCACACAAACCAAATCAATGAATCTCCCAAGAGATTCAACCGGTAAGTATATCAATACCGCCTCCCTCACAAGAAAAGTGTCATGAATCCATGACCCTACAACCTCGAACCACCGTTCGAAAGACCTGGATATATATCCCACAATTCCAATTGTGACTCCCGTGCATTCCACATGCAAGGATGCTCAGCCAGAGCTAATAACGACTTGTCGACACTCACGTTGGTATTCCCAACAAAATTGAATTGTCCCAGAACAAGTCCCTTAACATTGATGCATAAACGTCCCTGTGAGGCATTCCCTGCCTCAAACCTCATACGACATAGAGACTACAAGAGTCTATCATCGACCCTCGTCGTATCACCGTACGATTCACCAAATTCAGTTCCAGCGAGCAGCGTAATGGTTACAACAAGCATACTATATCACTGTAACAATACCTAGCTAGCAATACGCTGCCCCCATGGGCTTACACCGAGCCTATCAACGTATCATACGTTCCATCCGGCATGTCATACCATACAAACCATTAGAGTAGTGGGTCATCACCCAATATTCCTCTAGAACACCAAAGCATAATGGGCATCCCGGTGTCCTTGCTCAACCACGGTGCAATCCTAATCCAATAGGACTTATTCCACACCCTCAGGGTGGTGTGACCAAGTCTACCACACATCACAACCACAAGCGAGTAGTTTCCTCAATGACTACTCTTACCACCAATCACTTGGCCTTAGCCATCCCAGCGAGTATACCCAAAGGTATCACTACTCGAAAAATATTTACCTCTATTACATGATGTGATGCCCCGAAATTAATTAATTGCAATTTGGGCATTAATGATGTTATATGATTAATTATGATGATAACTGATTTATGTGTTAAAATTAATTATCTTGTTGAAACTTAGTCACATGATAGGCGTGACCCGGGGGTTGCATTTCAGGGTGCATGTTATGCATGTTAGAAAATGGGGTGTTAACATGATTTATTTGTATTGGTTGTTCATTATGTGGAAGATATGAATTTAATGGAAGTTTGTTGCATTTTTGTAAAATACTTTTAAAATACAATGTTGGGGTATTTTATACACCATGTTTATTTTGGGGTACAATTTTTAATTAACCTTTATAACCCCTTTACCCCACTATACCCACCTTACTTTACCCCCCACTTTATTCACTTTTAACCCTCACTTTTAAATCCCCAAATTCATCCCCAACCCTAACTCATCTCATATTTTCGAATTTTGGCAAGGAAGGAAGGAGAAATCTCCACAAAACTTTTGTTTGTGGGATTTTTGTTAAGATTTGGAGTCCTCAAGAGGTATGGAACCCTTCCTAAAGTTTTAATGATGTTTGGTTTAGAAATGGGTTAGCATTTTGAGTTTTTATGTGGGTTTGTTTTGGGAATGTGTTGAATGTGGTTGGGGTATGATTTTTGAAGTGTTTTATGTGGGTTTTAGTGAGTTATGATGATGTTTGAGTTGTTGGTATGTTTGGGTTTGAAGGGTATGAGGTAGAGCTTGAAAAATGCTCAAAAATGGTGTTTTTTCGATGTACAGGGATCGGCGATCGATCGCCCGTTTCTGGGCCTCAACAGCCCCAAAGAGCAAACCACTGCTCTGATACCACTAATGTAAGGACCCACGTGCCCTTAACCGGTTGTTAGTGTATTAAACCATGCCATTAGTGCATACAATCATACCTGTAAGGGAAAAACCACTTATCACCATAGCCAATCATGCATATAATAAAATTTCTTTACATTATTCAATGTAATGTCCAAATTTCCCCAACCAAAACCATTTTCATAATATGCACCCCAACAATACACTAACATACTCTCAGTTCATTTAGCAATTCCGTATTTAATTGCATGCAGCCATAAATGAAGAGAGAAAAACATGCCCATTTATACATTCCATATACACGTAAAGACGTACTCACATGAGAGCACCCAATGAATAAGCGTGTATCTAATGTATAAAATACTCTAGCAGATACCGTTACTGGTACTTCAATCCTGGAAGCACCTCCCAAGCACAGCTCGATCTCAACTCTGGATCTATGTACTTATTCATCTAGTTCTGGTACCTCGATCCTGGAAGTACCTCTATCAACAGCCCGAGCTCAACTTCAAGCTACTGTTGCACCTGTATTACCTGCCCCAACAGAGACAGCCCCCACACTGGGTGAGCATACCAATACCACCAATACAAAAATCATAATATTACAGTTCACAATTTACGAAATGTAAATGCCATGAATTTAAATGATACTCCCTGGACGGTATCATCCTCATCCGGGATCCCCTGTAATGTCCATGTTCTCAAAATAACCAAACTCATCAAATTCTCAAAGCTAGTTAATCACCACATAGATTAACTAATACCATTTCTATTATGCCAGTTCCATAATCAATATGGTAAAATCATTATATAAAGGACCGTAGATATCTCATATATCTAACCAATGGTTCCATGTTCCTATTTCATTGCTCGCTCTACAATAGCGGCGTTCTAAATACCCACGCACTCTCCGGCGTCATAACCGATGGTCGCTCAACGACGACAACATCCCAAATCATTGCTCGCTCAATAGTGGCATCGTATGGTTCCCAATGTACGTCCATTTAACGCAATTACCATTTACCATGCATTTCACTATCCATTTATAGCAAGTACTATGTACCATGCATTTCAACATCCATTTATTGCAAGTACTATATACCATGCATTTCAATGTCCATTTAATGCAATCACCACATACCATGCATTTTACAGTTGTAACATTATAATAGGCTATGCTAGTACGTCATACGTACCTTATAATCCCGTAGTTCGATTCCAATCTTGCCTGAGTCCCACGACCCGATGAGTTAAGTGCTAACATGCAAATAACTCTCAGTTAAACATAGGCATGCAATTACGTGCCCAAGCACGTTCACAATTTCCAAACCTATCGTCCATCCATGACGATAACCAAAATAAAAGCCTCCCAGCTAAGCATGCATAATACCCAAAATATACCATTTTAAAAGTTAATAGATAGCCAAAGACTCCACCGAGAATCTCATTTTATTAAACTTTAGTTCCAATCAATCCATTTTAAAAGTATAGCATTCCCATTGGAATGTAGATATTGCCCCGGAAATGGACTAATTAAACCTCGATTCCAAAATCCCGACATTTTTCCAAAATTTTGAAAATAACAAAACACTTCGGGCCGCGATCGATCACCGCATCTGTTGCGATCGCGCGTCTACACGATCGATCGCCAATCGCCTCGCGATCGATCACCGAGACTTGGCGATCGATCGCCAGCACTGTACATCTTTAAAAATTTACAGCTGCTCGTCGCGATCGATCGGCGCTCCTCGGCGATCGATCGCGACCTGCGATTTTCCCAAAAACTGGAGCTTTAATGGTGTTTTTCACATCCAAACTCAAAACCAACACCCGACATACCTCCAACACCTCAAATACACCATTTATAACCTATAAAAACTCCAAAAACTCAACATTGGATTTTTACCAAAAATCCCCAAAACCCATAACCAACTCAAAGCTCTACCAAACTCGACAATACTACTACCAAATCGAAGACAATGGTGAGGGGAGATGAATACCTGATTATCTTCGAGAAATCCGGCTCCCGAACCAAGCTACCATCGATTTTCCACCAAAGGGAAGAAGAGGGGAAATGAGGGAAGGGCTTGAGCGTAGAGAGAGAGAGGAGGGAAGGTTTCCGTGCCAAAATGACGGAATATCAAGTCCACTTGGTATATATAGTACCAAAACTCGAAGATACCAATCCTTCCACAAATACATCATGACTCATTAAAAATCATCTGTTTTCAAAAAAATCATCTCTCCAACTTTAATTTCATTACCAGCCCCAGTACAAAGTACTCCGGAACCCAAATCCCACCAAAGACCAAATTCCAAGGTTATCACCACGACGAGAATACAATCTCATCCCTTGGATCCAATGACTCCAAAAACCGGATTTAAAATCCCCGGGAGTCCCAAAACTGTAATTAATACACAATTGCCACAATTAAAATCCATTAAGGATTATTACCACATCGGGATTAACACCAATAATCCATCAGGGATTATATGGATTATAACCACTCCGGAATCAACACGATAATTTTTGGATATCATAGGCGTCCACCACCAGAAAATTTATCATCTTTGTCTTCGTCCTCGGTTCCTCTCCCGTCATGACTGGCAATGAACTTGCCCTATCGGACATATGACTTCTCCGACAAATCCATGCAAAGAAGTGTCTACCCTTTGCATGGGCAAACATCCTAACTCCATTGGGGCCAACGTGCTTAAGAAAACCACGACGGCCGATCTTCCCGTGTCAATAAAATCCTTTGAAAGTTATAGTTGGATATTGTGGCTGATATAACTAGTGCATCATCATGGGGAAATTGCACCCCTCGTAGATCCTTGGGTCCAAAGGCTATGGAAGGCCCTGCTGGAGCATTCTCTAGTGTGATTGACATAACATGTAGTTTTCAAGCATAACTCTTTCTTGCTCAGTCAGAATCCCCTCCTGACACTCCCCTAGAAATCATATGTATGGTCCCTCGGTTTGGAATGTTGACCGGGGTGAGTTTGCCCACCACTTGGACGTCATTCTCTTCCTGCTTCTCTCCTATGATTGCCCATGGTACTAGCTTGGGTGCTTCTCTTCCATGATTTGTATTATTCAAAGGGGGGGAATTATGGAAAACTAGTCCATCATTGGGTTCCTGTCTTCCCCAAGATCTGTTTGTTCCTATTCCTCATAAATGTCCTCATCTACCTCTCTTCAGCCCTCTCTGATTCATGGTCACATCTCTGGGAGGTCTCATCGGGAGGTATTGGTCGAAACTCCTTTTCGGATGTTTCAGATGTTTATCCCTCCGGCTTGGCTCATTTCCAGGTTTCACATCTTTTCTTTGTTTCATCTTCTGGGTTTTTTCCAAGTTGATATTTAGAAGCCCTTCCCAGCAACTCGTCGTAATCAGATGGCGATTTTTTGGCTAGTGATATGAACATATCTCCTTCTCGTAGCCCTTGAGTAAAGGCACTGATGAATATCTCTGATGTGACTTGAGAAACATCGAGGCATACTTGATTGAATCTTAAGAAGTCCCGAAGAGACTCTTTTCTAGTTGTTTAAGCCTGAACAGGCTGATGGTTATTCTCTTGCAACTTCTGCTGCTCGTGAATTGATGTAAGAACACCAAGCTGAATTTCAGAATGGATCTATGATCCCTGGTGGCAATTGATTGAACCAAGATTGAGTTGCTCCTGCTAGGGTAGTCATAAAAACCCTACACTTCACCCCATCTGTAAGTTGGTGAATGAGAAGCGTTCTCAAATCGTGATAAATACTCCTCAGGATCTGAGATGCCATCATAATTTCCCACATTTAAGGTTCGAAATTAGATGGCAATGGATCATCAATAACCACATGTAAGGACTCCATGCTCTTAACCCGCTATTAGTGTATTACCCATGTATTTAGTGCATACAATCATGTAATCAGGGGGATAACCACATGCAACCATAGCATAATATACCAACAATAAAATTTCTTGCATAATTCCATGTAATGTTCAATTTTCCCCAACTAAGTCCACTTACATAGCATGCACCCTTATATTACACTAGCATGTTCTCAATTCATTTTGCAATTCCTTAATTAATTGCATGCAACACATGAATGAAAAGAGAAAGGCCCTTGCCTTTTTGTACAAATCATATACACATATAGTAGTGCTCACATGCGAGCATCAAATGAGTGAATGTGTATTTAATGTATAAAGTACTCTACTCAATATCGTCACTGGTACTTCGATCATGGAAGTACCTCCAATCCATAGCTCGATCTCAACTCCAGAGCCACCCACTGTACCTGTTCCACCTGCCCCAACAGAGACAGCCCCCACATGGGTGAGCATACCAATACCACCATTCCAATAATCACAATATCACAGTTCATAATTTACAGAATATAAAGCCATGAATTTTAAAAGATACTCCCTGGATGGTATCATCCTCATACGGATCCCTGTGCTGTTCCTGTTCTCAAAATAATCGGTACCATCAAATTCCCAAAAGCCAGTTAATCATTTCATTGATTAACTAAATCCGTTCCTAATTACCAATTACCATAATTAATAAAATTCAATCATTTACAAAGTTTATAGATATCACACGTATCTACACAATAGTTCCATAGTCCCATTTTCATCGCTTGCTCAGTAGCAGCGGCATTCATAACCGATGTTCGCTCCATAGCGACAACATCTCATCCGTTGCTCGCACCATGGCGGAACCATATATTTCACAATGCATACCTATTTATTGCAATTACAACATACCATGCATTCAACAATTGTGATAAGATATAAGGTTATGCTCGTACGTTATAAGTACCTTATGATTTCGTAGTCCGACTCAAACCTTGTCTCAGTTCCACGATCCAATGAATTATGTGCTAAACCTAATTAACAATTCACAATTAATTACAAGCATGCAACCATGTGTCCAAGCACGTTCACAACCTCCAATTATAACGTCAATCCATGACGATTAACCATTTTAAAGACCCCGGGCGAAGCATGCATCGATTCCACAACAACAACACAATATTTACCACAAGACAGGGCCTCTCGATCGATCGGCCATTTATGCTCGATCGATAGAGAGCTCCAGCGAAAAGATGCCCAAAATTCTTCCTTGCTCGATCGATCGAGCAGACTTCTCGATCGACCGACCGACCATCTCGATCGATCGGCAACTTTGCTCGATCGATCGAGCGTATTGTTCATCGTCGTCAAATTTGATAACATCGCGCAATCGATCGGTGGCCCTTCGCCGATCGATTGGCGAGTGCTGAAATGGCCCAAAAATGGCGTTTTTGAGTTTAAAACCCCCAGAAAACAAACCCAACACCCATTATACAATTATTCCTCAACATAAACACCATAAATCCTTCCCAAACACAACAACACAAAAATGTTTAAAATTTCAAAAACTCAAACCCAACACTACACATGCCCAAACTCTACAATACTACAATCAAAACGAAGGTAAATGCGAGGGGAAGATGAATACAAAATTATCTTCAAGAAACCTTGCTACGAGATCGAGCCTTGCTCGATTTTGTTCCAAGGAGAAAAGATAGGGGAAAAGGGTTGGGGGAGAGATGAAACGTGAGGGAGAGAGAGAGAGAGAATGAAACACCAACTGATTGAACACCGAGTCCGCTTGGTATATATAGTACCAAGGCTCAAAAAATCCCGAGTCCTCCACAAATACATCATGACTCATTAAAAATCATTTGTGTTCAATAATTATCTATCACTCATCAATTCAATGACCAGCCCCAAATCAAAGCACCCCAGACCCCAGATCTCACCAAAAACTCAATTCAAAGGTTTATCACCATGATGATAATACAATCTCAACCCTCGGATTCAACGACCCCAAATATCGGATTTTAAATCCTCAGGAGTCCCAACACCGCAATTAATTCATAATTGCCACAATTAAAATATATTAAGGACCATTACCACACCAGGATTTTCACCATTAATTCCCGGTCATCATAATTATCCCCCACCAATAAAATTTCATCCTCGAAATTTGCGCGGGCGTACTCCACATAACGCAGAGACCACACAATCCAACCGGATCCACATCGTCGAATCATGAACACATCATGAATGACACACCAACTGCGAGGACACCGACCTCATACCAATCTCTGGAATGGAGTAAACCTCCCAAACCACCACAATCTCAAAAGGACGTCAGCATGCCTCGATGCTAACCACCCAAAAGCAGTTTGTCAACCGTAACTGCTCGCCACTCGAATCGTCCCTGATTTCAACGTAGATATTACTTCCATGATATCTCCACCGCCTAGTCTGCGATGTCCAACACACACATCTCTCTGGAGGCAACCACTAGTATACAACAGTATACACACACTAAACCCGATTTTTACTCTCCACATCAAAGGAGTAGTTGCACCACTTCGCAACTCGGATCGGCCAAATCACGGCCACCGATCAACACAAAACACATCTCCACAGATATCAACATCTGTGTGTTCCAAGGAATCACATCTAGTTCCAACACACTATCGAAAACTCCGTAGAGTCTCAAAATCCCTTATACACGACGTATACAAATTCCAACGATGCTCCACACTAATATCATAGTACTCACCAATCCAGAGCATCTTTCCAAAGACTTCTTCTCGTACGTCTTACATATGACGCAAAGCCATTACCCGGTCCACCATCTGTAATGCTTACCATGGTTGATCATAATCAACTAGCAACCGATACTAACTGTTTCCACAACAGTATTGTTCAAATTCTCTCCAAGAGATACAATCGGTACAGTAGTGTCACTGATAAGGGTGAATATTACGTTTATTTTGCAATGATATGTATCTATTTTCGTGTTGATTCATGGATGATGTTACGCTTTTTGGTATTTATTTGTGTTGTTTCAGGAATCTAGGTGGGAAGTGGAAGAAATAAGCTAGAAAGACGAAAACGGACCAAACCGAGGCAAGAAATGAAGATTTTGGAATCTGACATGTTCGATCGATCGAAAGTGATGCTCGATCAATCGATCGTGGTAGAGATTTTGGCCAACAAGAAAAAGTGATGCTCGCTCGATCGGTAATTTAGCTCGATCGATCGAGCATGGCAGAGAAATATTAAGCGAGACTAAAGAGTGCTCGATCGATCGGCAGTTTATGCTCGATTGATCGAGCGTGGCGGAAGAATTCCTGGACGAGAAATTAGAGTGCTCGATCGATCGAGACATGTTCTCAATCGATTGAGCGACAGAGTTTGCTGGAAAAAAAAAAAGACTTGATTGAGTTTAATCTATTGGGAACACTTCCATCCACCTCCTCTTCTATAAATATGAGACCTTGGGCACGACCAACATCATATCATACACCACAAATCACCCTCCTGTCATCCTCCAACATCCATATAATTTAAGAAGAAAAATCATTTGAAGTGCAAGGAAGGAAGCAAGGGAAGAAGTAACGTTGCAACGCACGGATTCAACTACTTCGTTATCGTACGTCTAAACTTTATTTGTTTGATTTTCGAATTTCTTGATGTTTATGTGGTTGAGAAACAATTATTCATCTTGTTAGTTTGATTTGAATATGAAATAAGTTTTTTATCAAGATTAGGGAAGCTTGTGTTTGAGTTAAAGATTTGATTGTTTATTGAGTTGATTAATTATTTTGTGCCTGATTTATAGTTCTAATGCTATCAAAGCTTTGTTACCTTTGATTGATTTGTGAATTATAATTGAGATCGAGAGATAAAATTATAATACGCTATAATAAATCATGTTATATGTTAACGATTTAGATCGAGAGATTAAATCGCATATGTGATAACTTTGGATTGAAAGATTTAAAGTTAACGGTTTTCATCGAGATTTATGCAATATTAAATAGATTTAAGTGAACGAGAGTTACTTGTTTCAATTTATATTAGTTTCAATATAGCTTGAGAAAGTGTATTGATTATTTTACGGGAATCCATCACCTTAAGAATTAATTGGTTAATAACTGTTTTTACAAACAAATCATTGACGATAACACAAATTCTTGATAAATTTCTCGAGTTGAATTCCTTCGCATCTTCAAAGGAGTTGATTTAATTTTAAGTTTTTAAGTTTTCATTTTGATTAGATAATTATTCATATATTTCGTAGGCTAAATATAATTTTTCTAATTTTATTTGGTACTTATACGTTAGTCCCTGTGGGTACGACATCCATATTTCTAAATCACTATACTAAAACTTGACACCGTGCACTTGCGGTATAAAATCGCTACATTGGAATTTTCTGTTTAAAACAAAAACGATCAAGTTTTTGGCGCCATTGCCGGGGACTAATTTGTATAATATCGTACGAGATTAGTTAATTGTAGTTTAGCGAATTTTTTTTTGTTTTGTTTGTTTGTCAATTTTGACTATTTGGTTTACTACATTTGTGTTTCTCCTTTTTGGTTGATTTTTACAGGTAGTCATCTTCATGGTGCATGCTAAGGGGTAGCCATCCCATACTCGAGCCTTTTGACCCAGAAATTGAGCGAACGTTTCTTAGGAGAATACGGGAAGCTCAAACGATGGCGGATAACAATCAAGAAGGGGGCGCGAATAATGAAGCACCGAATCCAAGATCTATGATGGACTTTGCTCAACCAGCTTTCCATGGATCACTGTCAAACATAACGAGGCCAAGTATTCAAGCTAACAATTTTGAGATAAAGCCTGCAATAATTCAGATGATCCAGCATTCAGTAATGTTTGGGGGAGCAGCCACTGATGACCCAAATGCTCACTCTCCAACTTCTTGGAGATTTGTGACACATTCAAACACAATGGCGTTTATGACGACGCCATCAGGTTGCGGTTATTTCCCTTTTCATTAAAAGATAAAGCTAAAGCATGGTTAAATTCTTTACCTGCAGTATCCATTACCACATGGGAGGGGATGACTCAAGCTTTCTTATCTAAATATTTCCCTCCTTCCAAAACTGCGAAGATGAGAAACGATATCACCACGTTTGGGCAATATGATCCTGAAACTTTATATGAGGCATGGGAACGTTTCAAGGACTTGCTTCGGAGATGCCCACGTCATGGTCTTCCTATTTGGCTCCAGGTATAAACATTTTATAACGGTTTATTTTCAGCTAACCTTTCTATGATTGATGCAGCCTCAGGAGGATCCATCATGCGAAAAACACTGGAAGTAGCTTCTTGGAAGAGATGGCTTCTAATAGCTATCAATGGCAATCAGAGATGAATGTGCCAAAGAAACCAAGTGGAGTTCATCAAAGTGATGAAATCACCGCTATTTCGGCATAGTTGTAAGCATTGAGCAAAAAGATTGATAGCATGAGCATGACAGCGATGCAAGCTCAAGTTATCACTTGTGATTTATGTGGAAGCAATCATCCAAGCATCGAATGCCAGGCAGATAATCCATGTAATCAGTCTAATGAATCTGCTAATTATGTAGGAATCATGCAGCCCAATAACCCGTACTCAAACACTTACAAGTTACAACCCAGGATGGAGGAATCATCCAAATTTGCAATGGTCCAACCAAAACAATGTGTTGAACCCACAACCATCACCGGGATATATACCTAAGCCGAGTATGGAGGAGCTTTTGACCAAGTTAATATCATCGACAGAAACTAGGATGCAAAATCAGAATGCATCTATAAAAAACTTGGAGGTACAAGTGGGGCAACTTGCATCAATAATTCATGGACGAGCTCAAGGAACACTACCTACTAAAACAGTGAAAATCCCGAAGGAGCAAGCAAAATTTGACCACTGAGAAGGAGGTGGCAGTCCAGCTTGGGACTATAAATTAAGAACTTTCTTCTCTCTATCTCTTGTTTGTTTTTTTTTTTTTTTCATCTTTTTGCAATTTTTCTTTTTCCCGATTTAACTCTTTGCGTTAATTTTCAGATGCAGAGAATGGAATAGATCAAATTTTGGTAGGGCGGATCAAACATTAAAAAAAAATTGGTGAAAATTGTTATGGAATGGTTGATCGATCGAGAATAAAGCTCGATCGATCGACCAAGGGTTACAAAGAAAAAAAAATTCCTAGCATTGTCGATCGATCGAGAGGTCACGCTCGATCGATCGAGAAAGGTTATAAAAAGAAAAAAAATTATGTCTCGCTCGATTGATCGAGCAACAGAAATTTTCGTTTTTAAAAATCGATTTCAACAGAAATCCACAATACCTTCTAAGAATCTTTCGAAGAAAAAATTGATTTTTGCCCTAATCCCCAAATTCCCTCTTTAATCTTTCCAACAACTCAAAGATCTCATAATATATGCTACAGAGTTTCTTCTAATTACACTTCTTGTCACAGATTTGAAGACTCAAGAGCTGAATTGGGGCAATTTCATCAAAATGAGGAACTCAAGCCAAATCTACAATTTCATCTAGATTGCCAAAATTCCATGGTATTTGGCTTCAACCTTTTTACATATCCATAGATCAGTGCATATTTTTTGGGTATACAAAGATTGGAATTTTGGTGTAATTGGTGAATTTGAGATAATTGATTAGATAAGTGTGGGGGAATTGAAGTATTGGTTGTTGATTGTTGGTGAGTTGGGTGAATTACTTGTTGTGGTTGGGATTGAAGCGGGGTGAATTGTGAACTGAAAATAATAAATGGCTCCCAAGGAAAAACAAAAGCAAGTCGAAGCCACCACGTCGTCTCAAGATTATGATGAGCTTAGATTTGTGAATTCCGTAGCAGCGGAATTATACCCCGGCTATCACCGAAAACCCCTCAGTCGTGAAAGGGGAATGAGCATTAATCGACTTGAATCCCCGTGATTCAAGAAGCACGGCGACGAGGTTGGTTTGAGTTTATTCAACAGCCTATTGATGCGGCGGTGGTCCCTATTGTGCGGGAATTCTATACAAATTTAAGGAGTGTCCACCGAAATTCAAGGGAGGTTGTGTTTGTACGGGGTTAATGCAATTTTTTGGATGCCTTCAATAAAGGACAGTGAGTATAAAGCTTTTAGGAAAAGCCAAATCAACTACGATGATGTACTCTTTGTTATCAGTATTGAGGGGACTGATTGGCAAAGGAACAAAAATGGAGAGCCCCAGTTGGTCCTAAAGAAATATTTGAAACCAGAGGCACAAGCGTGGTTTTCTTTTATAGCCTCACGGGTCATGCCATCGACCCACACTTCTAAGGTCACTAAGGAGAGAGCTGCCCTGGTATTTGCTATACTCACTTGGCAAATGGTGGATCTGGGGTACATTATATATGATCAAATCAGTGACATCGGCATGAGTCCACCCACCTACGCATTACCCTTTCCATCTACTATCACTGCTCTTTGCAAGAGATGTGGAGTGAAGTGGGGCGCCCATGAAGAACTCCTACCACCAAAAGGACCAATAGTGGTTGACGGACTACCACCTCCTACAGGCATACGTAGGGCCGAGCCACGGCCTTCGAGCAGCAGACATGTTGGGCCGTCATCATCTGCTGCTGTAGAGCATTCATCTATCACCTTGGACTCCCTCCAAAGGGATCTCCAAGACATACGCCTTGAGCAGCAGGACATCCGAAATTTGCAAATGGAAATCGGTTGGACCAAGAGCAGATGAGTCAGCGACATATGGAGTTCATGCAATATCAATGTGCATGGAACACTACCTTGGCCCAAGGTTTCCCAGCTATCCAGTTTCCACCCGAGCCCCACTTCCAGCCCTACCAGCCATATCAACCACCACCACCTGAATATTCGCCATATCCACCGTACCATCCAGAGGAGCCATATTACCCAGTACCCCCACCGGAGCATGATGAGGACGACGATCATTGATGATCGTCGTCGAGGTATGTGTTTTTCTTTTGCGCTTATTGTTTACTGTACATTGAGGGCAATGCACGTACTAAGTTTGGGGGGTGTTTACTGATATCTGCTGTTTTCTCTTGTTACTTATCTTGCATGCCTATTATATCATGAGATAAGATTGTTTTTCAGCACATAAAAAAAAATTTTGAAAAATGAGTTCATCATTAAGAAATAATGAATTAGACTTGCAACGGTATTGCATGATGAAATTAATCACCATCTCAACTAGAGTCTTGAAGATTTTTGACTTGTTTGTGAATATCTGTGGTTGAGTTTCTATCTTCAAAATTGAGGAACATCTTGAGCACTTTTGAGTCATGATTGAGTGAAATATATATTGGAAAGTGAAAAAAAAATTTGTTAACTATGATTTGTCTTGAGGATCTTAAAGCTCTCTAGAACCTATTTGATGGCACTTTGAGGCGAAATTTTATAATTAGGAACTTGACTTGGATATGATTTAGGCGATCTTTGGAACGTTTGAGCCTTTCAAGCTTACCTAATCTATATCAATCTTTAGTGTCCAAGTTTGAGCTTGATTGAATAAGAATGGAAAATAGCCACCATTCGGCTTTTGTTGATAAACTCATTATACCTACCTTGTGTAGCCTAAAATGAATTTTTTTTTATCTTTACCCCAAGGGAGTATAATGAATCTCATTAGATGCACATAAATGACTATATTTTAATGAGCTTATTGTGATAATGATTGATGAATGAGAAGAAAAAAAATAGAGAAGAAAAAGCCTTGAAAAAAAAAACATGTATAAGATTCACAGTGGCCAAGGCTAGACAAGAAAAAGAAGAGGAGCTTGAAATGTGGAAAATCTGAACGGTATATGATTATACTATCTTCTTTGCGCTTATCTTATCTTTTCTTTGAAATCGACACCCAAGGCCTGACATTATAAGCTTATAAAGTCCTGTTGATGCAAGTCTAGGGAATAATTACATTAGTGGAGAAGTGCTTGAAAAGTAGGCTTATGGAGTGCTTAATAGTAATCTTGACTTTGAGTTTATTAGCATTATTTGATCCTGAAAATATGTATGAAACTCAAGATTGACATTAACACACACACGTTTCGATTTTGCGATGTATTGCTTGGCTTAGGAGAAAACACTTCTTGTTGATTTTTGGATTGACTTATGGTTTATGTGTTAGTGGGATTTCTGAGCTTTTACATTTGAGTTGCTAAGTTAATTCATTTAAAGTATTGAGGATGAATTGCTTGCTCGAGGACGATCAAGTCTAAGTTTGGGGGGAGTTGATAAGGGTGAATATTGCGTTTATTTTGCAATGATATGTATCTATTTTCGTGTTGATTCCTGGATGATGTTGTTGGGATATGCCCTAAGATATGTCATTAGATGATTGTTTATGACATACAATGTATTATGATTTTCTGAATGGCAAATCATTATTATATATTATTCGAATAACTGTGCAATATGAATTGATATGTAAGTTAATGTCCTTAGAATAATATTGTATTATTCTTAAAGATTGTCCCTAGTCAAGTATTATCATAAATTAGGATAATGATAATACATTGAGACTAGTATGTTTTGATTGATGAATTAATTCATGGATATGAGATATCAAATCAACACATGGGTACATGTTAGAGAACAATGTACTGGACAGACCCACCATGAGAATGCTACATGGATAGTTATATGAGTGTCCTAAGCAATTCTCATAGTGATAATAATGTATGTAATCCTTACGACTTGAGATCATCAGAGATCCCAACATAAGGAGTTATGTATCTTGATATTGTCAAACGTTACCTGTAACAGGGTAAACTATAAAGGCAACTATTGGATACACTACGAATTATGTAGAGGGATGTTGATTGATCAAGATATGATTTGTCCCTCCTATATAACAGGAGAAGTGTTTGGGTCCCTTGATCAAGTAAGACTAAAATGCATGGCCGTGCTCGAATGAGTCGATATGTGATATCGAGCGTATTCGTTTATTCTAGTTCTACTTGGGGATCAAGAAATAGAGATTGAATATACGAGTATGACTATTCCATGACTTGTGTTCAATCTAAACACAAGGACAAAGAGATTAAGTTACATGGTTAATATTATCACAAGTTCTAAGGTTATGTCGAGTCAAAGACATTCTTGTAGTTTGGGTAGCCTTGATGTGTTGCTAGACACCGCTCTTTGCTTGTGACGTAAAATGTGATTTTATGTCACTGCCAACATTACAAGATCCTATCGGGTGGTACAAAAGATTAAATCGATAAATGAAATTAAATTCATTGGATGAATTAATTAATTAAGAAGAGTCTTAATTAAATGATTATAAGGATTTAATTAAATCATGGGTTTGGGCCCATGAGGCTTTGTGAAAGCCTTTAATTAAATCATATATAATTTGATAACAAAGTGATTAATTAAGATTAACACAACATATCATCAAAAAACCTAGCCACCAACACAAGAAGCTCTCGGCCACTTCTTCACAAAAGGATCGATCGGCCGCCGCCTTGATCTTTTGTGTTTCCGGCCATCTTTATTCGATTTAGAATCGTGTGTGGTTATTGTTCCGGTTTAAGAACGAGTCTAGCAACTTGTTCTTAAATCCCCCTTTTCCATTTTATCGTGTGGATACCGTAGAGGCAAGACCTTGGAGGTGTTGCTCGTGTCTCGGAATTCGTTGGACGTGGTGCTTTGTGGATTCTGCTCAAACACGCTACAAGGGTGAGACTCTTATTATCTCTATTCCGATATGACCACTTTGTATAGATCCGCGGTTCTAGTAATCCAAAATTTTAAATTCCGCTGCGTTGTATGCTTGTTGGATTACTTACAGATGTTACTCTTTTTGGTATTTATTGTGTTGTTTCAGGAATCTAGGTGAGAAGTTGAAGAAATAAGCTAGAAAGACGAAAACGGGCCAAACCGACGCAAGAAATGAAGATTTTGGAATCTGACATGTTCGATCGATCGAAAGTGATGCTCGATCGATCGACCGAGGCAGAGATTTTGGCCAACAAGAAAAAGTGATGGTCGATCGATCGGTAATTTAGCTCGATCGATCGAGCATGGCAGAGAAATATTAAGCTAGACTAAAGAGTGCTCGATCGATCTGCAGTTTATGGTCGATCGATCGAGCGTGGCAGAAGAATTCCTGGACGAGAATTTGGGGAGTCCAACATCATATCATACACCACAAATCACCCTCCTATCATCCTCCAACATCCATATAATTTAAGAAGAAAATTCTTTGAAGTGCAAGGAAGGAAGCAAGGGAAGAAGTAACGTTGCAACGCACGGATTCAACTCCTTCGTTATCATACTTCTAAACTTTATTTGTTTTGATTTTTGAATTTCTTGATGTTTATGTGGTTGAGAAACAATTATTCATCTTGTTAGTTTGATTTGAATATGAAATAAGTTTATTTTATCAAGATTAGGGAAGCTTGTGTTTGAGTTAAAGATTTGAATGTTTATTGAGTGGATTAATTCTTTTGTGCATGATTTATAGTTCTAATGCTATCAAAGCCTTGCTACCTTTGATTGATTTGTGAATTATAATTGAGATCGAGAGATAAATTATAATAAGCTATAAATCATGTTATATGTTAACGATTTAGATCGAGAGATTAAATCACATATGTGATAACTTTGGATTGAAAGAAAGTTAACGGTTTTCATCGAGATTTATGCAATATTAAATTGATTTAAGTGAACGAGAGTTACTTGTTTCAATTTAATATTAGTTTCAATAAA
Organism: Haberlea rhodopensis; assembly: GCA_907163345.1. Taxonomy (NCBI): domain Eukaryota; kingdom Viridiplantae; phylum Streptophyta; class Magnoliopsida; order Lamiales; family Gesneriaceae; genus Haberlea; species Haberlea rhodopensis. The sequence continues at coordinate 228,272 of CAJQUN010000257.1, read as the reverse complement.
GCTTGAGAAAGTGTATTGATTATTTTAAGGGGAATCCGTCACCTTAAGAATTAATTGGTTAGTAATTGTTTTTACAAACAAATCTTTGACGATAACACAAGTGAACCGACATCTTGATAAATTTCTCGAGCGGAATTCCTTCGCATCTTCAAAGGAGTTGATTTAATTTTATGTTTTCATTTTGATTAGTTAATTATTCATATATTTCGTAGGCTAAATATAATTTTTCTAATTTATTTTGTACTTATGCGTTAGTCCATGTGGGTACGACGTCCCTATTTCTAAATCACTATACTAAAACTTGACACCGTGCACTTACGGTATAAAATCGCTACATTGGAATTTTCTGTTTATGTGATATCCCCGAAATGATTATGTGTTTTTAAACATTAATCATGTTATGAAGATTATGGTTTTAATTCTTTGTGTTGAATTAATTATATTGGGGAAAATTATTTCAGGGTGTATGTGAAGTATGGGAATTTGGGTTGTAGTATAATTATTTGGGGTGGGTGTTAATTGTTTAGTGGAGCATGTTTATTTGGAAATTGAAGTATTTTATTGTTTAAATACTAAAAATATCATGTGAGGATATTTTAATAATCGTGCTAAATACCGGGACCAAAACATAACACACCAACCCACCCAACACCCAACCACCCCCCCAACCCATGCTGCAAGTGGCTGCTCACCCATACCTCTTTCCCCAACTCTCCCATCCACTTTTCATTCTAGAAACTCTTCCCCTCTTCCACCTAAATATCGTCCAGCACACCAGCTGCAAGTAGAGGAGGGATTTGATGATTTTTTGACCAAGAACCTTGCCAAAAATCGGAGCAAAAGAGGGTGAGGAATCATGTTCTGGTTTTGGTTTAAGTTTTGTTTAAGTTCATGTTTTTACTTGGTATAAAAATGGCATGCTAGGTTAGGTTGTGTTAAACCTTCGATTCAAGTTCATTTATGGTGTTTTTATGAAGTCCCTAGCATGTTTACTTGAGCATGTTCTATGTGTTATGTGGTAGATTTGTTGGTTTGAAAGTAGATGCTCGAAAATCTGGGTATGAGTTGAGATGCCCTGTTTTCAGAAGAACATGGGTGAGTACTGATATGGTTGAGCGATTTTTATGCATGTGGGTATAAGTATGGGTATAACTTTGATGTGAATACATTCATGGTTGTACCTAGTAACTCCTAGCATGTTTGTTCAAGCATGTTGTGTGTCATATATGCTAGATTTGATGGTATGAATATGAGTGTTCGGGAATCTGGAAAAATCACGCACAGAGTATGTGGCGATCGATCGCTACAAAGGCAGCGATCGATCGCCGAAGGCCAGTGGCCAAAACCAAAGGAAGGTGATCGATCGCCATGAATGGCGCGATCGATCGCCTCAAGCCAGTGAAGTCTGGTGATCGATCGCCTCGGAGTAGCGATCGATCGCCAGAGGCTGAACAATGGAAATGATATTTTTTGTTGGAATTTTTGATTTTGGTCTATAAATTGGCATCTAATATTGTGTTGTAGACTGGTGTAGAGCCTTCACAGATAGCTACACAACGCAGGGGATAGAGTCCTGCAACACACCATATTTTGGAAAGGTACGTAAGCGACGTACGGGCATCCCAACGGTAACATGTATTATTTATTCATTATTTGACACATGATAGATGCAAAGTTGTGCATTATGAGTATGATACATGTTGTTATGCATTGTTGTTGCATATGTATGTTGTGGAATAAATGGTGTGTATTCCACGAGTCAGGGTTATCACTGTGATGATTTTAATGCTTACCGCTTATACCGCTAAAAATGTGGAGCGGGAGGGGGGAGGCTCGCTTGCACATGGAGGCGAGGAATGCCATACGAAGCGAGGAAGAGATACATCTTGTATGAAGAAGCGAGGAAGAAGTACCGCTTGTTAAGAAAATTACGAAGCGAGGGGCATTAAAATACACTGATGATAAACTGACTAAGGATTGAAGTAAAGATTTAAGAAGTAAAGATATGTCATGACATTTATTTAAAGAAGCCATAATTTCATATAATGATTTGATTATGAGTTATGGTACAGGGACAACCAATGGACGTTTTAAATGCATTGGAAATACAGGAAGTATTTTATATCTATGATTGTGCATTATGCTTTACATTCCTATTATGTTGAATATGAATTACGATGTGCTCATGTGTTGGGGGTTGTCTTTGTAGGTGCATTTAATACAGAGAACAAGGGTCGGGGTTGACACGTTGAGCTTTAAGGAGTGCTACAGGATTAGCAGAACAGAGTTTCATTTTGTATAGTTTCTACAAGGAGTGTAGTAGAACTATAGTCTTACACGCTGTTACTAAGAAATGTAACTAATCCCTTTTGAAATTCTTTTGGTACTGTAATCTCTATAAGCTTAGGATATCAACACGGCCTAATACTCTGATTTATGAATGATTAGTTCTCTTAATCGCACCTTATATTGTTGATTAGATAACGGGGTCTCACATTTCGTGGTAACAGAGCAGTGGTTAGATAACCAGGGAACGAGTAAAGGGTAGCCTTTAGAAACAAGTTTGCTAGGTATTCATTGGTGGGCATGTTTATGCATGTGGTGCATATTTTTGGTATAAGTTGTTATACTAACATGCTTTTGAATATGATTACTCTTGTTATCTAACGGCTTATGTTATGAACTGCTTTTGGTATTGTTGTTAACCTCTGTATTACAGCATGGAGGCTATTAATCTGGAGAACCTCAATGAAGGGGTGGGAGATGTAGGCAGCATTAATGCTAGTATTGCTCAGTCAAATCCTCTACCGCCACCTGTTGTAGGCGTGGAGCCTATTGCACAGATACTGCTACCAGGGGAGATAAGTCTGACCCAGTTCTTGAGCTATCATCCACCTTTATTTGAAGGAACTGAGACTGGGGAAGCAGCCGAGGAATGGCTTGAGAGACTGGAGCAGATATTCGTATCGGCACCCTGTGCACGGACTGCCTGGCTCAGGTTGGCAGAGTTTCAGTTGGCTAAGAAGTCTTCCATGTGGTGGAAGACAACAGTTATGGAGCTGAGGGCTCAGGGTATGACGGTTGATTGGACTGTATTCAGGACCCGGTTCCTTAACCGGTACTTTTCTGCAGCTGCCAGACAATTAAAGGAAGATGAATTCACTCATTTGAAGCAGGGCGGCCTGTCAGTGTCAGATTATGCTATGCAGTATTCCTCACTGTTGAGGTATGTACCTCATATCGCTGTGAGCAGCCATGCCAAGATGAGGCATTTCCTGAAGGGACTGAGGCCAGAGTTATTTGATCGGGTTGTCTCCAACAACCCAAACTCATTTGATGATGCCCTGACTAGGGCAGAGTGATGTGACTAGAAATAGACACATCTTTAGCGCTTAATTGTCTACGATTTGGTAGGTTTTGATGGATAATTTGATATGTATGCTACCTAATCGTATATTTGTGTAATTGTAGGTACAATCGAAGAAAAAGAGCTAAAATGATGTTTAAAGACCAAGAAAAGACATGGACATGACAAGGACTCAAAGTTGATCAAGAAAAGGGCAAAAACGTAATTTTGGAGATGGCGATCGATCGCATGGAAGAGGCAATCGATCGCCTATGGACAGAAACTTTTGCAACAAAATCAACGAAGCAGCGATCGATCGCCACTCTATAGCGATCGGTCGCCTGAAGCTACTGGAGGGAAGCGATCGATCGCCACTTTATAGTGATCGATCGCCTCAAGCTTTTTGCTGAAAAAAAATAATGACGCGATCGATCGCCACTTTATAGCGATCGATCGCCGAAGAGTCCGAGAATTTGGAAATTAAGTCTTTTACCATGTTTAAAAGATTGGAACCTAATTATTAGCCTCCATTACCTTAAACTCGATTTTTCTATCACTTCTTAGACATATTTTCGAGATTAGAGAATAGGTTAGATTTTTAGAAGATTTTTCTTTCAAGTTTTGTCAATAACAACGCGAAGAACGGAACCGGAATCGACAAGCCGGAATCGTGATTCGTCTTTGTAATTTCTTTTTCTTTGTTTATTTATTGATTTCGAACCATATTTTGTTATTTTTAGATTCAATTATGCTAGGCTAAACTCTTAGATTCTTGGTTTAAGGGATACTTGCTTTTGGATTTGAATCTCTTGGGAGAATTTTGATTTGTTTGTTGAATTTAATTTCGATTTCAATTCTATTTCTTGGTTTCGATTTCAATGATTATTGTGTTTGTTTATTAGATTGATCACTTAGTATTCATATGCATAATCGATAGCTAATTAAGAAGCAACTAAGATTAATAATTACCGGCTGTAGGTGGTGTTGAATTCTTAGGAGAAACGATTGGGTAATCAATAGTTAACGGCTGTAGTTTCTATTGATTAGATTTATCGAACTCACTAGTTTTGAAATCTATCATTGATTTAATCATTAACGGCTGTAGTTTTGATTAGAGGTTTGATAAGGGTCGAATTGAATACTGTTTTCTCTTTGACTACGATTAAGGTGGGTAGGAATTCAATTTCCAATCGATGTATAACTGAAAGAATTCGAATGTTAGTAATTTGATGATCAAGAGAGAATTTTCCAAAAGTAAAGTTGACCGAAAACCAAGAATCGCTTCACTCTCATAAGTTTTAACCGTTTTAGTTAATCTCGTTAATTAGTTTAATTCTTAAAATTTGCTTAGTAGTAATCACTCAACTCAAAACCCCCCCTTTTTACTATTCGTTTTTAAATTGACACGAAAAAAATACTACCTTCCCTGTGGGATCGATCCCTACTCTCGCTACTACATACTTTTGCTATTAACTTGAGAAAGGTTAATTTGGGCATACGCGATAAGCGCTACCAAATTTTGGCGTCGTTGCCGGGGAAGGCATTGGTATTATTTTGTGTCGATTTTTATTTATTATTTATTCCGCATTACTATTTGGGTTTGTTGATGAGTACAGGTGGATCTTTTAACCACGAAGATAACTTTCACTATGATCCTGAGATCGAGAGGACACTACATCAAAGAATAAGGGAAGCAAGGCTGCTTGAAGAAGAAGAGAGGACCACGATGGCTGCAAATCAAAGCTTGAGGCAGTTGGCGAATCCTAACTTGGACCAACAACCTCTCTGCATCACTTTCCCTACCTTCGCAAATAACGTAAATTTCGAACTCAAGTCTGGTTTAATTCACTTATTGCCATCCTTTCATGGACTTGCAGGCGAGGATCCCCATAAGCACCTGATGGAGTTTCATGTGGTTTGCACGACCATGAAACCGACCGGAATTAATGAAGATCAGATCAAGGCTTTCCATTTTTCTCTAAAGGACGCTGCAAAGGACTGGCTATTCTACTTACCATCAGGCTCAATCACAACATGGACTGACCTCCACAGAACGTTTCTGGAGAAGTACTTTCCAGCATCAAGAGCGGCCAACATACGAAAGGAGATCTATTCCATCAGACAATACTCGGGAGAAACATTGCATGAATACTAGGAACACTTCAAGAAGTTGTGTGCAAGCTGCCCACAACACCAGATAAGTGCACATTTACTCATTCAGTACTTTTATGAATGGTTGTTATCCAATGACAAGAACTTGGTTGACGTTGCGAGTGGAGGAGCCTTTGTCGATAAAGCACCAGAGGATGCAAAAATCTTGATAGCTAACATGGCGGCCAACTCATAGCAGTTTGGCAACTTTCGAATGGAACCAGTTCAAAATAAACAAGGAGAAGCACATGTGTCAAACTTGGAACAACAGCTCATTAGCCTCACTTCCCTTGTTCGTCAAATGGCCGGAGGAAATGGACAGACAGTGAAACCATGTGGCATATGTTTGGAGATGAGTCATACCACTGATGCATGCCCGACACTTCAAGAAACATCAGCCGAGCAAGTACATGCAGCAGGGGGATTTTTGGGACAGCCCCAACAAAGACATGACCCTTACTCCAACACATACAATCCGGGATGGAGAGACCACCCTAACTTGAGCTATGGACCACAATCGATAAATCATGTTCCTCCTCAAGCGCCACAACATCCTCCGCCATATAGACCACCTTTTCAGAGGGCACAGCAATCCAATTTTCCTTCTACTACTGACAGGTTAGAGGTTATCATTCAAGATCTTGCTCACAATGTTACTAAATTTCAACAGGAAACAAGATCGAGTATTCAAACCTTGAACACCCAAGTGGGTCAACTAGCCACTGCTCTTAATCGAGTTGAAGCAAACGGATCAACCACTCTACCATCAAAAACAGTGGTAAATCCGAGAGAAAATGCAAGTGCAGTCACACTTAGGAGTGGGAAGGAATTGGAGATACCGGAGAAGACGGAGAAAGAACCGCCCAAGAGTGAGGAAGAAAAGGAAGCGGAAGTTGGTGAAAAGTCCGGGATAGTACACGAAGCACCAAAAGTTAAACCCCCTTCTTTTTCTGAATATAAAGTGCCACCCCCTTTTCCCCAAGCTTTAAAAGACAACAGGAAAGATGATGGACTCAAAGGCCTGTATGAGACCTTCCGAAGATGTGAGATAAACATCCCATTGCTAGACGCCATTCAACAAGTACCTCGCTATGCGAAGTTCTTAAAGGAATTATGCACGGCCAAAAGGAGTCATAGATTGAAGGGACCTCAAAAGGTTGAACTGGGTGAAAACGTATCAGCGGTGATACAAAGAAAAATCCCTACGAAGTGTAAGGATCCAGGTATGTTCTCTATCCCGTGCACTATTGGAAACACTCGCCTTGAAAAGGCCATGTTAGATTTAGGAGCATCAATTAATGTCATGCCATATTCTATTTATGCTTCCTTACAACTTGGTCCTTTGAACCCTACGGGAGTGGTGATTCAATTAGCGGACAGATCTAGTGCATGCCCTAGGGGCTTAATTGAAGATGTGTTAGTGCAAGTGAATGAACTAGTTTTCCCAGCCGAATTTTATATCCTTGACATGGAGAATGGTGATAAAAGTAGCCCCATCTTGTTAGGAGGACCATTTCTCAAAACTTCTAAAACTAAGATAGATGTGCATAGTGGTACCCTCACTATGGAATTTGATGGTGAGATTGTTAGATTTAACATCTATGATGCCATGAAATATCCTTGCAATAATGATGATACTGTGTACTCTATTGATGTTATTGATTACATGTCACAGGAAGTTTTTGAGAATGTAGGCAAAGAAGAATTGGAAAGCCCTCTCACCATGAATATGGAGAAGGAAGAAGAGGATGTAACCCTCATGGACGAAGTGAAGCACACCATCGATGCGCTGGATGATACACCTGAGCTATTTCAGTCAGGTAACGTTTCTTTCATATCATTGCCTATTTCTAACGCTAGACCTCTCCCATCTGTTTTGCAGGCACCCACCATCGAGCTGAAGCCACTACCTACCCACCTTAAATACGTATTCCTTGGTGAAGGTAACACATTACCAGTGATCATCTCCCGCAAGTTGGGGGATGATCAAGAGAAGGACCTGATTCATGTGCTCAAGGAGCACAAGACTGCTATAGGCTGGACAATTGCAGACATAAAGGGAATCAGTCCCTCCACATGCATGCACCGAATTCTAATGGAAGAAGGAGGGAGCCCTACACGTCAGCCCCAAAGGAAGCTAAACCCACCCATGATGGATGTGGTGAAGGAGGAGATTCTGAAACTTTTATCGGTTGGCGTGATATATCCTATATCCGATAGTCAATGGGTTAGTCCAGTTCAAGTGGTTCCAAAGAAGACCGGTATCACTGTGATAAAGAATAAAAACGATGAACTTGTACCCACACGCATTCAAAATGGATGGCGAGTGTGCATTGACTACCGGAAGCTTAACGCTGTGACTAGAAAGGACAACTTTCCTCTACCCTTTATTGATCAGATGCTTGAGAGGTTAGCATGTCATTCTTATTATTGTTTTCTTGACGGTTACTCGGGCTATTTTCAGATTGCAATCGCTCCGGAGGACCAAGAGAAGACCACTTTCACATGTCCTTTCGGCACATTCGCATACCGTCGCATGCCCTTTGGACTCTGCAATGCCCCAGCCACTTTTCAACGGTGCATGGTCAGTATCTTTTCTGAGTTTATTGAACATATTTTAGAAGTATTCATGGATGACTTTACTGTTTACGGTAACACATTCAAGGATTGCCTATATAGCCTTACCCTGGTATTGAAAAAGTGCATTGATACTAACCTTGTTTTAAATTCTGAAAAGTGTCATTTTATGGTCAAACAAGGTATAGTGCTGGGTCATGTTGTTTCTGCGAATGGTATAGAGGTAGATAAGGCAAAAATTGATGTTATGCAATCTTTACCCTACCTACTTGTGTCCGGGATGTGCGCTCTTTTCTTGGTCATGCAGGTTTTTACAGGAGATACATCAAAGACTTCGCCAAGATAGCTACACCTTTGTGTAAGCTACTACAAAAGGATGTCCCTTTTGCGATGGATGCCGACAGCAAGAGGGCTTTTGATACACTGAAAGAGTCATTGACCTCTACCCCCATCATCCAACCACCCGACTGGAGTAAGCCCTTCGAGATCATGTGCGATGCAAGTGACTATGCGGTTGGTGCTGTTTTGGGACAAAAAGAGGGCAATGCTTCACATGCCATCTACTACGCATCAAAAACCTTGAATGATGCCCAACGAAATTATTCTACTACTGAGAAAGAGCTTTTAGCAGTTGTTTTTGCTCTTGAAAAATTTAGATCTTATTTACTTGGTACTAAAGTTATTGTTATTCTGATCATGCAGCTCTTCGCTATTTGATGACGAAGAAGGAGGCTACACCAAGGCTAATAAGATGGATTTTGCTCTTGAGTGAATTCGACATACAAATCAAGGATAAGAAGGGCAGGGAGAACAAAGTAGCGGATCACTTGAGCCGTCTACCGCATGTGGAGGATGAGCTTTGTTTGAAGGAGGAATTCCCGGATGAGCACCTATTCTCCATAAACGACAATCTTCCATGGTATGCTCATCTTGTGAATTTTTTAGCTTCTAATGTGCTACCCCCTGAATTGTCTAGGTCTCAACGAGCTAAGATCAGGAGTGATGCCAAGTATTATGTATGGGATGATCCTTACTTGTGGAAGAACCGCGCGGACCAAATCATTCGACGTTGCATACCCGAGACTGAGGTACATGACATTTTAATGTTTTGCCATTCATATGCTTGTAGTGGACATTTTGGAGCCAAGAGGACCTCTAGGAAGGTACTCGAGTGTGGATTCTTTTGGCCCACCCTATTTCGTGATGCATATCTTTTCTGCAAGAGTTGTGCACAATGCCAATTGACCGGTAATCTCTCCCAAAGAAAGGAGATGCCTCAACAACCATTCTCATTTCTGAAATTTTTGACGTATGGGGCATCGACTTTATGGGACCCTTTCCTATGTCTTATGGTCATATTTATATACTGCTTGCTGTTGATTATGTGTCGAAATGGGTGGAAGTTATAGCCACCCGTACTGACGATTCCAAGGTTGTTGCAGATTTTATCGAACATAACATTTTCTCTAGGTTTGGAATCCCGAGAGCCATCATCAGTGATAGAGGCACACACTTCTGCAATCGGACAGTGGAAAGCCTATTCAAGAAATACCACGTGACTCACAAAGTCTCCACTGCCTATCACCCGCAAACAAATGGCCAAGCCGAGTTCCCTAACCGAGAAATCAAGGCCATATGGAAAAAACGGTAAACCCGACAAGGAAGGATTGGAGCTTGCGACTAGACGATGCACTGTGGGCTTACAGAACCGCATATAAGACTCCAATAGGTATGTCCCCGTATCGACTGATTTTTGGTAAACCGTGTCATCTTCCTGTAGAGTTGGAACACAAAGCATACTGGGCAGTGAAGAATTTCAACATGAACTATGATGCGAGTGGCGTGCATAGGAAGCTGTAATTGCAAGAGCTCGAGGAAATATGAAATGAAGCTTACGAGAGTGCTAGATTTTACAAAGAAAAGACGAAGGATTTTCACGACAAGATGATATCACGGAGAAACTTTGAAGTTGGTCAAAAAGTTCTCCTTTACCCTTCACGCCTTCGCCTGTTTCCAGGTAAGCTTCGTTCTAGATGGCATGGTCCTTATTTAGTTATTAATGTGTATCCCCATGGTGCATTAGAAATTCATAGTTTGGACACCACTAAGACATTCAAGGTGAATGGACACCGATTGAAGCACTACTATGAAGGTGTCCAAAATGAAGAAGGAGGGCAAGGAGACATCAAGGTGGCTCTAGAGGACCCACCTCAATTCGACAGAGCACGAGGACTGGCGTCGGGCCACCGACGTTAAACAGAGGCGCTGCTTGGGAGGCAACCCAAGGGGAGTTAGTTTCCTTTCTCCCTTTTATTTTTATTGCTTTAGTAGTTAGACTTTTCACTTTACTTGTATTTTTGCCTTACATTGGTGACAATGTAAGATTTAAGTATGGGGGAGGGATTAGTGGTGTGTTATTGATTTTCTATTACAAAAATAGAAAAAAATCGAAAATTTGAACATTTTGAAGTCATAGTTAGTAATGAACACATGCTTAGAGTCACTAGCCCATGATGAAACCTAATTGATATCATGCATGCTTTTGAACATAGGTGAATTGTTAACTTTGGAACACTTTGAACTCTAATGCAAAGTTTACTTTAACTTAGTAGTGAATATTTTGAGCACATTATTGTCATGGCTTGTGAAGTGTGCATAGCTTAGTGAAGATTGTGCAAATTTTATGATAGTCTTAAGAAGTCTCTAATACATGCTAGAACTTAACTACCTGCTCTTTGAGGCGTATGTCTAGACTACTTGCAAACATGAAAGTGATATAGGCAATCTTTGATGCGTTTGAGCCTTTCAAGCCTACCATGTAAACAAAATCAATCTCTAGTACCCTTTTTGAGCTTTAATGTAAAAGAATGGTAGTATGCTAAGCGTACTAAAGACCCCCATTCAACATTCCTTGACTAGCTTATCATCCTACCCTTTTAGCCTAAATATGCTTTTAATCCATACCTTTTAAGGGAGTATGATGTATTTCATTCAAATGCACTTGGAAATTCATTGAATTATATTTGTGAACTTTATTGTCAAAAGAATGAAATACATGAAAGAAAAAGGAATGCCTTGAGAAAATAGATAAAAATATAACTCCAAGGGGAGCCAAGGCACAAAAGAAGAAAAATGTTGAAATAAACCTTGAAAAATGAACAAGGTTTGAAAAATTCATGCAAGAAGAGAAGTTTTAGTGTGCATTTCATCATACTCTCTTGTTTGATATATCTTTATCCTTTCTTTCATAAGCCAATACCTAGGCCAAGCTACAAGCTAATAAAGACCTACTTGATTTATGTTTGCAAAGTAGCTAAGATAGTGGAGAAGAGTGTGCAAGTGAGCTTATACTTGTGTTAGTGTATGACTTGAACTATTGTGGATTTACATCTTTTGGAGCTATAATTTGTACACAGCACTTGTTTATGGTCACACACACACGTTCACTACTTTGTTGAGTATAAAATGTTTAGGGATTGAACTTGTTCCACTTTTAACTTTTCACCGCCTTTCATTACTGTGCATGTTAAAATTGTTGAGGCATTAAAGTAAGGACAAGTTGCTTTGTTATGAACATATGAGCTAGCCAAAAATATTGTAGTTTTTTTTGTGTTTGTTTACTCGAGGTCGAGTAAAGAGTAAGTATGGGGGAGTTTGATGTGACTAGAAATAGACACATCTTTAGCGCTTAATTGTCTACGATTTGGTAGGTTTTGATGGATAATTTGATACATATGCTACCTAATCGTATATTTGTGTAATTGTAGGTACAATCGAAGAAAACGAGCCAAAAATGATGTGTAAAGACCAAGAAAAGACATGGACATGACAAGGACTCAAAGTTGATCAAGAAAAGGGCAAAAACGTAATTTTGGAGATGGCGATCGATCGCATGGAAGAGGCAATCGATCGCCTATGGACAGAAACTTTTGCAACAAAATCAACGAAGCAGCGATCGATCGCCACTCTATAGCGATCGGTCGCCTGAAGCTACTGGAGGAAAGCGATCGATCGCCACTTTATAGCGATCGATCGCCTCAAGCTTTTTGCTGGAAAAAAAATAATGAAGCGATCGATCGCCACTTTATAGCGATCGATCGCCGAAGAGTCCGAGAATTTGGAAATTAAGTCTTTTACCATGTTTAAAAGATTGGAACCTAATTATTAGCCTCCATTACCTTAAACTCGATTTTTCTATCACTTCTTAGACATATTTTCGAGATTAGAGAATATGTTAGATTTTTAGAAGATTTTTCTTTCAAGTTTTGTCAAGAACAACGCGAAGAACGGAACCGGAATCGACAAGCCGGAATCGTGATTCGTCTTAGTAATTTCTTTTCCTTTGTTTATTTAATGATTTCGAATCATATTTTGTTATTTTTAGATTCAATTATGCTAGGCTAAACTCTTAGATTCTTGGTTTAAGGGATACTTGCTTTTGGATTTGAATCTCTTGGGAGAATTTTCATTTGTTTGTTGAATTTAATTTCGATTTCAATTCTATTTCTTGGTTTCGATTTCAATGATTATTATGTTCGTTTATTAGATTGATCACCTAGTATTCATATGCATAATCGATAGCTAATTAAGAAGCAACTAAGATTAATAATTACCGGCTGTAGGTGTTGTTGAATTCTTAGGAGAAACGATTGGGTAATCAATAGTTAACGGTTGTAGTTTATATTGATTAGATTTATCGAACTCACTAGTTTTGAAATCTATCATTGATTTAATCATTAACGGCTGTAGTTTTGATTAGAGATTTGATAAGGGTCGAATTGAATACTGTTTTCTCTTTGACTACGATTAAGGTGGGTAGGAATTCAATTTCCAATCGATGTATAATTGAAAGAATTCGAATGTTAGTAATTTGATGATCAAGAGAGAATTTTTGTAAGGACCCCAAGCCCTTAAACCTTGATTAGTGTATTAACCACTATGTGTGGTACATGCTTTCTACAAAATGTCAATCGGGAAGCTCTGATGATACTTAATCATTGCCTGTCAATTACAAAATTTCCTGTAATACTCAATGTTATAAGATCATCATCCTGACAATAAAAGACTCATATGTTTGCCCTTTACCAACCCCTCGGTGCCACTTTTCACATTGTAAACTTTTATAAAAATTTGGGCAGAGTCTCCCCATAAATAGAGCTATCCCAAAAAAAGGAGTACAACACATAACAAAATTCCCGGCCAGGGAAAGCATAATACTCAACAGAAAGCAGCAATACAGTAAATTCCCAGCCAGGGAAGACACCACATATAATACACCAATGACTCTCATATCATTCTAGCAATTCAACCTCTAATTGCATGCAACCTTAAATGAAAGAGAGATAGGCTCATGCCTTTATATACAATCCATATACAAGTATAATCGTGCTCACATGCGAGCATCATGAATATGTATAAATCCTCAGGTGTATATATAGGTACTCTATACGATACCGTGCTCCATCAAGCCCTGGTACCACGATCCTGGGAGTACCTCAAATCAACAGCTCGAGCTCAGCTCCATAGCCATCGATGTACCTGTCCACCTGTCCCAACAGAGACAGCCCCCAACGGGGTGAGCATACCAATACACAAAATCCCATAATCATAATAATGAAATTCATAATTTACAACAAAGGTAAATGCTAATGAATTTAAATGATACTCTGATAAGTGTGAATTTTACACTTATTTTGCTATGTTTTTGTATTGATTTTAGTATTGATTCCTGGATGATTTTACGCTTTTTGGTATATTTTTGTGTATTTCAGGAATCTAGGTCCAATGGATAAAAGTGGAGGAAATAAGCAAATAATGTTGAAAAAGGACCAAACCGAGCGAAGACGTGAGAAAATGGACTGAAATCTCGAAGGAGGAATTTTTATACAGCTTGCGATCGATCGGCAATGACATCGCGATCGATCGCCGAGCTTTAAAGAGTAATGCTGAACAGAAGACATTGGCGATCGATCGGCAAGAATTCGCGATCGATCGCCAATGTACAGTGAAGACTCACGATCGATCGCAAGGGAACCAAGATCGATCGCGGATTTCCTTATTTTGGCTATCAACGTCCAGTAGAGAATGAAGATTGATCGCGGAAGAACGAAGATCGATCGCGGAATAAGAGTTTTTGGAAAAATAAAGACTTTCTGTAAGGACCCTAATCCTTAAGTGCGGAATCAAGGCATAATAGAGCTAAAGTAATTCAATCAGAGCATAAAGAACATGTTGAGTCTATGAGCTTAAGCATTTACATGCCAAAATAAAGGACTACAAAAAGGATTAATTACATTCCAATCAATGAATGTTCATCTATAGTTTTATACTACTCCTAGAGTAGATACTATCCAAAATAATCCTGTCCTTTAATCCTCAAAGAATGCTTCACAAGCTTACCACCTCAACCCGTTCAAGCTTGCTATCATGCCCAAAAGGTACCTACAAGGACAACCCCCAAACATGAGCAATAATAATCATTCATATTCAACACAATATGAAGATAAAGCGTAAATGCATAATCAATATGAAACACTTCCTGTTTCCCGTGCATTTCAAACGCTTCCCGTTTGGTTGTCCCTGTACCAGAACTCATGAGTATAATCAATAGATTATTTTTAATGGCCAAACATGTCATGACATCATATACCATCTCAACTGTACCACATATTGGTCACCATTCCCTAGTCTGTCCATCACAGTGTATTTTAATGCCCCTCGCTTATTTTCATATGGGCGGCATAGGATAACCTCGCTACAATGGACATGCGGCGCTCCCACCCCTCGCTTCACAGAGAGCGGCAAATACCCTTTCCTCGCCCCATATGACAACCACGCTCAAATGTGACATGCGGCGCTCCCACCCCTCGCTTCACATTTAGCGGAACCAATACAAAAAGTGGCAAGCATTAAAATCATCAAAGGATGACCACGACTCATGGGATGTGCATCCAATAATCATAATATGCATCTAACATCAATATGCATAAATTACCATGTATATGCATCCACAATGCAATACCTCATATGGCATAAATCAACATGTATATGCATCCACAATGCAATACCACATACATACTCGCATCCACAATGCATAAACAATGAGTATATAAAATACATGTTACCGTTGGGTGCCCGTACGTCCACTACGTACCTTTCCAAAATGTAGGATATGGTAGGACTTCAATGCCTTGACTGTGTTGCCACCTGGGTTGGTTCTACATATTCACAAATACCAATATTAGAACCCAATAATAGTCCAATACCAAAAATCCCACAAAAAAATCCAAAAATACAAAATTTTGGCCTTCGCGATCGATCGCCCCTCACGGCGATCGATCGCCAAATCCTACTGCCCGAGTACCAAATTTTTGCACCCTTCGGCGATCGATCGCCACCCCTGGCGCGATCGATCGCCAGACCCGCCGATCGATCGCCCAAGAGTGGCGATCGATCGCCAAAGGCTTGAAAAGCCCACTGCCTGGGCGCGATCGATCGCCTGGAATGGGCGATCGATCGCCATCCCCTGTAACCCGAAAATCCACCATTTTTGCATCTCAAAACCATTCCAACCCATTCCAACTCTTAACCAACAAACCAACAACTCAAATAACAACATAAACTTCCAAAATGCACCTTAAAACAACCAAAAATCCAACCATTAACCAAACCCACAACAACCCAACAAAACCCATTTTAAAACCATTCAAAACCAAACCAAACTCAAACAAAACTTCACAAAATTAAAGCATGAGGTACCCATACCTCTTGGGGATCTCAAATCACCCAATATGCTCCACAAATCAAGATTTTTGAAAGGTTTCTCCTCAACCCTAGGCTTGAGCTCGAAAATGTGAAGAAGAGGGAAGGGTTTGGGTGTTGGAAATGATTTTGGTAAAGTGAAATAAGAGTTGGGAATAAAAGGGTGGGTTTTATTAAATCAAATGCATACCAATTAATTCCATGGTGTATAAAACACCCCAACAAGATATTTTCAAAGCATTTACTCAAAATGCACTAAATATCAATTAAACACATGATTTCCAATTAATTGCCAACCAATGCAAATAAATCATGCTTCCAATAATATTTACCCAACATGCACCACATGCACCCTAAAATGCAATCCCGGGTCACCCTTATCCATATGACCATGCATTTTCCATAAGGTAAATAAATCCCAACACATAATCAATTACCACATAATTAATCATGTAAACATAATTTAAGGCCAAATAGCAATTAACCATTTCGGGGATGTCACAATACTCCCCTACTTATAAGATTTCGTCCTCGAAATCACATGCACTTACCCCAACAGAAACTAAACATAAACTCATACCAGAGAATAGTTCCGGGTAGTGCTGCACCATATGCTGCTCCGTCTCCCACGTAGCCTCCTCGACACCCCTGCGATCCCACTGAACTTTGATCATCGGTATCACTTTGTTCCGAAGTCTACGGTCTGCTCTGTCCAGAATTCTAACAGGCCGTTCCACATAAGATACATCTGACTCTAACTGAACTTCGGAAGGCTGTAACACGTGAGACGGATCCGGTTCATACTTCCGCAGCATCGATACATGAAACACATCATGTATACCAGATAAAGAAGGCGGCAAAGCCAGTCGGTATGCCAATGCGCTGCAAAATCTCGTACGGTCCCACAAACCTCGGAGACAGTTTCCCGCGCATCCCAAACCGCACAACGCCTCTGAAAGGCGAGATCTTCAAAAAGACCTTATCTCCCAACTGAAACTCTAACGGTCTCCGCCGTTTATTCGCATAAGCTGCCTGTCTGTCTTGGGCCTCTTTCATTTTCTGCCTTATAGTCTTTATCTTCTCTTCCATTTCCCGGATCAACTCAGGCCCTCCGACTGATCTACTGTCCAAATCATCCCAACACAAGGGTGATCTACATCGTCTGCCATAAAGAGCTTCAAACGGAGCCATCTGAATACTTGCCTGGTAGCTATTGTTATACGAAAACTCTACCAAAGGCACTGAATCCTGCCAAGAGGCATCGAACTCCAATACACAAGCTCTTAACATGTCCTCGAGCGTCTGTATAGTGCGCTCGGTCTGGCCATCCGTCTGAGGATGATAAGCAGTGCTCAATCTGACCTCAGTTCCCAAAGCTGACTGAAGGCCTTCCCAGAAATGAGATGTGAATCGCGGATCCCGATCTGACACAATGGAAACGGGGATCCCATGCAATCTCACCACATCTCTAATATACAACTGCGTCATCCTCAAAAATGTGAAAGTCATGCTATAGGGGATAAAGTGGGCTACCTTAGTCAATCTGTCCACAATCACCCAAATAGCATCGAAGCCTGAAGCACTCCTCGGCAAATGAGTCACGAAGTCCATGGAAAGGTGCTCCCACTTCCACTTCGGTATCTCCAAGCTTCTCAACTCGCCGCCAGGTCTCTGTCTCTCTGCCTTAACCTGCTGGCAGATCAAACACCTCTTCACAAAAGCGAGGACATCGGACTTCATTCTCTTCCACCAAAACTGACCACGCAGATCTCTGTACATCTTCTTCCCGCCAGGGTGGATGCTAAGTCTGCTACTGTGAGCTCGCTCCAAGATTCCCTTACGCAACTCCGGCGTACTTGGAACTACCCAGCGGTTACCCAATCTCAAAGATCCGTCGTCGGCCACTCTGAACTTTGTCGGCTGACCAAGATGCACTATAGACAACCATCTCTAAACCTCAGCATCTGATCTCTGAGCTCTCCTGATGTTCTCATAAATATCTGGCTCAGCTAATAAGGTAGAGACATACACTGGTGATGCATCTATATCAAAATCATAGCCGAGATGACAATAGGAGGTCATCATAGCCGACAAATGGATGACGTCCTCAGCAGAACTCCTCACTTTCCGGCTCAAAGCGTCTGCTGTCAAATTGGCCTTCCCCGGATGGTACTCAATCTCGCAATCATAGTCCTTGAGTAGGTCCATCCATCTCCTCTGTCTCATGTTCAGCTCCGCCTGAGTGAATAGAAACTTGAGGCTCTTTTGATCCGTGTATATGGTGAATGAAGTACCATACAAATAATGCCTCCAGATCTTCAGGGCGAAGATGATAGCCGCCAATTCCAAGTCATGAACTGGATATCTGGTCTCATGCGGCTTCAACTGCCTCGATGCATAAGCTACCACATGCTTATCTTGCATCAGAACACACCCAAGGCCCTGCAGTGATGCATCCGTATACAGAACAAATCTGGAGTTCTCCGTCGGGATCACTAACACTGGCGCCATCGTCAACCGGTGCTTTAACTCCTGGAAGCTCTCCTCACAAGCTTCTGACCAAAAGAAAGGCACACCCTTCTGAGTCAACTGAGTCAGCGGCTTGGCAATCTTCGAAAAGCCCGCGACGAAGCGCCGATAATACCCGGCCAGACCAAGAAAACTTCGGATCTCAGGCACAGAAGTGGGGGCAGCCCACTCCATCACAGCCTCAATCTTCTTCGGGTCCACTGATATCCCGCTGCTCGAAATGACATGCCCCAGAAACACTACACTGCTCAGCCAAAACTCGCATTTACTGAGCTTAGCATACAACTGATGCTCTCTGAGAATCTGAAGCACTGTCTTCAAGTGTTTCACATGATCTTCCTCACTCCGGGAGTAGATAAGAATGTCGTCAATAAACACGATGACGAACTGATCAAGATACGGCTGAAACACTCTGTTCATCAGACTCATAAAGACGGCCGGGGCGTTCGTCACACCGAACGGCATTACTAAGAACTCATAATGCCCGTATCGAGTCCGGAACGCTGTCTTCTGCACATCATCCTCTCTGACCCGAATCTGATGATACCCGGACCTCAAATCAATCTTGCTATACACCCTGGTACCTTGCAACTGATCAAACAAGTCGTCAATCCTTGGGAGAGGATACTTGTTCTTCACTGTAGCCTTATTCAGCTGCCGGTAATCGATGCACAGCCGCATCGAACCGTCCTTCTTCTTCACAAAAAGAACTGGTGCGCCCCATGGCGACACGCTCGGGCGTATATAACCCTTGTCAAGGAGATCCTGCAACTGCTCTTTCAACTCTCTCAACTCTGCCGGTGCCATCCTATAAGGTGCACGAGAGATAGCGGATGTCCCTGGCAACAACTCGATCCCAAATTCAACTTCCCTGGCCGGTGGAAATCCTGGGATCTCTTCTGGAAATACATCAACAAATTCTGCCACAACTGGTACATCCTCAACTCTCAGTTCTTTACTCTTTCCAGACGTGTCCACGGCATAAATAAGATAGCCCGTGTGCCCACGTTCCAACAGCTGAGACATCTTGATCGCTGAAATCAACGGAATCTTCGCACGAGACCCGTTGCCAAAGAAAGTCCACTGACTGCCCAACTCAGGTCTGAACTTCACTGTTCTCTGCCGGCAATCTACCACTGCCTGATATTTGTTCAGAACATCAATACCCAAGATGCAGTCGAAGTCTGACATACCCAGCACAATCAAGTCTGATCTCAACTCGTTGCCCTCAAAATAAATGAGGCAGTCTGCCATAAACTGATCAGCAACAACATTTCTTCCAGTGGGTGTCGAGACCAATAGAGGCGTGGGCAAAGAAGACGTGCGCATATGGTGTCTTTCCACAAATCCCACAGACACGAAGGAATGGGAGGCACCTGTATCTATCAAAACAAAAGCAGGGTACGTAAATAAATGACACGTACCGGCAATCACCTCCTCTGGAGCTGCCTGAGCCTGCTCCCTGGTCAGTGCATATACTTGTCCCTGGGGTGGTCCCACTGTCTGACCTCCCGATGGACGAGGCCCAAACTGCTGCCTCTGCTGCACTGTCATGTCCTCAAACCTTGGCCTGTTGCCCTGATACTCTGACTGGCCTCCCCTGGTGGGACAATACCGAGCAATGTGGCCCATCTTGCCACAGACATAACATGCAGGACACTTGTTTGAAGAATGTGGCCCTCCACAATTGTTGCACCTAAGCTCTCCCTGCCTCTCCCCTTGTGAAGATCCTCGATTGGCCGACCAATTTCCCTTCTTTCCATCCTGTCTCTGACCAAAGTATTTCTTTCCACCATACCGCGAAGATGAAGAGGCACCACGGGGTTTAAATGGCTCACCCCGAGGCCTCAAACTGTCACTAGTCTGCCTCTGTTGCGGTACCGGTGGTGGCATGGCATAAGCTCCCACTCCTAGCTCAGCAAGCTCCGCTCTTGTGAGAGCATCATCAAAAGAAGTTGGGTTATTGATGATAACCCGGTCATAGAGCTCCGGTCGCAGTCCTTTCATGAAATTTCTCATCTTGGCACGTCCATCAGAGGCAATATGGGGGACATACCTAAGTAGTGATGAGTACTGTGTGGCATAGTCTGCCACTGTCATGTTCCCCTGCCTCAGACTTGTAAATTCATCCTCCTTTGTCTGTCTTGCTGCCGCGGAGAAGTATCGGTTCAAGAACCTGGTCCTGAAGAGCGTCCAGTCAATCACTGCACCCAGTGCTCTCATTTCCATTACTGTGCTCCTCCACCACATCAGAGGTTTCTTGGCTAATTGAAACTCCGCTAGCCTCAGCCAAGCCGTCACAGCACAAGGAGCCGATACAAAGATCTGCTCAAGTCTTTCTAACCACTCTTCAGCCTCTTCTCCGGACTCTGTCCCCTCAAACCGGGGCGGATGATAAGACAGAAACTGCGTCAAGCTAATCTCACCCGGTAGCAATAACTGAACTATTGGTTCCATCCCGACAGCCGGTGGAGGTAGAGGATTAGCCTGTCCAATACTCGCATTTACACTCCCAACATCTCCGACTTCCTCATTAGCAGCCATGCTGTAACACAAATGTTAACAACAATCCAAAGCAATATATATATCATGTCGTTAGATAACAGGAGTGATATAAGCATGTTAGTATAACCAAATATACACCAATATGCACACATGCATAAACATGCTTCAAATGTAAGCACCTAGCCAAACATGCTAAGGCTACCCTTCACTCGTTCCCGGGTTCTCTAACCACTGCTCTGATACCACTAATGTAAGGACCCTAATCCTTAAGTGCGGAATCAAGGCATAATAGAGCTAAAGTAATTCAATCAGAGCATAAAGAACATGTTGAGTCTATGAGCTTAAGCATTTACATGCCAAAATAAAGGACTACAAAAAGGATTAATTACATTCCAATCAATGAATGTTCATCAATAGTTTTATACTACTCCTAGAGTAGATACTATCCAAAATAATCCTGTCCTTTAATCCTCAAAGAATGCTTCACAAGCTCACCACCTCAACCCGTTCAAGCTTGCTATCATGCCCAAAAGGTACCTACAAGGACAACCCTCAAACATGAGCAATAATAATCATTCATATTCAACACAATATGAAGATAAAGCGTAAATGCATAATCAATATGAAACACTTCCTGTTTCCCGTGCATTTCAAACGCTTCCCGTTTGGTTGTCCCTGTACCAGAACTCATGAGTATAATCAATAGATTATTTTTAATGGCCAAACATGTCATGACATCATATACCATCTCAACTGTACCACATATTGGTCACCATTCCCTAGTCTGTCCATCACAGTGTATTTTAATGCCCCTCGCTTATTTTCATATGGGCGGCATAGGATAACCTCGCTACAATGGACATGCGGCGCTCCCACCCCTCGCTTCACAGAGAGCGGCAAATACCCTTTCCTCGCCCCATATGACAACCACGCTCAAATGTGACATGCGGCGCTCCCACCCCTCGCTTCACATTTAGCGGAACCAATACAAAAAGCGGCAAGCATTAAAATCATCAAAGGATGACCACGACTCATGGGATGTGCATCCAATAATCATAATATGCATCTAACATCAATATGCATAAATTACCATGTATATGCATCCACAATGCAATACCTCATATGGCATAAATCAACATGTATATGCATCCACAATGCAATACCACATACATACTCGCATCCACAATGCATAAACAATGAGTATATAAAATACATGTTACCGTTGGGTGCCCGTACGTCCACTACGTACCTTTCCAAAATGTAGGATATGGTAGGACTTCAATGCCTTGACTGTGTTGCCACCTGGGTTGGTTCTACATATTCACAAATACCAATATTAGAACCCAATAATAGTCCAATACCAAAAATCCCACAAAAAAATCCAAAAATACAAAATTTTGGCCTTCGCGATCGATCGCCCCTCACGGCGATCGATCGCCAAACCCTACTGCCCGAGTACCAAATTTTTGCACCCTTCGGCGATCGATCACCACCCCTGGCGCGATCGATCGCCAGACCGCCGATCGATCGCCCAAGAGTGGCGATCGATCGCCAAAGGCTTGAAAAGCCCACTGCCTGGGCGCGATCGATCGCCTGGAATGGGCGATCGATCGCCATCCCCTGTAACCCGAAAATCCACCATTTTTGCATCTCAAAACCATTCCAACCCATTCCAACTCTTAACCAACAAACCAACAACTCAAATAACAACATAAACTTCCAAAATGCACCTTAAAACAACCAAAAATCCAACCATTAACCAAACCCACAACAACCCAACAAAACCCATTTTAAAACCATTCAAAACCAAACCAAACTCAAACAAAACTTCACAAAATTAAAGCATGAGGTACCCATACCTCTTGGGGATCTCAAATCACCCAATATGCTCCACAAATCAAGATTTTTGAAAGGTTTCTCCTCAACCCTAGGCTTGAGCTCGAAAATGTGAAGAAGAGGGAAGGGTTTGGGTGTTGGAAATGATTTTGGTAAAGTGAAATAAGAGTTGGGAATAAAAGGGTGGGTTTTATTAAATCAAATGCATACCAATTAATTCCATGGTGTATAAAACACCCCAACAAGATATTTTCAAAGCATTTACTCAAAATGCACTAAATATCAATTAAACACATGATTTCCAATTAATTGCCAACCAATGCAAATAAATCATGCTTCCAATAATATTTACCCAACATGCACCACATGCACCCTAAAATGCAATCCCGGGTCACCCTTATCCATATGACCATGCATTTTCCATAAGGTAAATAAATCCCAACACATAATCAATTACCACATAATTAATCATGTAAACATAATTTAAGGCCAAATAGCAATTAACCATTTCGGGGATGTCACACTTTCCATGTTTGGTTCAAAGGGGACTCCTTGCTACACAGGTTAACCCTATATATCAGACTAAGGGACGATTTTGGGGGGCTTTTGCCCACTTTTTGACAGACCTAGCAGCCTCTCCTCCATCTAAAGCACCACCAAAATTCATTGAAGAGCAAGAGCAACGCAAGGAACGGAAGAACGGAGCGACGCACGGAGCGACATCCTCGTTATCTTAGTATTTCTGAACTTATTAATTTTATATCAGATTTTTGATGTTGAATTTGTTTAAAGACATGTTTATGCATTATAATTTGATTATGGTTGTTGGCTAAATTCTTTGTCAAGACATAGGGGATCCCATGTTTGAACCCTTGAGTTAATTAACGGTTTTGATTTAATTTCTATGATCTTTGCGCATAATTTATGTTGTTAATGCTTGTAAAAGATTAGCTACCTTTTGCATGATATTGGTAATCGTAATTGAATTGACCATAGGAGATTACGATACGACGTAGTAAATTAGGCCGTGGGTTTTAGGTTGAGACGGACCAAGTAAAATCTAGCACACGTGTGATAGCAATAGATTTACCAAAATCGAAGGCTAGTAGTTTTCACAAAGCGTTTTTCGGTATTAATTATTCAATAAAGACACGGGAGTGATTTATTGTAGGTTAATGCTAGACTCGTTATAACCGGACCAAGGTATAACGAATGAAATAGGAAAACTCGTCACCCTAGAACATAGAACATTGAATCTTAATTAATAGACAACTTTTGGGGGATTACATGGGTGAACCGACGTCTTGATAATTCGTTTATAAATTCTCTTCAATCATCCATCACTGCTGTTTAGGTTAATTTTGTGCTTAAGTCAATTTAGTTTGATAATCATTCCATAATCGTAGGTTAAATATAGAAATTCTAATCGATCGTGGTAATTGCTACTAGTCCCTGTGGGTACGACACTCTTTACTCTTAAACCATTATATTAAAACTTGACACCGTGCACTTGCGGTAGAGAATCGCTACATTGAAATAATTGTTTAAAATAAAAGCGATCAAGTTTTTGGCGCCGTTGCCGGGGACTAGTTTAAGTAATATCATAGGAGATTAGTTGACTATAATTTAGCCATAATTTTTTATTTTTACTTTTATTACGGTTTATACGATTTCACTACGTTGTTCCTTCGTTGTGCTGAATTTTGCAGGGAGTTTTCTTTGTAGTGCATGCTACGAAGTGACAGACCTATATTAGAGCCACTCGACTTAGAGATTGAACGAACTTGCAGAAGACTTCGGAAAGCAACAAGAGAGATGGCTGAGAACAATCGAGAGAATGGTGAACAACATAATGATGAAGTGCCAATTATAAGGTCCATGATGGACTATGCACAACCATCTTTTCAAGGCACTATGTCCAGCATCACAAGACCAAGGATCCAAGCTAATAACTTCGAGATCAAGCCTGCCATAATTCAGATGATTCAACATTCTGTGCAATTCGGAGGATCGCATACTGATGATCCTAATGCTCATATCTCCAACTTTTTGGAGATATGCGACACATTCAAGCACAATGGCGTCAGTGATGACGCCATCAGGTTAAGACTTTTTCCTTTTTCTTTAAATGATAAAGCTAAGAGTTGGTTAAATTCATTGCCTGCAGGATCGATCACTACTTGGGAGGGGATGGCTCAAGCCTTCCTATCAAAATACTTTCCCCCTTCCAAGACAGCTAAGATGCGCAATGATATCACAACATTCATGCAACATGATCCGGAGACACTGTACGAAGCTTGGGAGCGCTTCAAGGATCTACTTCGAAGATGCCCACATCATGGCCTTCCGATTTGGCTTCAGGTACAAACATTTTACAATGGTTTATTTTCTGCTAATAGATCTATGATTGATGCAGCAGCAGGAGGTACCATTATGAGAAAGTCACCCGATGAAGCTTTCACACTCTTGGAAGAGATGGCATCCAACAGTTACCAGTGGCAGTCCGAAAGGAATGTGCCCAAAAGACCAATTGGGATGCATCAAGTAGATGAAGTGACATCAATACAAGCACAACTGGAAGCTTTGAACAAGAAGATGGACAGTTTGAGCATGACAGCCATGCAAGCTCAAGTGATCACGTGCGATTTATGTGGAGGCAACCATCCAAGCACGGAATGTCAGGCAGGTAACCCATTTATGCTATCTAATGAACAAGCGAATTTTGTAGGAAATAGACCACCACAGGGTAACTCATACTCCAACAACTATAACCAACCGTGGAGGAATCATCCGAACTTCTCTTGGTCCAACCAAAAGAATGTCTTGAATCCACAACCTCCACCGGGTTATCCACCAAAGCCGAGTATGGAAGAGTTGCTAACTAAGTTCATGACGATGACGGAGAATAGGATGCAAAATCAAGATGCATCAATTAAGAACTTGGAAACTCAAATGGGGCAAATGGCAAATATGTTAGCGGGAAGAGCACCAGGAAGCTTACCAAGTGATACGGAAAAGAACCCCCGAGAGCAAGCCAAGGCGATCTCATTGAGGAGTGGAAAAGAAATTGGATCACAAACTGAAGATCGGGACGATGAGCACGTAGTTGAGTTGAAAGGTGAGAATGACATTCAGACACGTGAAAATGGTGAGTCTACTCCTACTACTGCACCTATCGCACCACCCAAGAAGGTACATATCCCTCCCCCATTTCCTGCTGCATTGAAAAGGGCAAAGGTAGATGCTAGTTTTGCTAAGTTCTTAGAAATTTTTAAGAAATTACAAATAAATATTCCATTTGCTGATGCTTTACTTCAAATGCCTAGCTACGCTAAGTTTTTGAAAGATATTCTGTCGAATAAGAGGAAATTGGGTGAGCATGAGACGATTAAATTAACTGAGGAGTGTTCTGCCGTTGTCCAAAACAAACTGCCTCCTAAGTTGAAAGATCCAGGGAGTTTTTCTATACCTTGCACAATTGGGTCTATTTCATTTACCAAATCTTTATGTGATTTAGGTGCGAGTATAAATCTTATGCCTTTGTCAATTTTCAGGAAGTTGGGACTTGGTGAGCCAAAAGCGACCACGGTTTCTTGCAATTGGCAGATAGGTCTGTGACATACCCACGAGGAATCATAGAGGATGTCCTAGTGAAGGTCGATAAATTCATCTTCCCAGCAGACTTCCTTGTGTTAGATATGGAAGAAGATGCTGACACACCACTGATCTTAGGAAGACCATTCCTTGCTACTGGAAAGGCACTTATAGATGTCCAACAAGGGAAGTTGATCCTCCGTGTAGGGGAGGATCAAGTCACTTTCAACGTTTTTAAAGCTTTAAAACACCCACATGACGAGCAAATGTGTTTTAGTGTTGATATTATTGATGTGTTATCTGCTAATGTGTTTAAGGGAACACATAAGGATGAATTGGAAGCATGCTTGGTAGAGGACATTGAAAAGCTGGGCGAGACCGTCGAGTTGAAAGAGACTGTCGTTTATTTGAACGCCAATATTCCCCATAATAGGCGTGTGCGGAACAACCTAGGCGAGTTGGGTGAAAGGGACATGAAGCCACAAAAGCCCTCCATTGAAGAACCACCAACTCTTGAACTCAAAACCCTCCCTCCTCATCTCAAGTATGTTTATTTAGATTGTAGTGAGTCATTGCCTGTAATTGTCTCTTCGTCTTTGACAGGTATAAACGAAGACAAACTACTTAGGATTTTGAGGGAGCATAAGAAAGCATTCGGGTGGAAAGTAGCGGACATAAGAGGGATAAGCCCATCAACATGTATGCATAAGATATTGATGGAGGATGCTTACAAACCCGTGGTTCAACCACAACGCAGGTTAAACCCAAAGATGCAAGAAGTGGTGAAGGCTGAGGTCATCAAACTGCTGGATGCAGGTATTATCTATCCCATTTCTGATAGTGCATGGGTTAGTCCTGTGCAATGTGTACCCAAGAAAGGAGGTATGATTGTCGTTAAAAATGAGAACAATGAATTGATCCCTACTAGAACAGTCACAGGCTGGCGCGTCTGCATTGATTATAGAAAGTTAAATGACGCCACCCGTAAAGACCATTTTCCCCTTCCATTCATTGACCAAATGATAGAGCGTCTAGCAGGGTATGATTTCTATTGTTTTCTAGATGGCTATTCTGGGTATAATCAAATAGCTATTGCACCTGAGGACCAAGAGAAGACTACCTTCACTTGTCCTTATGGTACATTTGCTTTTAGGAGAATGCCATTTGGATTGTGTAATGCGCCTGCTACGTTTCAAAGATGTATGATGTCTATTTTTCATGATATGGTTGAACAATTCTTAGAGGTCTTTATGGATGACTTTTCTGTCTTTGGGGATTCTTTTGATGCTTGCTTAAATAATCTTGATTTAGTACTGACAAGGTGTGAAGAGACGAATTTGATTCTGAATTGGGAGAAATGTCATTTCATGGTACAAGAGGGAATAGTCTTGGGACACAAAATATCCCACAAGGGTATGGAGGTGGACCGAGCAAAAATCCAGGTGATACAGGAACTACCTCCACCAGTATCAGTGAAGGGGGTTCGAAGCTTCCTAGGCCATGCAGGCTTCTATAGGAGATTTATTAAAGATTTTTCAAAAATTTCAAAACCACTCTCCCATTTACTGACTAAAGATGCACCTTTTGATTTTAATCTTGATTGTATGCAGGCGTTCGAGACATTAAAGGAGAAGTTGATAACAGCACCTGTGTTGGTAGCACCGGATTGGGATACGCCTTTTGAGTTGATGTGTGATGCGAGTGACACAGCTGTCGGAGCAGTATTGGGACAAAGACGGAATAAGGTATTTCATACTATTTACTATGCTAGTAGAACTTTAAATGAGGCACAACAAAATTATGCCACCACTGAGAAAGAAATGCTAGCAGTAGTATTTGCATTTGATAAATTTCACTCTTATCTCTGTCTATCCAAAGTAATTGTGTACACTGATCACTCGGCACTTAAATATCTTCTTGCTAAGAAAGATGCTAAACCACGTTTAATCCGATGGATTCTCCTATTGCAAGAATTTGATTTAGAAATTAAAGATAAGAGGGGTGTTGAGAATGTTGTAGCGGACCATTTATCTAGGATTGATAATATGGTGGAAAAACATGATAATGAACTGGAAGAAATCAATGAAAAATTTCCTGATGAACAGCTGTTCCAAGTTCTTGCACTACCATGGTATGCCGATTTTGCAAATTATCTGGTTAGTGGTATCCTCCCACAAATGACCTTCTATCAGAAGAAGAAATTCTTATCTGATGTTAAACACTACATGTGGGAGGATCCATTGTTGTTTAAAGTTTGTGCAGACTACATGATCAGGAGATGTATACCAGAGGAGGAGATGGCATCTATTATGAGCCACTGTCATGACCGAGAGGTAGGAGGCCACATGGGTCCAACAAAAACTGCTGCCAAGGTACTTGAATCGGGTTTTTACTGGCCTACCTTGTTTAAAGATGCATACAGGTATGTATCCACTTGTGATAAATGCCAAAGAACGGGCAACATTTCTAGGAGACATGAAATGCCTTTAAACAATATGCTTGAATGCGATTTATTTGATGTTTGGGGCATCGATTTTATGGGACCATTTCCAGTTTCATGTTTTAATTATTACATACTTGTCGCTGTGGACTACGTTTCAAAATGGGTTGAGGCTGAAGCTTCACGCACGAATGATGCTCGAGTGGTAGTAAAATTTTTGAAAAAGAACATTTTTACTCGATTTGGCACTCCTCGAGCAATCATTAGTGACGGTGGGTCACACTTTTGCAATAAACTCTTTGAAAAACTTTTGAGCAAATATGGTGTCACCCACAAGGTTGCAACACCTTACCACCCACAAACATGTGGACAAGTAGAGGTTTCTAATAGAGAAGTGAAACAGATTTTGGAAAAATCGGTCAATACGTCTAGAAAAGATTGGTCATTGAGGTTAGATGATGCTTTATGGGCATATAGGACGGCATTTAAAACACCTATTGGTACATCACCATATAGGTTATTTTTTGGAAAAGCATGTCATCTTCCTGTCGAGCTAGAACACAAGGCATTCTGGGCAATAAAAAATCTGAATTTTGATTTAACTGTTGCAGGTGAAAAACGACTCCTACACTTAAATGAAATGGATGAGTTTAGAAACCAAGCCTATGAGAATGCCAAGATCTATAAAGATAAAACAAAAAAATGGCATGATGCTAAGCTTAGCCAGCGTGATTTCAAGGAAGAGGATTTGGTCCTGCTTTTTAACTCAAGATTGAGACTCTTTCCGGGTAAGTTGAAGTCTCGATGGCAAGGACCATTCACTATCACAAGGGTATTTCCATCCGGGGCGATCGAGATCAACGATCCGACAAAAGGCACATTCACAGTCAATGGACAGCGGCTGAAGCACTATCATGGACATGATTTCAGTCCGCCTACTGTTGTCCATTTTGACTCCTAAATTGATGTTGGTAATAAGTCCAGCTTGGGACTATAAATTAAGAACACCATTTTCCTCCCTTTTCCTTGTTTTTATTATTTTTAGTTAGAATTTGTTTGGTTTGCAATTTTGTTTCAAGGATTGACTCCATGTGTTAATTTTGCAGAGTTGGTGGAGAAGAGCGAATCTCGAGAGCAAAAATGTTGATTAAAAAAAAAAATATTCGGACAATGTGTTTTGGCGATCGATCGCCATACCATCGCGATCGATCGCCAAGTCCAGAAAAAGAAAAAAAAAATATTTTTAAAAAGTGGCGATCGATCTCCATAACTCGAGATCGATCGCCCCATTCCAGAAGACTCTCGCGATCGATCGGCGAGAACTCACGATCGATCGCGAGGTCCCAAATTTCGTTTTTTAAAAATCAGCATCAGCATTTTTCACACACTACACACACTCAAATTCGAAACCCTCCCCCAAATTCCCCAATTTTCCTCAAAATTTTTCCAATCCATCTTCAATCCTTCAATTTTCTTCAAGATTTTCGATACATATCTTCAATTCTAACATCAAGCCTCAATCTTTCACAGGAATTAGCAAGAGAAAAGGAGTTTTTGAGCACCCTCCACTACAATTTGAAGCTATGGAAAGCTAAGGACTATCACTACCAAATTTTCGAAATTTGTGGAGGTATTTTGGCTTTGCTATACATGGTCCATGATTGATATAATTAAGTGTTGGGGTGTCAAGTTCTCAATATTTTGAATTGTACGTTGGTGAAGTTGGAATTGTATGATCTTGTTAAGTTTGGGGGAAAATTGAAGAGCTTCTTGAGGTTTATTGTGTGGTTGGGTTAGTCACCTAACTTGGATAGGTGGTTGGAGGATTTGTGCTTGCTCTATTTCTTGTATTGGTTGGTAGGGGTGTTGGTATCTTTGATTCTAGGAATGGCACCGAAGCGCAAGCCAAAGCAGGCTGTTCCCGCTCCTGAGGAGTTTGACTCCTCCAAGTTCATTAGTAATGCAGCTGCAAAGTTTTATGCAGTATATCGGAAGAAAAAGGTGATACGGGAACGGGGAATGGATACGGGCAAGCTCGGCTGTGCTGTGATCCAAGAGGCACTCCGGCGAGAGTGGTACTCTTTTGTTCGCCAACCACAAGATGCAGTGGTTCCTTTAGTCCGGGAGTTCTACTCCAACCTCCGGGCACAGAACCAAATTGACGCCAACGTTGCCTCAGTACGGCAACAACCAGTTCTCTTTGATTCAAAGGCGATCAATGCACTTTATAACATGCCCAACATCCCGGAGGATGACTATACTATTTATTGCCGGGATCACGTTGATTTGGATGTTGTTTTGTCAACCATATGTTTAGAAGGAACACAGTGGCGACTGAACGCTGACGGAAAGCCACAGCTTCTACTGATATCAGATCTGAAGGAGGAGCCCAAGGCTTGGTTTTCATTTATCGTAGCTCGGGTCATACCATCAACCCACACATCGGAAGTTACAAAGGACCGAGCTATACTGGTATACGCCATAGTTACCGGACTTACGATCGATCTCGGACGTCTTGTCGAGGCCACTATCCGGAACTACATTCGAGGCCCTCCCACTTCTGGTTTGCCATGCCCCTCCACGATCACCACTTTATGCCAGCATGCGGAAGTTGTCTGGGACTCCGCAGAAGAGGCCGTTCCACCAAAGGCATTACTTGTGGTCGATCATCCTGCACCAGCCACAGTTAGACGGTTGGCACAATCACGACCTAGCAGCAGCCACCTTCCTGGACCATCATCATCTGCTGCTACAGTGCCTACTTCCATTACGATGGAATCCCTCCATCATGAGTTGCAGGAGATACGACATGAACTCCAATGGGGCCACCAACAACTATATCAACAAAACATGGAGTTCGTGCAGTATCAGGTGGCATGGAATTCCGCTTTAGCACAGGGGTTCCCGAACATTCCATTCCCACCACAGCCTACAGTCCAGCCATACCGGCCATACCAACATTACCAGCCATACGAGCCGCACCAGCCACAGGAACCATATTACCCAGACCCACCACCAGAGCGGGACGATGAGGACGACGATCACTGACGATCGCGTCGAGGTATGTGTTTTGCTACTGCACTTATTGTTTTTGTACATTGAGGGCAATGCACATACTAAGTTTGGGGGAGTAGTTGTTTTTACTGAGTTCTGCTGTTCTCTTGCTACTACTGTTATGGCATGATATTTGAGAAGTGATATGAAGTCGTTCTTGAGCATATTAAACTTTTTTTTTTTTTTTTTTTTTTTAAAAATTGAGTTATTCATTACGAAATACATGAATGAAACTTGCAACTGTAATACATGATGAAAATAATCTCCATCTCAATTTGAGTCTTGAAAATTTTGACTTGTTGGTGAATATCTTGGGTTGAGTTAATATGTCAAAAATTGAGGAACATTTTGATGCACGCCTGAGTCATGATTGAGTGAAATTTATATAGGAAAGTGAAAATTTCTGTGAACTATGATTTGTCTTGAGCATCTTAGAGTACTCTAGAATCTATTTGAAGGCACTTTGAGGCGAAATTCTATAATTATGAACTAGACTTGGATATGATTTAGGCGATCCTTGGAACGTTTGAGCCTTTCGAGCTTACCTTGTCTAATTATACCACTAGTGTCCCCCTTTGAGCTTAAATGAATAAGAATGGAAATTAGCCCCCATTCAACAATTTCTTTGGCAAACTCATTATACCCTCCTTTATGAGCCTAAATGAAATTTTTTATCCTTACCTAAAGAGAGTTTAATGATTCTCATTGGATGCACATGAATTGCTACATTTGGATGAGCTTATTATTGAAAAAAAAAAAAATATTGATAAATGAGAAAAGAAAAAGATAGATAAAGCCTTGAGAAAAAGTGATTAAATAAGACCCAAAGTGGCCAAGGCTAAAAGAAAAAGAAGAGAAGCTCATTTTTTGTGCTAGAACTTTGAACATTACATGCTTATACTCTCTACTTTGTGCTATCCTATCTTTTCTTTGAAGCCAACACCTAGGCCTAACACTACAATCTTAAAAAGACCTATTGATCCAAGTCTAGGGAATAATTACATTAGTGGAGAAGTGCTTGAAAAGTAGACTTATGGAGTACTTGATAGTAATCTTGCCTTTGAGTTTACTAGCAGAATCTGATCTTAAAAATATAGATTGACAATAACACACACACACGTTCCAATTTTGCGAGGTATTGCTTGGCATAGGAGAAAACACTTCTTGTTAATTTTGGATTGACTCTTGTTGATGTGTTAGCGAGATTTCTGAGCTGTTACATTTGAGTTGTTAAGTTAATTCTGTTAAAGTATTGATGATAAACTCTACAGTCTGATTTCATTGCTTGCTCGAGGACGTTCAAGTCTAAGTTTGGGGGAGTTGATAAGTGTGAATTTTACACTTATTTTGCTATGTTTTTGTATTGATTTTAGTATTGATTCCTGGATGATTTTACGCTTTTTGGTATATTTTTGTGTATTTCAGGAATCTAGGTCCAATGGGATAAAAGTGGAGGAAATAAGCAAATAATGTTGAAAAAGGACCAAACCGAGCGAAGACGTGAGAAAATGGACTGAAATCTCGAAGGAGGAATTTTTATACAGCTTGCGATCGATCGGCAATGACATCGCGATCGATCGCCGAGCTTTAAAGAGTAATGATGAACAGAAGACATTGGCGATCGATCGGCAAGAATTCGCGATCGATCGCCAATGTACAGTGAAGACTCGCGATCGATCGCGAGGGAACCAAGATCGATCGCGGATTTCCTTATTTTGGCTATCAACGTCCAGTAGAGAATGAAGATTGATCCCGGAAGAACGAAGATCGATCGCGGAATAAGAGTTTTTGGAAAAATAAAGACTTTCCATGTTTGGTTCAAAGGGGACTCCTTGCTACACAGGTTAACCCTATATATCAGACTAAGGGACGATTTTGGGGGGACTTTTGCCCACTTTTTGACAGACCTAGCAGCCTCTCCTCCATCTAAAGCACCACCAAAATTCATTGAAGAGCAAGAGCAACGCAAGGAACGGAAGAACGGAGCGACGCACGGAGCGACATCCTCGTTATCTTAGTATTTCTGAACTTATTAATTTTTATATCAGATTTTTGATGTTGAATTTGTTTAAAGACATGTTTATGCATTATAATTTGATTATGGTTGTTGGCTAAATTCTTTGTCAAGACATAGGGGATCCCATGTTGAACCCTTGAGTTAATTAACGGTTTTGATTTAATTTCTATGATCTTTGTGCATAATTTATGTTGTTAATGCTTGTAAAAGATTAGCTACCTTTTGCATGATATTGGTAATCGTAATTGAATTGACCATAGGAGATTACGATACGACGTAGTAAATTAGGCCGTGGGTTTTAGGTTGAGACGGACCAAGTAAAATCTAGCACACGTGTGATAGCAATAGATTTACCAAAATCGAAGGCTAGTAGTTTTCACAAAGCGTTTTTCGGTATTAATTATTCAATAAAGACACGGGAGTGATTTATTGTAGGTTAATGCTAGACTCGTTATAACCGGACCAAGGTATAACGAATGAAATAGGAAAACTCGTCACCCTAGAACATAGAACATTGAATCTTAATTAATAGACAACTTTTGGGGGATTACATGGGTGAACCGACGTCTTGAATTCGTTTATAAATTCTCTTCAATCATCCATCACTGCTGTTTAGGTTAATTTTGTGCTTAAGTCAATTTAGTTTGATAATCATTCCATAATCGTAGGTTAAATATAGAAATTCTAATCGATCGTGGTAATTGCTACTAGTCCCTGTGGGTACGACACTCTTTACTCTTAAACCATTATATTAAAACTTGACACCGTGCACTTGCGGTAGAGAATCGCTACATTGAAATAACTGTTTAAAATAAAAGCGATCATACTCCCTGGATGGCAACCTCATCCGGGATTCCGTGTATTGTCCCTGTCCTCACAATCATCAAACTCATCAAATCTCAAAATCAGTAAATCAACACATTGATTAACTCATCGCATGCCTAATCCTCGAATATCAACATATAGTGATTACAAATTCATTAAACATGCAATTATAGATATCACAATATCTAATACTGATTTCACACCCTCGCTATCAATCACAGATAGCTCAAATGCCTAACATTTATTTTATCAATCCTTCATTATACCTAGACATCTCAAATGTCTTATAATGAATACATAAGTCTACGAACCTAGACATCTCAAATGTCTCATAATGAATACATGATTCTACGAACCTAGACATCTCAAATGTCTTACGAAGAATACATGATTCTACGATCATCCTCAGGCATCTCAAATGCCCTAATATAGTCAAATAAACCCAGTACCCCATATATCATGTAAGAGTCATCCTACTCTAGTGTCACGCACGCTACAAGCGGCGATATCAAGATTTGGGTCATTCCTTGGCTATATCAACATATATATATATTCCTCATGCGCGATTATTCAATGAAATCAATTTTCATTATGCATTCACATATGCCTTAAAATATAGTAATGCTCGTACGTCGCACGTACCTTAAATTACCGAAGTCCGAGCCAAACCTTGCTCGAGTTCCATGCCCCGAGGAATGATGTGCTAACACGATAAATAATTCACAATTAATTACGAACATGCAACCCATGCTCAAGCACACCCATACCCCTCAAAATATTGTCAACACACGACAATTATCCTCTTAAAAGACCCGGGGCAGGGTACATGCAGGGAAGGAAATAAATGAGACAATATCGAAATTTGTTCAAGAATGCCCTACAAAAATCGAACCCTAATCTCACAATTTCGAACCCAATTAAATACCATAATTCATCTAAAATGTCAATTAAGCTATCCAAGCAAGAATCAACATCCCTTGACAAAAACCCCCAATTTTCGAACTCAAAACCATTAAATTCGAACCCAAACAAGCCCTTAAATTCGAACCCTAACAATTCTTCAAATTCGAACCATAGCTTCTCAATTCGATCTCAATCAAGCATCATAATACACCTAAAACATGCAATAATCGATCCATTGCACGAATTAACACCCCTGCCAAAAACCCCCAAATTTTCGAAATCAAACCCTACAATTTCGAAATTAATTTCGAACCAAAATCACCAAATTAAGCAGGGAATAACATGAGAGGGATGAAAAAGGGGTAAGGGAGGCTACCCAACGAAATCGGAAGCAAAATCAAACGAAAATCGAAGAACCCTAGAAATTGGGGATCGACGCTTACCTGCAAAATCCGAACGAGAAACGCGACGAAACCTTCAATTGACGGAGGGGAAAGGAGCGCCTCGCCGAGACGACGCCGTGGGTAGGTCGGACGCGCCGATCGGCGGCGGGACGGCGGCGAGCGAAGCGTTTGAAGCGGCGGGGGGTGCTGTAGCAGCGGGAAATCGCGCGGGAGAGAGGGAGGAGAAAGAAATTGGGCTGAAATGATAATTTCCTTAAAATTTCGGGTTCAACTGCTATTTATAGCAACAATACCCCGAAAAAATAATAGCCCCACCAATACATCATGATTCCTTAAAAATCATCTGTTTTCGAAAACTCTCTCTCTGACTCCAAAACCCTCTACCGGTGCTCACATAGCACCCGAGATTCCGAGACACATCAAAAACCCAACTCTTAGGTTTTACACCGTAATGTGAATACAATCTCAACCTCTGGATCCAACGATCCCAACTGCCCAAATAAACGAGCCCAGAAGGCCCAACACCTCGATTAAATTCCAAATCGCCACGTAAAACCACTTTAGGGATTATTATCACTACGGGATTAACACCTATAATCCCTGGTCATCACAATATCCCCCACTAAAAGAATTTCGTCCTCGAAATTAGCACTGGTGTATCACGTAACACCCAGGCTACACAACAACATTGAAGCCATAACCTCGATTCCTGACCATAATCAGAATCGTATTAATAAACGCGAGGATACTTACCTCTCATCAAACTCTGAAACAGAGCGACATACCAAAACCAACCTATCACCCAAGAGGCAAAACGTACCTCGATGCGAGTCATCCCAAAAGTCAGCCTCATGACTGCAAAACAACCAATACATACGACTGTAGATCGGACAGTCATCCTTCGATCTAATACTACAGTACGAACACGTCCTGAATGACACCTCAACCGTAAGAACGTTGACCTCGTGTCAAACTCTGGAGTGGAGTAGACTTCCAAATCCATCATAACGTCAAAGAGCGTCAGTACAACTCAACGCTAATAATCCAAAAGCAGTTAGTCAACTGAAACTGTAAGGATTCGAATCGCTCCTGATTCTATCGTAGATATCATCCAATGACATCTTTACCAAGACTCACGATGTCTAACATACATCGTTACGAGGGAAACACTAGTACAACCACGGTGTACACATACCAAACCTGGTTTCCACCTTCAAACTTCCTCCATCGAAGGAGTAGTCGCCTCATTGCAACTTAATTTGGGCAACTCACAGCCACAATTTCAAACAAAAGACATCTCACAAGATGTCCACCTCCGGATGTTCCAAGAATCACGTCCTGATCATAAATAACAACCGAGACTCCGCAGAGTTTAAAAATTCTTAAGGGGCATGCAATAAACCCATTGCATCCTCAATGCTTGTGTCGTCAGCGACACTCAACCACTCCAAAATCCTGCCGTCCCTTGAAAATCCTCGGATTTAACAATCCAAACTTGGGAAGGCTGTCGCATAACTCGAAGGAAAACACCAATAAGGGAAATACCTTAACCCTCACAAGAAAATCCCTCCTCAAGGGAGTCAACTAACTTCACGATCATTACTCATAATCATCGTGCCATGGAGATTCCCAATCTCAAGGTGTTCCATATCTCTCATCAGAGATTTAACCATCCAAAAATAGCATAACTCTATGCTTAACAGAGAGGAAATCAATAACTGGCATCCGTATACTCACCGGTATACCTGCCTAAGCACTGATATCGCATGCATACTCAATGCACTCGGCTCGGGTATCTACCACATATCCCTAAGCCCCAAACACAACCGTCAATTCTGAGTCATTCCTTACTCAGTGGAGGATGATAATCGACGATTAACAATACACGGTGTGATTCCCAAAATCAACACCA
The DNA here is from genome assembly GCA_907163345.1 of Haberlea rhodopensis. Taxonomy (NCBI): domain Eukaryota; kingdom Viridiplantae; phylum Streptophyta; class Magnoliopsida; order Lamiales; family Gesneriaceae; genus Haberlea; species Haberlea rhodopensis. The sequence continues at coordinate 190,418 of CAJQUN010000257.1, read as the reverse complement.
CTTGCACCAACTTACCGAATCTTTCAAAGATTCCCAAATAGGTATAATACTACCTCCTTCCTCGCAAGGGAAGCGTCATCGAACTCGAGATCCACAAGTCTCGAACCATCGTTCGGAAAAACTGGATATAATAACACCCATTGTATCCCAATACACGGGTTCCTTTAGATTGAGTCAATAACAACCTGATGACTCTCTTGTTGGTACTCCAACATCCTGAGCTGTCCCAGACAAGTCTCCAAGATTAAACATAAACGTATACACGTTTCAGTGAGGCATGCACAACCTCAGCCTCAACCTCAATGACATGGTGACTACTAGAGTCCACCACAATCCACATCGCATCACCTTACGATTTGTCAAACTTGGTTCCAACGAGCAGTATAACGGCTCTAGCAAGCCCCTCATGGTGCTGCACACACACGGCAGACAAACCAGTCGCTGCCTCTCTAGGTTCACCTCAAACCTACCAACAAGACGGACGTTTCCACATGGTATAACATACTATGGGAAGAAAACTCAATAGAGTAGCGGGTCTTTATCCAACATTCCTCAATGCCGATATACCCTGGACACTCCAATGTCCCTATGTACTTAACATAACCTGATCCTACTCCCTTAGGACCCATCCTACACCCTCAAGGGTGGTGTGATCATGTCTACCACATGTCACATCGACAGAAAGCGAGTAATTTCCTCCATGATTACTCCTGTCGTCAAATCACATGGCCAAAAGCCATTCCAACGAGCATACCTCAAGGGTATCACCACTCGTAAAATGATTACCCCCAAACATAAGCTGCGGTGCAATCACATGTACAGCGCATCCATCCATTCCTCGAGCAACCCGCTCGGTATAAGGGTCACGTCAATCGGTGCCGCACACACCACCTTGTGCTCGGTACTGGCACCCAAGGCATACCACAGGATACGTATACTCAACGCATCGATCATCGTAACGATGATGCATGTCTAATAAGACATCTCCTACACCATCGTCATCGTCATCCTGTGACGACACATGCCAACTCATGGCATCTAAAACATTGTCAACTAGTGACGATACATGTACATCAGCGTATGTCAATCCACTATCATGCTAGTAAAATAGGCATAATAAAACATGTATATCAATGCATGCCAGCTAAAATAAAGCTAATAAAATAGCAATATCTCATACCTCATCGCTAGCAATATAGCGTCATACCTGTCTCCGTCGCTCAATAATAGTGCGTAATCAGCACCCATCGCTCGAAGGCGGCAAAATCCTGTGCTGAGTACATAGCGGCAAAATCCCTCGCTATAGAATCGACGGCGTGACACCTCGTCACATAATAAGTGGCATGAAACCTCGCTATACACCTGAGTATGAATCATCGTCCACATAGTAGCGGAAAGAGGCATCGCTATCAATACACCTGGCGGAATGAACCATCGCCAATCAATATAGCGGAATGAATCGTCGCTATAAATACACCTGGCGGAATGAACCATCGCCAATAGATATAGCGGAATGAACCATCGCTATAAATACACCTGGCGGAATGAACCATCACCAATAGATATAGCGGAATGAACCATCGCTATAAATACACCTCGAATTGAGTCACTTATCAGTAGTGTATTTCAATGCTTCTCACTACTCCATATAAGCGGAATCCTTCCTCGCTTCATATGGACCTTAGCGCAAGCATTGAAATCCTCACTAGGATAACCTGGACTCGTGAAATATCAATAGTGCATTTCAATGCTTCTCACTACTCCATATAAGCGGAATCCTTCCTCGCTTCATATGGACTTTAGTGTAAGCATTGAAATCCTCACTTTATATTTCACAATATACATATGCAAAACGATGCGTATCAACATGTATCATATCATAATGCACTATCTTATGCATACCTTGATTTACCTTGTGTTAAATGACTAACCACATAATACATGTTGCCCTTGGGATGCCCGTACATATGTATAATCATCATTCCTTTTCGTATTCCTTATTTCCTGTAACCTGCAACCATCAGGGTTAACAACAATAGCCATATACGCTATGCATCAACATTCAATACATAATAAAAACGCATTATATGTATGGTTTCATAAATAAATATCATGACATCCTTCCTCTTTAAATCCATATTTCATCTTGAGCCCTTATCATTAGTACATTTTAATGCTTCTTGCTACTCCATGTAAGCGGGACTCTTCATCGCTTCCAATGGACTTTAGCGTTGCTACTCCATGTAAGCGGGACTCTTCATCGCTTCCAATGGACTTTAGCGTTGCTACTCCATATAAGCGGGATTCTTCATCGTTTCATATGGACTTTAGCGTTGCTACTCCATGCAATGGACTTTAGCATAAGCCATTAAAATCCTTACTAAGATAACTTTGACTCGTGAAATACACCTCTTATATTTCACAACATACATATGCAAAAACAATGCACAATAACATATATCATAACCTCAATGCACCACTTTGCATTCATCATGTGTCAACAAGACAACGTAAAGTACATGTTACCTCGGAAATATCCCTTTACCGGATTTTCTTAAAACCAGCTTCATTGGCACATAATACACGGAGTGCCAGACATCCCTATAAATGTCATCCTATCGTGTTCCACACGATTCCTGCAACCACAATGGTTAGCAATACCACTTTTCATATCATAAGAGCACATAAACAATTTGTTATGTTATACAACATTAATGCCATCATGCATAAATATGTGCTATCAATAACTTCCTAGGCCCTTAACAGCCCCAATGAGCAACCACTGCTCTGATACCACTAATGTAAGGACCCCAAGCCCTTAAATCTTGATTAGTGTATTAACCACTATGTGTGGTACATGCTTTCTATAAAATGTCAATCGGGAAGCTCTGATGATACTTAATCATTGCCTGTCAATTACAAAATTTCCTGTAATACTCAATGTTATAAGATCATCATCCTGACAATAAAAGACTCATATGTTTGCCCTTTACCAACCCCTCGGTGCCACTTTTCACATTGTAAACTTTTATAAAAATTTGGGCAGAGTCTCCCCATAAATAGAGCTATCCCAAAAAAAGGAGTACAACACATAACAAAATTCCCGGCCAGGGAAAGCATAATACTCAACAGAAAGCAGCAATACAAGTAAATTCCCAGCCAGGGAAGACACCACACATAATACACCAATGACTCTCATATCATTCTAGCAATTCAACCTCTAATTGCATGCAACCTTAAATGAAAGAGAGATAGGCTCATGCCTTTATATACAATCCATATACAAGTATAATCGTGCTCACATGCGAGCATCATGAATATGTATAAATCCTCAGGTGTATATATAGGTACTCTATACGATACCGTGCTCCATCAAGCCCTGGTACCACGATCCTGGGAGTACCTCAAATCAACAGCTCGAGCTCAGCTCCATAGCCATCGATGTACCTGTCCACCTGTCCCAACAGAGACAGCCCCCAACGGGGTGAGCATACCAATACACAAAATCCCATAATCATAATAATGAAATTCATAATTTACAACAAAGGTAAATGCTAATGAATTTAAACGATACTCCCTGGATGGCAACCTCATCCGGGATTCCGTGTATTGTCCCTGTCCTCACAATCATCAAACTCATCAAATCTCAAAATCAGTAAATCAACACATTGATTAACTCATCGCATGCCTAATCCTCGAATATCAACATATAGTGATTACAAATTCATTAAACATGCAATTATAGATATCACAATATCTAATACTGATTTCACACCCTCGCTATCAATCACAGATAGCTCAAATGCCTAACATTTATTTTACCAATCCTTCATTATACCTAGACATCTCAAATGTCTTATAATGAATACATAAGTCTACGAACCTAGACATCTCAAATGTCTCATAATGAATACATGATTCTACGAACCTAGACATCTCAAATGTCTTACGAAGAATACATGATTCTACGATCATCCTCAGGCATCTCAAATGCCCTAATATAGTCAAATAAACCCAGTACCCCATATATCATGTAAGAGTCATCCTACTCTAGTGTCACGCACGCTACAAGCGGCGATATCAAGATTTGGGTCATTCCTTGGCTATATCAACATATATATATATTCCTCATGCGCGATTATTCAATGAAATCAATTTTCATTATGCATTCACATATGCCTTAAAATATAGTAATGCTCGTACGTCGCACGTACCTTAAATTACCGAAGTCCGAGCCAAACCTTGCTCGAGTTCCATGCCCCGAGGAATGATGTGCTAACACGATAAATAATTCACAATTAATTACGAACATGCAACCCATGCTCAAGCACACCCATACCCCTCAAAATATTGTCAACACACGACAATTATCCTCTTAAAAGACCCGGGGCAGGGTACATGCAGGGAAGGAAATAAATGAGACAATATCGAAATTTGTTCAAGAATGCCCTACAAAAATCGAACCATAATCTCACAATTTCGAACCCAATTAAATACCATAATTCATCTAAAATGTCAATTAAGCTATCCAAGCAAGAATCAACATCCCTTGACAAAAACCCCCAATTTTCGAACTCAAAACCATTAAATTCGAACCCAAACAAGCCCTTAAATTCGAACCCTAACAATTCTTCAAATTCGAACCATAGCTTCTCAATTCGATCTCAATCAAGCATCATAATACACCTAAAACATGCAATAATCGATCCATTGCACGAATTAACACCCCTGCCAAAAACCCCCAAATTTTCAAAATCAAACCCTACAATTTCGAAATTAATTTCGAACCAAAATCACCAAATTAAGCAGGGAATAACATGAGAGGGATGAAAAAGGGGTAAGGGAAGCTACCCAACGAAATCGGAAGCAAAATCAAACGAAAATCGAAGAACCCTAGAAATTGGGGATCGACGCTTACCTGCAAAATCCGAACGAGAAACGCGACGAAACCTTCAATTGACGGAGGGGAAAGGAGCGCCTCGCCGAGACGACGCCGTGGGTAGGTCGGACGCGCCGATCGGCGGCGGGACGGCGACGAGCGAAGCGTTTGAAGCGGCGGGGGGTGCTGTAGCAGCGGGAAATCGCGCGGGAGAGAGGGAGGAGAAAGAAATTGGGCTGAAATGATAATTTCCTTAAAATTTCGGGTTCAACTGCTATTTATAGCAAAAATACCCCGAAAAAATAATAGCCCCACCAATCCATCATGATTCCTTAAAATTCATCTGTTTTCAAAAACTCTCTCTCTGACTCCAAAACCCTCTACCGGTGCTCACATAGCACCCGAGATTCCGAGACACATCAAAAACCCAACTCTTAGGTTTTACACCGTAATGTGAATACAATCTCAACCTCTGGATCCAACGATCCCAACTGCCCAAATAAACGAGCCCAGAAGGCCCAACACCTCGATTAAATTCCAAATCGCCACGTAAAACCACTTTAGGGATTATTAACACTACGGGATTAACACCTATAATCCCTGGTCATCACAATTTTCCAAAAGTAAAGTTGACCGAAAACCAAGAATCGCTTCACTCTCATAAGTTTTAACCGTTTTAGTTAATCTCGTTAATTAGTTTAATTCTTAAAATTTGCTTAGTAGTAATCACTCAACTCAAAACCCCCCTTTTTACTATTCGTTTTTAAATTGACACGAAAAAAATACTACCTTCCCTGTGGGATCGATCCCTACTCTCGCTACTACATACTTTTGCTATTAACTTGAGAAGGGTTAATTTGGCGTACGCGATAAGCGCTACCACAGAGCTGACAGAGATTGCAGTTGGTGCGTACAAGGAAGATGTGCCCCCTTTCATACCACCTCAGAGACCAGCTGTTGACGGCCTGAGGCCACGAGGAGACCAGTTTAAGCCTCGTGGGGCCTCTTCATCTTCTATATTCTGTGGGAAGAAGTCTCAGAGTCAGAAGCAAAGCAATCGGGGACTAGTACAGGGAAATAGATCAGGAGGGAACAGGTGTGACAACTATGGAGGATTCCACTTGACACGTGACTGCTGAGGCTGTTATGTTTGTGGCAAGGTGGGCCACCTGGCTAGGGCTTGCCCCAATCGGGCAGGTCAGGCAGGCTTTGGGCCGAGTAGGCCAAGATTTGACGCCGGGACGGCACCACAGAGACAGCAGTTTGCACCTCAACCACAGGGAGGTCAGGCGGCAGGACCGCCGCAGGGTCAGGTATATGCACTGACTCGAGAGCAGGCAGAGGCAGCCCCGGAGGAGGTGATTGCTGGTACGTGTCACTTACTTACGTACCCTACATTTATTTTGGTAGATACAGGTGCTTCTCATTCGTTTCTATCTTCTGCTTTTGTGGAGAGACACCACTTGTGTTCGTCTCCGTTGCCCACGCCTCTTATGGTATCGACACCCACGGGGAAGCATGTGATTGCGGATCGACTGTTATCTGATTGCCTCATTTATTTTGAGGGCAATGATCTGAGGGCCGATCTGATTTTGTTGGATTTGGCAGATTTTAACTGCATTATCGGCATTGATGTGTTGAGCAGATACCAGGCAGTGGTTGATTGCCGACAGAGGATGGTGCATTTTATGTCTGATCAGGGGTTCCAGTGGACCTATTATGGGGACGGCTCTCGTCCAAATATTCCAGTGATCTCAGCAGTTAAGATGTCGCGGTTGTTGGAACGCGGTCTGTAGGGTCTTTCTACCTTGACTTCATAATAAGAACGCATTATGAACTAATCGTGCATTAATGACATCTTTAGGGTTCCGGTTGTAGTTTGAGCTATTAAGATTACAGGCCAAAAATGAAATTTCAAAACTTAATTAATTACATTATCAAAATGAATGTTAAAGCGATAGAATTATACTACTCCTAGAGTAGAGACTATCCCAAAAATCCTATATCCTATCTTCTTTCATGCTCCTTTAGCTCACTGTCTCAACCCGACCCTTAGCCCTGGTCCAAAAGTGTACCTACAGGGACAATACATCGTGAGCATATACATATTTACTTAACATCATAAAAGGAGACATAACAGTAAATGCATGAAATCTTGGTTAAGTAAACTTGCTGGTTATTCATTAACTTCTTTTTGTTGACCCTGATTCATATTCATGCATATGGGCATCTTACCCTATCGTATGGCATCTTACCATATCGTGAACATCGTATGGCATCTTACCATATGAGCATCTTACCCTGTGGGCATCTTACCCTATCGTATGGTTAGATAACCCGGGAACGAGTGAAGGGTAGCCTTAGCAATAAGTTAGCTAGGTGCTTACTTTTAAACATGTTTTATATGTATGCTGCATATGAAGTATATGATGTTATGCTAACATGTTTTGTTTCTCTAACGATGTAATATATGAACTGCTTTTGGGTATCGTTGTTAACCCTTGTGTTACAGTATGGCAGCAAATGTGGAAGTAGGTGATGCTATAGCGTCAATGGAAGTGTTGGGCGTACAAATTCCCTACCACCGCCAGCCTTAGGCGAGGAACCCTCTGAGCAGCAATTATTACCTGGGGAGTTGAGCTTGGCTCAGTTTTTGGCATACCGACCCCCGATGTTCGAGGGAACTGAAACAGGGGAATTGGCTGAAGAGTGGCTAGAGAGGATGGAACAGATTTTTGTGGAAGCTCCGTGTGCGAAGTCAGCATGGATTAGATTAGTGGAGTTCCAACTGGCTAAGAAAGCGTTGATGTGGTGGAAGGCCACAGTAGTAGAGCAAGAGGCTCAGGGACAGGAAATTAATTGGAAGCTGTTCAGAACTCGGTTTCTGACCCGCTATTTTTCAGCTGCTGCACGACAGGCTAAGGACGATGAGTTTACCAACTTAAAGCAAGGTACCATGCCAGTATCGGATTACGCTCTTCATTATTGTTCTTTACTTCGATATGTGCCCCATATTGCTGCGAATACCCAGGCAAAGATGAGGAATTTCATGAATGGCTTGAGGCCTGAACTGTATGACAGGGTGAGCACTTATGGCCCTGCTTGCTTTGATGATGCTCTTTCACGGGCTGAGCTGGCTGAACTGGGAGTTGGTGCATATCCTGATGCCGTGCCACCTCCAGCACCCCCTCAGAAATCCACTTCTGACAATTTGAGACCGAGGGGTGATCAGTTCAAGCCAAGGGGGAACACATCGGCTTCGAAATTCAGTGGTAAGAGGCCTGAGAATCGTTGGAAAGGAAACCGTAGGAATGACGCCCCATCAGGAAGAGGACAGTCTCTGGGAGACAGATTCGGGAAGGTCCAGTGCACTCTTTGTGGGCAACCACATTTGACGAAAGACTGTGTAGGATGTTATGTTTGTGGCAACAAAGGCCACTTTGCTCGGCAGTGTCCCAACAGGGGAAGACAACAGAACTCTGCGGGGAGGCCTGCGGACAGAGCAGCACAGCACAGACCACTTTTTGCACCAAGGCAGTATGGAGGTCAGCCCATGGGGCCACCTCAGGGGCAGGTTTATGCTTTGACGAGGGAGCAGGCTACAGCGGCTCCGGAGGAGGTTATAGCGGGTACGTGCCTTTTATTTACGCACCCTGCTTTTATATTGATAGACACAGGTGCGTCACACTCTTTTGTGTCGACGAGTTTTGTGGAAAGGCACCACATATGTACTTCTCCGTCGCCCATGCCCCTTGTGGTCTTGACACCCGCTGGAAGAAGTTTGATTGCTGATCAGATTGTCTATGAAGGCCTCATTTATTTTGAGGGCAATGAGCTGAGGTCAGACTTGATTGTCCTGGGAATGTCGGACTTCGATTGCATTATGGACATTGATGTTTTGAACAGGTATCAGGCAGTTGTGGACTGCAGGCAGAGGACGGTCCGGTTCAGGTCTGATATGGGAGTCCAGTGGACATTCTATGGGGATGGTTCCCGTTCAAAGATTCCGTTGATATCTGCTGTCAAGATGGCACAGTTATTGGAACAAGGCCATATGGGATATCTGATCTATGTTGTTGATGTTACTGGAAAGAAGGAAGACTTGAAAGTCGAGGATGTGCCCGTAGTAGCTGAGTTTCCTGATGTTTTTCCGGAGGAGATTCCCAGATTCCCACCAACGAGAGAGGTCGAGTTTGGGATTGAGTTACTACCAGGGACGTCTGCCATTTCTCATGCCCCGTATAGGATGGCACCAGCAGAGCTAAGGGAGATAAAGACTCAGTTGCAAGAGCTCCTTGACAAGGGCTACATACGCCCTAGCGTATCGCCCTGGGGTGCGCCTGTTTTATTTGTTAAGAAGAAGGATGGATCGATGCGTCTATGCATTGACTACAGGCAACTGAACAAGGCCACAGTAAAGAAAAAGTATCCACTTCCGAGGATCGATGACTTGTTTGATCAGTTGCAGGGTACGAGGCTCTACAGTAAGATCGATCTGAGGTCGGGGTATCATCAGATTCGAGTAAGAGAAGATGATGTTCAGAAGACAGCTTTCAGGACTAGATATGGGCATTATGAATTCTTAGTCATGCCTTTTGGGGTGACGAATGCCCCAGCTGTTTTTATGAGACTGATAAATAGAGTGTTCCAACCGTATTTGGATCAGTTCATCATTGTTTTCATTGACGATATACTCATTTACTCTCGGACTGAAGAAGAGCATGTAAGGCAAAAAGGGACAACAAAAAGGGAAATTAACGAATGACCAGCAAGTTTACTTGACTAAGCTTTCATGCATTTACTGTTATGTTTCTTTTTTTGATGATAAGTAAGGATGTATATGCTCATGATGTGTTGTCCCTGTAGGTACGCTTTTGGACTGAAGGGCTAAGGGTCGGGTTGAGACAGTGAGCTAAAGGAGCACAAGGATGAATAGGAAGGATGTTATGATTAGTACCTACTCTAGGAGTAGTATAAATATAAATATTAGCATTCAGTTAAGGGAATGTAACTGTTAAGTTTTTGAAGTTTTATTTTTTGGCTTGTAATCCTAATAGCTCACGTAATAACCGGAACTCTAAGACGTCCTTAATGCATGTTTAATACATTTTATGTTATTAAAACACTGTTAAGGTAGGAAGACCCTACAACCGCTTGTTAAGAAAATTACGAAGTAAGGGGCATTAAAATACACTGATGATAAACTGACTAAGGATTGAAGTAAAGCTTTAAGAAGTAAAGATATGTCATGACATTTATTTAAAGAAGCCCTAATTTCATATAATGATTTGATTATGAGTTATGGTACAGGGACAACCAATGGGCGTTTTAAATGCATTGGAAATACATGAAGTATTTTATATCTATGATTGTACATTATGCTTTACATTCATATTATGTTGAATATGAATTACGATGTGCTCATGTGTTGGGGTTGTCTTTGTAGGTGCATTTAATACAGAGAACAAGGGTCGGGGTTGACACGTTGAGCTTTAAGGAGTGCTACAGGATTAGCAGAACAGAGTTTCATTTTGTATAGTTTCTACAAGGAGTGTAGTAGAACTATAGTCTTACACGCAGTTACTAAGAAATGTAACTAATCCCTTTTGAAATTCTTTTGGTACTGTAATCTCTATAAGCTCAGGATATCAACACGGCCTAATACTCTGATTTATGAATGATTAGTTCTCTTAGTTGCACCTTATATTGTTGATTAGATAATGGGGTCTCACAGTTTAAAACAAAAGCGAATCACCACACTAACTATATCCGACTCCAGTTACGTTTGTCATTGCATCCTCAATGCAAGAACTCTCAATCAGAGGTAACAATAACTTGTTAACCCTCTCGTTGGTACTCCCGACCAAGTCGAGCAAAAAGCTCCCTTGAGGTATTCCTCACCTCAGCTCAAAGGCATCATAGTGATTACACGAGTCCACTATACCCTCTCATCGCATCATCATACGAGTCCATCAAACTCGGTTCCGATAAGCAGTATATTGGCTACAACAAGCTCACTATATCACTGCAACAATAAATCACCATGCCTGGCTAGCAACTCGCAGTCTCCTATGGTTTACACAAAACCTGCCAACATATCACACGTTCAATCCTGGTATACAATACATCACATCAATTAGAGTAATGGATCATCATCCAATATTTCTCTAATACCGATACACAAGGGACATCTCAATGTCCTCACTTGATCACCAATCAATCCCAATCCGTTAGGATTTATCCCATACTCGCATGTGTAGGTGTGACCATGTCCACCATACTCACATCGACATATATATGTAGTTCCCTCGATAACTACATACACTACAAGTCGCTTGGCCGTAGCCAACTCAACAAGTATACCCAAAGGTACCACTACTCGTAACATGTTTACCTCAATATATGGTGCAGTACACTTACATGTCAGCACTTGACACCCATAATGTCCTCGTCAACTCGTGACGGTAAATGTCAACATATGACATTCACAATTCCTCGTCAACTCGTGACGGTATATGTCAACACATGACATCCACATAATATCGTCAACTCGTGACGGTTCATGTCAACACATGAAATCCACAATATCCTCGTCAACGCGTGATGGTATATGTCTACACATGACATCCACAATATCATCGTCAACTCGTGACGGTACATGTCAACACATGACATCCACAATATCATCGTCAACTCGTGACGGTACATGTCAACACATGACATTCACAATATCCTCGTCAACCCGTGACGGTACATGTCAACACATGACATCCACAATATCCTAATACAATAGAAATATTACAATGCTAATCGCTATAATCATAGCGCCATACATGTATTCATCGCCCAACGGCGGTATACAATCCACACTCATCGCTCAATGGTGGTATAATCCATCGCTACGTATACAGTGGTATCATATCATCGTTATGTATATAACGGCATAATCCATCGCTACGTATACAGTGGCATAATCCATCGCTACGTATACAGTGGCATAAACAATCGTTACGTATACAGTGGTATAAACCATCGCTACGTATACAGTAGCATAATCCATCGCTATGTATACATCGGCATAATACTTCGTTACGTATACAGCGGCATAATCCTTCGTTTCATATACATCGGCATAATCCATCACTACGTATACAGCGGCATAATCCATCGCTACGTATACAACGGCATAAATCATGGCTATGTATATAGCGGCATAATCCATCGCTACGTATACAGCGGCATAAACCATCGCTACGTATACAGCGTCATAATGCATCGCTACGTATACAACGGCATAATCCATCGCTAGGTATACATCGGCATAAATCATCTATACGTATACAACGGCATAATCCATCGCTACGTATACATTGGCATAATCCATCGCTACGTATACAGCGGCATAAACCATCGCTACGTATACAGCGGCATAATACATCGCTACGTATACAGCGGCATAAATCATCGCTACGTATACAGCGGCATAATCCATCGCTACGTATACATCGGCATACTGTGGACTCAAGAGGTGACTCACATGTATGTAGCACTTTGTTCCTTTCGGACACAAGAGGTGACTCACATCACACATAGTACTTTGTTCCCAAACTCATCGCTTCGACGTGACAGCGGCATGTACCATCACTTCGACACGACACCGACATAAATTCCATGTCACAACCCCTCGCTTTGTGTAATAGCGGCAAGTATTCCATATCACAATACCCCTCACGTCGTGTAACAGTGGCAAGTATTCTGTAGGGTCTTCCTACCTTAACATCATCTTATTACACAATTTATGGACTAAACATGCATTAATAACGTCTTAGGGTTCCGGTTGTAGCTTTGAGCTAATAAGATTTCAGGCCAACAATGAAATTTCAAAACTTAACTCATTACATTCTCAATAATGAATGTTAAAGCGATAGAATTATACTACTCCTAGAGTAGAGACTATCCAAAAGTCCTGTATCCTATCTTCTTTCATGCTCCTTTTAGCTCACTGCCTCAACCCGACCCTTAGCCCTTCGGTCCGAAAGTGTACCTACAGGAACAACCCATCATGAGCATGTACATTGTTACTTAACATCATAAGGCAATGGCATATAAATAAATGCATGAAAAATAATTGGTAACATATACTTCTTGGTTAATTGCATTAACCCTCTTTGGTTGTCCTGTTTCATAGCCATGCATATAATCATTAATTCTTGACATGAATGATTAAAATCATCGTCTTATAAATATCATCATCTTACAACATCATCATCATATAAGCATTATCATCTTATAAATATCATCATCTTATAACATCATCATCATATAAGCATCATCGTCTTATAGCATCATCATCATTTAGGCATCATAACAAAATATAACAGTAAATGTACGAAGTCTTGGTTAAGTAACTTGCTGGTTATTTACCTTCATGCATATGCATCTTACCCCGTGGCATCTTACCACACAATAACATCGTATGGCGTCTTACCATATGGGCATCTTACCCCGTGGCATCTTACCACACAATAACATCGTATGGCCTCTTACCATATGGGCATCTTACCCCGTGGCATCTTACCACATAATAACATTGTATGGCCTCTTACCATATGGGCATCTTACCCCGTGGCATCTTACCACATAATAACATTGTATGACATCTTACCATATGGGCATCTTACCCCGTGGCATCTTACCACATAATAACATTGTATGGCATCTTACCATATGGGCATCTTACCCTTTTATAAACATCGTATAACATTATTATAAACTTACTTATCACAATCATCATCATAAACATCATCATCATAAACTTACTTATCACAATCATCATCATAAACATCATCATCATAAACTTACTTATCACAATCATCATCATAAACATCATCATCATAAACTTACTTATCACAATCATCATAAATACTTATACAATCAATGCATAGTCATAGTTAGGAGTGTGTTACCGTCCGATGCCCGTACGCTTCTTACGTACCTTAATTCCAAAAGTGGAAAAATTGAAGAACTCTATCTTCTCGATGTTGTTGGCACCTGGGATGGTTCCACACAACCATACAAATCGATATTAGAAGCTAAACAATAGCCAAATACCAAAAATTCAACAAAAGTCATCATTTTCCATGTTTTACACAGTGGCGATCGATTGCTACTTGAGGCGATCGATCGCCTCACTTTTTGCCTTGCGGCGATCGATCGCTTCATTTGAGGCGATCGATCGCCTGCTATGCGAAATGGCTACTGGCCATCGGCGATCGATCGCCTCATACAGGGCGATCGATCGCCACCTGCTGGTGCGCGATTTCCACCATTTCTTTGAGCATTTTCCAAGCTCAAACCCATATCATTCAAACCCAAACTTTCCAACAACACTAACATCATCATAACTCACTAAAACCCACATAAAACACTTCAAGAATCATACCCCAACAACATACAACACATACCCAAAACAAACACATTTCAAAACCCTCCAAAACCATATCAAACTCAAATAAAACTTAACAAAAACAACAAGGAGGTATCCATACCTCTTGGGGACTCCAAATCTCCCAACAATTTCCACAAATCAAGTTTTTGGAAGGATTCCTCTTCTTCTTTAAGCCCAAAAATGAAAATGGAAGGGTTTTGGGTTGGGAAGGGATTTTGGGGATTTTAAGAGTGATGGATTAAAATGAATGAAGTGGGTTGGGTATTGTGATGCCCCGAAATTAATTGATGGCAATCTGAATATTAATTATGCTTATATGATGATTTATTACGATGATTAAGATATGTGTGGGAAATGAAGAAGTAACATGATTTAAGGATGTTAATTTTAATTATGAGGATGATATGGGTTTAATGAGGTTGGTTGCAATTTGTAAATGCTTATCATGTTAATGTATTTTATATACATCATATTGTTATTGGGGTACAAGTTAAAAGTAAGAATTAATACTTAACCCACCACTTTTTACCTCACCTCACTTTTACACTCAAATCCCCAAAATCACTTTCCCAAAACCCTCTCCCCCTTATTTTCGATTTTTTGACCTAAGGGTGGGAAGAAATCCTTGTAAAAGCTTTGTTCTTGCACTTCTTGGTAAGATTTAGTGCCTATGATGTTTATATATCACTTATTGATGTTCTTGAAGTGTTGATTGAGTTTTGGATGGGTTTTAAAAAGGGTTTTAAAATGGGTTTGTTTGGGTTAGTGTGATTCTTGGTGGGATGTTGGATTCTTAGTGGTTTTATGATGTATGTTGAAGGTTTTGAGTGTTTTAATGTTTATGTGTTGTTGGTATAAATGATGGTTGAGGTTGGTGAGGTTTCAATGTGCAAAAATGGAGTTTTTCGTGGTACAGAGGCTGGCGATCGATCGCCCGTTTTTGGCGATCGATCGCGAGCAGGCAGTAGGCTCCAGAAGCCTTTGGCGATCGATCGCCACTCTTGGGCGATCGATCGGTGACGATGGCGATCGATCGCCAAAGAAGGAAAATTTTACCCTCGTCCAGTGTGATCTCGTGATCGATCGCGCCTGGGTGGCGATCGATCGCGAGATGCAAAAATGGGTATTTTGATTATTTTGTGGGATTTTTGAATATTGGACTATGATTAACTTCTAATATTGAATTGTATGGTTGTGTAGAACCATCCCAAGGACCCACGACTTCAAGAAGATAAAGTACTACGATTCCACCACATTTTGAAAAGGTACGTAAGAAACGTACGGGCATCAAACGGTAACATATTCCTAAACTATAACTTTCCATTAATTGCATAAGTATTTATGATGATGATTATGATGATTATGATGAATAAGTTTACGATAATGATATTGTGATAAGCGAAGATAATATGATGCTATGATGACAATTATGATAAGATGATGATGTTTGAGATGATGATGCTTATAAAACAATGACGCATGTTTGACCATGCTACTTAGAATGGTTGAATGTCCGGTGACTATTATGGGCAAGCGAGGAAGGTCTTGCCGCTCACATAACTGAGCGATGGGGTACATCCGCTATCAAGGTGTAGCGACGGGTATCATCCGCTGAGCGATGGGGTACATCCGCTATCAAGGTGTAGCGATGGGTATCATCCGCTGAATAAGAGATACATCCGCTATCAAGGCGTAGCGATGGGTATCATACGATGAGTTATGTCGAGCGAGGGGGCCAATTGTGCCGCTGTCATAATAGAACCCGGATAGTCCCATTTCTAAGTAACATGGATTGTTGTGAGCTTATATACGAAATATGATGTTAATCATTCATGTCTTGAACTAATGATGATATGCGTAATTATGACACAGGGACAACCAAGGAAGGATAGTACTATTAAACAGGAAGTATATGTTATCAATTATTTCCATGCATTATTTATATGCCAGTAACTCATAATGTTAAGTAATGATGTACATGCTCACGATGGGTTGTTCCTGTAGGTACACTTTTGGATCGAGACTAAGGGTCGGGTTGAGATGGTGAGCTAAGGAGCATAAGAAGATAGATACAGGATTTTTGTTAAACTTAACATTCATTTTGGGGAATGTAATTAACTAACTATTGAAGTTTCATTTTGGCCTGTAATTACATTGAGCTCACATAACAACCAGAACTCTAAGATGTCTCTAATACATGTTTAGTTCTTAATACGCTATTAATATGATGATAAGGTAGGAAGACCCTACATTAGTGGTATCAGAGCAGTGGTTAGATAACCCGGGGATGAGTGAAGGGTAGCCTTAGCAGTAGGTTGGCTAGGCGCTTACTTTTGACATATTATGTTGCACATGAAGTATGTGGGTGTTATGATATCATGTTATGGTTTTCTAACGATGTTTATATGAACTGCTTTTGGATCTTGTTGTTAACCCTTGTGTTGCAGTATGGCAGCAAATATCGACATTGGTGATGCGGTAAGTGTGAACGCTAGTGCGGGGCGCACGAATCCCCTACCCCCGCCAGCCTTAGGCGAAGAGCCGTCCGAGCAACAGTTATTGCCGGGAGAGTTGAGTTTGACTCAGTTTCTAGCGTATCGGCCTCCGACTTTTGAAGGGACTGAAACAGGGGAGCGAGCCGAGGAATGGCTAGAAAGGATGGAACAAATATTTGTGGCAGCCCCGTGTGCAAAGACGGCATGGATAAGGCTAGCAGAGTTCCAATTAGCCAAGAAAGCACTGATGTGGTGGAGGACCACCGTGATTGAACAGGAGGCACAGGGTCAAGAGGTAAACTGGAAGCTGTTTAGAACTAGATTCCTGGCCCGATACTTTTCAGCTGCTGCACGTCAAGCTAAAGAGGGTGAGTTTAATAAGTTGAAGCAAGGTACTATGCCGGTGTCAGATTATGCCCTCCACTACTGTTCTCTACTCAGATATGTACCTCATATCGCCGCCGACACTCAAGAAAAAATGAGGAACTTTATGAAGGGCTTGAGGCCAGAACTCTATGACAGGGTGATTACATATGGCCCTACCTGCTTTGACGATGCACTTACACGGGCTGAGTTAGCCGAACTGGGGGTAGGTGCATACCCTGATGCTGTACCACCTCCAGCACCCCCTCAGAGATCTACTCCCGACAATTTAAGGCCAAGGGGTGATCGGTTCAAGTCTGGGGGGAACACTTCTGCGTCAAGATTCAGTGGTAGGAGGCCCGATAACCGATGGAGAGGAAACCGCAGGAATGACGCCCCACCAAGAGGAGGACAGTCTCGAGGAGGTAGTGTTGGGGAGGTTCAATGCTCCCTTTGTGGGCAACCACATCTGACGAAGAATTGTGTGGGATGTTATGTTTGTGGCGAGAGAGGTCACTTTGCTCGACAGTGTCCCAACAGGGGAAGGCAGCAGAACTCTACTGAGAGGTCTACGGTCAGGACAGCACAGAACAGACCCCCATATGTACCGAGGCAGTTTGGAAGTCAGCCTACGGGG
Source organism: Haberlea rhodopensis (assembly GCA_907163345.1). Lineage (NCBI taxonomy): Eukaryota > Viridiplantae > Streptophyta > Magnoliopsida > Lamiales > Gesneriaceae > Haberlea > Haberlea rhodopensis. The sequence goes on along the minus strand of CAJQUN010000257.1, from coordinate 172,596 downwards.
CCACCTCAAGGGCAGGTGTATGCATTGACAAGGGAGCAGGCCACAGCGGCTCCGGAGGAGGTTATAGCGGGTACGTGTCTTTTATTTACGCACCCTGCTTTTATATTGATCGACACAGGTGCGTCACACTCTTTTGTGTCGACAAGTTTTGTGGAAAGGCACCACATATGCACTTCTCCGTCGCCCACGCCTCTTATAGTCTCGACCCCCGCTGGAAGAAGTATGATTACTGATCGGATCGTCTACGATGGCCTCATTTATTTTGAGGATAAAGAACTAAGGTCAGATTTGATTGTTCTGGGAATGTCAGACTTTGACTGCATTCTGGGCATTGATGTTCTGAACAGGTATCAGGCAGTTGGGAACTGCAGGCAGAGGACAGTGCGGTTCAAATCTGATATGGGAGTTCCATGGACGTTCTATGGGGATGGTTCTCGTTCAAGGATTCCGTTGATATCCGCGGTCAAGATGACACAATTATTGGAACGAGGCCATACGGGATATCTTATGTATGCCGTTGATATTTCTGGAAAGAAGGATGAGCTAAAGGTTGAAGATGTGCCCGTAGTGGCGGAATTTCCTGATGTATTTCCTGAAGAGATTCCTGGATTCCCACCGGCGAGAGAGGTCGAGTTTGGAATCGAATTGCTACCGGGGACGTCAGCCATTTCCCGTGCCCCGTATAGGATGGCACCAACGGAACTAAAGGAATTAAAAGTTCAGTTGCAAGAACTCCTTGACAAGGGCTACATACGCCCTAGCGTATCGCCCTGGGGTGCACCAGTGTTATTTGTTAAAAAGAAAGATGGTTCGATGCGTCTATGCGTCGATTACAGACAACTAAACAAAGCTACCGTGAAGAACAAGTATCAACTTCCGAGGATCGATGATTTATTTGATCAGTTGCAGGGTACGAGACTCTACAGTAAGATCGATCTGAGGTCGGGGTACCATCAGATTCGGGTAAGGGAGGAAGATGTGCAGAAGACAGCTTTCAGGACCAGATATGGGCACTATGAGTTCTTAGTCATGCCCTTTGGGGTGACGAATGCCCCAGCTGTTTTCATGAGTTTAATGAACAGGGTATTCCAGCCATATTTGGACCAGTTCGTCATAGTCTTCATTGATGATATACTTATTTACTCCCGGACTGAAGAAGAACATGTTGAGCACTTGAGGATAGTACTTCAGATCCTTAGAGATCATCAACTATATGCAAAGCTTAGCAAGTGCGAGTTTTGGTTGGACAGTGTGGTATTCTTGGGCCACGTTATATCTAGCAGTGGGATATCTGTGGATCCCAGAAAGATTGAAGCTGTTATGGAGTGGGCTGCACCCACTTCTGTGCCCGAGATACGGAGCTTCCTTGGTTTAGCAGGTTATTACCGACGTTTCGTCGAAGGATTCTCTAAGATTGCTAAGCCATTGACACAGCTAACTCAGAAAGGAGTACCGTTCTTTTGGTCCGAAGCTTGTGAGGAAAGCTTCCAAGAATTGAAGCGTCGTTTGACGACAGCACCAGTATTGATAATTCCTTCTGAGAATAAGAAGTTTGCCTTGTACACGGATGCATCATCGCAAGGTTTGGGTTTTGTGTTGATGCAAGATAAGCACGTGGTAGCTTATGCTTCGAGGCAGTTGAAGCCCCATGAGACCAGATACCCAGTCCATGATCTGGAACTGGCAGCCATCATTTTTGCCTTGAAGATTTGGCGTCATTATCTCTATGGTACGACGTTACCATCTTTACAGACCACAAGAGCTTGAAATTCTTATTCACCCAAGCAGAACTGAATATGCGGCAAAGAAGATGGATGGACTTACTCAAGGATTATGATTGTGAAATAGAGTACCATCCGGGTAAAGCAAACATGATAGCAGATGCCTTAAGTCGAAAAGTGAAGAGCACCGCTGAGGATACTATGAGCTTATCAGCGATGATGACTTCTTATTGCCATCTGGGCTATGATTTTGATGTGGACACGTCGCCGGTGCGAGTGTTGACCTTATTGGCTGAGCCAGATATATTTGAGGCTATTAGGAAAGCTCAGAGTTCGGATAATGAAATTCAGAGATGGTCATCAATAGTGCTCCAAGGGCAACCATCAAAGTTCCGAGTTGCTGAGGATGGTTCATTGAGACTAGGCAACCGTTGGGTGGTACCAAAGACACCAGAATTACGCCAAGGAATCTTGCACCGTGCCCACAGTAGCCGGTTCAGTATCCACCCAGGAGGAAGAAAGATGTACAAGGACCTATGTAGTCAATTTTGGTGGAGACGCATGAAGCGTGAAGTAATTGCTTTTGTTAAGAGGTGTCTAATCTGCCAGCAGGTAAAGGCAGAAAGAGAGAGGCCTGGGGGTGAGTTGAAGAGCTTAGAGGTACCTAAATGGAAGTGGGAGCATATATCTATGGACTTCGTGACCCACTTGCCAAGGTCGGCCTCTGGATTTGATGCGATCTGGGTGATCGTGGATAGGCTGACAAAGGTAGCCCATTTCATCCCTTACAATATGACTTTCACATATTTGAAGATGGCCCAACTATATGTGCGGGACGTAGTGAGATTGCATGGCATTCCAGTCTCGATAGTGTCTGACAGGGACCCAAGGTTCACTTCACATTTCTGGGAGGGTCTCCAGACAGCTTTGGGCACGGAGGTAAGACAGAGTACAGCCTATCACCCTCAGACAGACGGTCAGACAGAGCGTACCATACAGACGCTCGAGGATATGTTAAGGGCATGTGTTTTAGAGTTTGATACTCCGTGGCAGGATTCAGCACCACTGGTGGAGTTCTCCTATAACAACAGCTACCAGGCGAGCATTCAAATGGCTCCTTTTGAAGCTCTTTATGGACGACGATGTAGATCACCGCTGTATTGGGAGGACTTGACTAGTAAGGCGGTCGGAGGACCGGATATGATTAAAGATATGGAAGAAAAGATCAAGATGATACGCTTAAAGATGAAAGCGGCCCAAGATAGGCAAGCGGCCTATGCCAATAAGCGGCGACGACCGCTAGATTTTCAAGTAGGAGATAAGGTTTTCTTGAAAATCTCACCCTTCAGGGGTGTGGTCCGTTTTGGTATGCGGGGAAAGTTATCTCCGAGGTATGTGGGGCCGTATGAAATATTGCAGCGCATCGGTACTTTGGCCTACCGTTTGGCGCTAACACCGACCTTATCCGGTATCCATGATGTCTTTCATGTTTCCATGTTGAGAAAGTATGAACCCGATCCGTCTCATGTATTGCAACCTTCAGAGGTTCAGTTGAGTTCAGATGTGTCTTATGTTGAACGACCGGTTAGAATTCTGGATCGTGAAGATCGCAGGCTACGAAGTAAGATTATACCGATGGTCAAAGTTCAGTGGGATCGCCGGGGTGTCGAGGAGGCTACGTGGGAGACGGAACGGCATATGGTGCAGCACTACCCGAAATTATTTTCTGGTATGATTTATGTTTAGTTTCTTTTTGGGTAAGTGCATGTGATTTCGAGGACGAAATCTTATAAGTAGGGGAGTAATGTGATGCCCCGAAATTAATTGATGGCAATCTGAATATTAATTATGCTTATATGATGATTTATTACGATGATTAAGATATGTGTGGGAAATGAAGAAGTAACATGATTTAAGGATGTTAATTTTAATTATGAGGATGATATGGGTTTAATGAGGTTGGTTGCAATTTGTAAATGCTTATCATGTTAATGTATTTTATATACATCATATTGTTAATGGGGTACAAGTTAAAAGTAAGAATTAATACTTAACCCACCACTTTTTACCTCACCTCACTTTTACACTAAAATCCCCAAAATCACTTTCCCAAAACCCTCTCCCCCTTATTTTCGATTTTTTGACCTAAGGGTGGGAAGAAATCCTTGTAAAAGCTTTGTTCTTGCACTTCTTGGTAAGATTTAGTGCCTATGATGTTTATATATCACTTATTGATGTTCTTGAAGTATTGATTGAGTTTTGGAAGGGTTTTAAAATGGGTTTGTTTGGGTTAGTGTGATTCTTGGTGGGATGTTGGATTCTTAGTGGTTTTATGATGTATGTTGAAGGTTTTGAGTGTTTTAATGTTTATGTGTTGTTGGTATAAATGATGGTTGAGGTTGGTGAGGTTTAAATGTGCAAAAATGGAGTTTTTCGTGGTACAGAGGCTGGCGATCGATCGCCCGTTTTTGGCGATCGATCGCGAGCAGACAGTAGGCTCCAGAAGCCTTTGGCGATCGATCGCCACTCTTGGGCGATCGATCGGTGACGATGGCGATCGATCGCCGAAGAAGGAAAATTTTACCCTCGTCCAGTGTGATCTCGTGATCGATCGCGCCTGGGTGGCGATCGATCGCGAGATGCAAAAATGGGTATTTTGATTATTTTGTGGGATTTTTGAATATTGGACTATGATTAACTTCTAATATTGAATTGTATGGTTGTGTAGAACCATCCCAAGGACCCACGACTTCAAGAAGATAAAGTACTACGATTCCACCACATTTTGAAAAGGTACGTAAGAAACGTACGGGCATCAAACGGTAACATATTCCTAAACTATAACTTTGCATTAATTGCATAAGTATTTATGATGATGATTATGATGATTATGATTAATAAGTTTACGATAATGATATTGTGATAAGCGAAGATAATATGATGCTATGATGACAATTATGATAAGATGATGATGTTTGAGATGATGATGCTTATAAAACAATGACGCATGTTTGACCATGCTACTTAGAATGGTTGAATGTCCGGTGACTATTATGGGCAAGCGAGGAAGGTCTTGCCGCTCACATAACTGAGCGATGGGGTACATCCGCTATCAAGGTGTAGCGACGGGTATCATCCGCTGAGCGATGGGGTATATCCGCTATCAAGGTGTAGCGATGGGTATCATCCGCTGAATAAGAGATACATCCGCTATCAAGGCGTAGCGATGGGTATCATACGATGAGTTATGTCGAGCGAGGGGGCCAATTGTGCCGCTGTCATAATAGAACCCGGATAGTCCCATTTCTAATTAACATGGATTGTTGTGAGCTTATATACGAAATATGATGTTAATCATTCATGTCTTGAACTAATGATGATATGCGTAATTATGACACAGGGACAACCAAGGAAGGATAGTACTATTAAACAGGAAGTATATGTTATCAATTATTTCCATGCATTATTTATATGCCAGTAACTCATAATGTTAAGTAATGATGTACATGCTCACGATGGGTTGTTCCTGTAGGTACACTTTTGGATTGAGACTAAGGGTCGGGTTGAGATGGTGAGCTAAGGAGCATAAGAAGATAGATACAGGATTTTTGTTAAACTTAACATTCATTTTGGGGAATGTAATTAACTAACTATTGAAGTTTCATTTTGGCCTGTAATTACATTGAGCTCACATAACAACCAGAACTCTAAGATGTCTCTAATACATGTTTAGTTCTTAATACGCTATTAATATGATGTTAAGGTAGGAAGACCCTACAGGTATAGTGGGGTATGGGTTAATTAAATTATACCCAATAATTAACATGATGTATAAATTACCCCAACATGGTATTTTAAAAGCATTTTACAAAAATGCACCGAACTTCATTAAATCCATACTTTCCTCATAATTAACAATCAACACAATTAAATCATGTTAACACTCCCTCTTCTATCATGAATAACATGCACCCTGAAGAGCAACCCCCAGGTCACGCCTATCATGTGACTAAGTAATTCATCGTGATAATTAATTTCAGCATATAAATCAATTATCCACATAATTCGTCATATAAACATAATTAATGCCTTAATTGCAATTAATCATTTCGGAGACATCACATTACTCCCCTACTTATAAGATTTCATCCTCGAAATCGCATGCACTTACCCCAAAAGAAACTAAACATAAATCACATACCAGAGAATAGTTCCGGGTAGTGCTGTACCATATGCCGCTCCGTCTCCCACGTAGCCTCATCGACACCCCGACGATCCCACTGAACTTTGACCATCGGTAAAATCTTGCTTCGTAATCTGCGATCCTCTCGATCCATAATTCTGACTGGTCGTTCAGCATAGGATACATCTGAACTCAACTGAACATCTGAAGGCTGTAAAACGTGAGACGGATCTGGCTCATACTTCCTCAACATAGAGACATGGAAGACAATCATAAATACCAAACAAAACACGGCGGTAGAGTCAAACGGTAAGCCAAAGTACCGATACGCTGTAATACCTCATACGGCCCAACATACATCGGAGATAACTTCTCCCGAATACCAAACCGAACCACACCCCTAAAGGGTGAGATCTTCAAGAAGACCATGTCTCCTGACTGGAAATCTAGCGGTCGTCGCCGCTCATTGGCATAGGCTGCTTGCCTATCCTGGGCCGCTTTCATCTTTTTGACGTATTAACTTAATCTATGCTTCCATATCCTCAATCAATTCCGGCCCTCCGACCGTCTTACTAGTCAAGTCCTCCCAGCACAACGGTGACCTACAACGTCGACCGCCAAGGGCCTCGAATGGAGCCATCTGAATGCTCACCTGATAGCTGTTATCATAAGAGAACTCTACTAGTGGCACTGAATCTTGCCATGGAGTATTAAACTCCAAAACACATGCCCTCAACATGTTCTCAAGCCTCCGTATGGTACGCTTCGTCTGACCACCTGTCTGAGGGTGAAAATCTGTACTCAGTCTCACCTCTGTGCCCAATGTTGTCTGAAGACCCTCCCAGAAATGTGGAGTAAACCTTGGGTCTCTGTCAGACACAATCAAGACTGGAACCCCATGCAACCTCACCACATCCCTCACATATAATCGGGCTATCTTTAGGTATGTGAAAGACACATGACAAAGGATGAAGTGAACTACTTTCGTCAGCCTATCCACGATCACCCAGATCGTATCAAATCCAGAGGCCGCTCTTGGCAAGTGGGTTACGAAGTCCATAGATATATGCTCCCACTTCCATTGGGGTACTTCCGAGCTCTTCAGCTCGCCACCAGGCCTCTGTCTTTCTGCCTTTACCTGCTGGCAGATCAAACATATTTTGTCAAGACTATAACATCACGCTTCATACGTCTCCACCAGAATTGACCACTTAGGTCCTTATACATTTTTCTTCCTCCTGGGTGAATACTGAACCGGCTACCGTGAGCTCGCTCCAATACTCCTCCATGCAACTCCGGCGCATCTGGGACTACCCAACGGTTGCCCAGTCTCAATGAACCATCTTCAGTCACTCTGAACTTTGATGGCTGTCCTTGAAGTACTATCGATGACCATCTCTGAACCTCCTCATCCGACCTCTGGGCCTTCCTGATAGTCTCGAATATGTCTGGCTCAGCCAACGAGGTCGACACTCGCACCGGCGACGCGTCCACATCAAAATCATAGCCCAGATGGCAATAAGAAGTCATCATCGCTGATAAACACATAGCGTCCTCAGCAGTACTCTTCACCCGACTTAAGGCGTCTGCTATCAAATTTGCTTTACCTGGATTGTACTCAATTTCACAATCAAAATCCTTGAGTAAGTCCATCCATCTTCTTTGTTGCCTATTCAACTCAGTCTGTGTGAACAAAAACTTCAGGCTCTTATGGTCCGTGTAGATGGTAAACGACGTACCATGCAAGTAATGCCTCCAAATCTTCAAGGCAAATATAATGGCTGCCAGCTCCAAATCATGTACTGGGTACCTAGCCTCATGTGGTTTCAACCGCCTCGATGCACAAGCCACCACATGCTTATCTTGCATCAACACACAGTCCAAACCTTGCAGTGATGCATTCGTGTACAAGGCAAACCTCTTATTCTCAGAAGGAATTACCAATATAGGTGTCGTAGTCAAACGACGCTTCAATTCTTGGAAGCTTTCCTCACAAGCTTCGGACCAATAGAACGGCACTCCTTTCTGAGCCAGCTGTGTCAAGGGTCTGGCAATCCCTAAGGATCTGGAGTACTGTTCTCGAGTGCTTTACGTGTTCCTCTTCAGTTCGAGATCGTCAATGAAAACTATGACGAACTGATCCAAACATGGTTGGGGCACTCTGTTCATCAGGCTCATAAAACAGCTAGGGCATTCGTCACCCCAAAAGGCATGACTAAGAATCCGTAGTGCCCATATCTAGTCCTGGAAGCTGTCTTCTGTACATCATCCTCTCGAATTCGAATCTGATGATACCCCGATCTCATATCGATCTTACTGTAGAGCCTCGTACTCTGCAGCTGATCAAACAAATCATCAATCCTCGGAAGCGGATACTTATTCTTTACAGTGGCTTTGTTCAGTTGTCTGTAATCGATACGCAGCCGCATCGAACCATCTTTCTTCTTAACAAACAAAACTGGCGCACCCCAGGGCGATATGCTAGGGCGTATATAGCCCTTATCGAGGAGCTCTTGCAACTGAACCTTTAACTCCCTTAGCTCCGCTGGTGCCATCCTATACGGGGCACGAGAAATGGTAGACGTCCCTGGTAGTAACTTAATCACAAACTCGACCTCTCTCGTCGGTGGGAATCCGGGAATCTCTTCCGGAAATACATCAGGAAACACCGCCACTACGGCCACGTCCTCAACCTTTAACTCTTCCCTTTTTTTTTCTTTCAGTAATATCAACAGCATAGACGAGATATCCTTTGTGGTCTCATTCCAATAACTGTGCCATCTTGACAGCATATATTAACGGAATCCTTGAACGGGAACCATCCCCATAGAATGTCCATTGGACTCCCATATCAGACCTGAATCGGACAGTCCTTGTCTGCAGTCCACAACTGCCTGATACTTGTTCAGCACATCGATGCCCACAATGCATTCGAAGTCTGACATTCCCAGAACAATCAAGTATGTCCTCGGCTCGTTACCCTCAAAATAAATGAGGCCGTCATAAACCATCTGATCAGTTATCAAACTTCTTCCAGCGGGTGTCGAGACTACAAGAGGCATGGGCGACGGAGAAGTGCATATGAAATCGCATCACTTCAGCATTTGCTGCTATGCTGCAACACAAGGGTTAACAACAATACCCAAAAGCAGTTCATATAATACATCGTTAGAGAAACAAAACATGTTAGTACAACATCATATACTTCATATGCAACATATGCATAAAACATGTTTAAAAGTAAGCACCTAGCCAACTTATTGCTAAGGCTACCCTTCACTCATTCCCGGGTTCTCTAACCACTGCTCTGATACCACTAATGTAGGGTCTTCCTACCTTAACATCATCTTATCACACAATTTATGGACTAAACATGCATTAATAACGTTTTAGGGTTCCGGTTGTAGCTTTGAGCTAATAAGATTTCAGGCCAACAATGAAATTTCAAAACTTAACTCATTACATTCTCAATAATGAATGTTAAAGCGATAGAATTATACTACTCCTAGAGTAGAGACTATCCAAAAGTCCTGTATCCTATCTTCTTTCATGCTCCTTTTAGCTCACTGCCTCAACCCGACCCTTAGCCCTTCGGTCCGAAAGTGTACCTACAGGAACAACCCATCATGAGCATGTACATCGTTACTTAACATCATAAGGCAATGGCATATAAATAAATGCATGAAAAATAATTGGTAACATATACTTCCTGGTTAATTGCATTAACCCTCTTTGGTTGTCCCTGTTTCATAGCCATGCATATAATCATTAATTCTTGACATGAATGATTAAAATCATCGTCTTATAAATATCATCATCTTACAACATCATCATCATATAAGCATTATCATCTTATAAATATCATCATCTTATAACATCATCATCATATAAGCATCATCGTCTTATAGCATCATCATCATTTAGGCATCATAACAAAATATAACAGTAAATGTACGAAGTCTTGGTTAAGTAACTTGCTGGTTATTTACCTTCATGCATATGCATCTTACCCCGTGGCATCTTACCACACAATAACATCGTATGGCCTCTTACCATATGGGCATCTTACCCCGTGGCATCTTACCACACAATAACATCGTATGGCCTCTTACCATATGGGCATCTTACCCCGTGGCATCTTACCACATAATAACATTGTATGGCCTCTTACCATATGGGCATCTTACCCCGTGGCATCTTACCACATAATAACATTGTATGACATCTTACCATATGGGCATCTTACCCCGTGGCATCTTACCACATAATAACATTGTATGGCATCTTACCATATGGGCATCTTACCCTTTTATAAACATCGTATAACATTATTATAAACTTACTTATCACAATCATCATCATAAACATCATCATCATAAACTTACTTATCACAATCATCATCATAAACATCATCATCATAAACTTACTTATCACAATCATCATCATAAACATCATCATCATAAACTTAATTATCACAATCATCATAAATACTTATACAATCAATGCATAGTCATAGTTAGGAGTGTGTTACCGTCCGATGCCCGTACGCTTCTTACGTACCTTAATTCCAAAAGTGGAAAAATTGAAGAACTCTATCTTCTCGATGTTGTTGGCACCTGGGATGGTTCCACACAACCATACAAATCGATATTAGAAGCTAAACAATAGCCAAATACCAAAAATTCAACAAAAGTCATCATTTTCCATGTTTTACACAGTGGCGATCGATTGCTACTTGAGGCGATCGATCGCCTCACTTTTTGCCTTGCGGCGATCGATCGCTTCATTTGAGGTGATCGATCGCCTGCTACGCGAAATGGCTACTGGCCATCGGTTCGCCACCTGCTGGTGCGCGATTTCCACCATTTCTTTGAGCATTTTCCAAGCTCAAACCCATCATTCAAACCCAAACTTTCCAACAACACTAACATCATCATAACTCACTAAAACCCACATAAAACACTTCAAGAATCATACCCCAACAACATACAACACATACCCAAAACAAACCCATTTCAAAACCCTCCAAAACCATATCAAACTCAAATAAAACTTTACAAAAACAACAAGGAGGTATCCATACCTCTTGGGGACTCCAAATCTCCCAACAATTTCCACAAATCAAGTTTTTGGAAGGATTCCTCTTCTTCTTTAAGCCCAAAAACGAAAATGAAAGGGTTTTGGGTTGGGAAGGGATTTTGGGGATTTTAAGAGTCATGGATTAAAATGAATGAAGTGGGTTGGGTATAGTGGGGTATGGGTTAATTAAATTATACCCAATAATTAACATGATGTATAAATTACCCCAACATGGTATTTTAAAAGCATTTTACAAAAATGCACCGAACTTCATTAAATCCATACTTTCCTCATAATTAACAATCAACACAATTAAATCATGTTAACACTCCCTCTTCTATCATGAATAACATGCACCCTGAAGAGCAACCCCCAGGTCACGCCTATCATGTGACTAAGTAATTCATCGTGATAATTAATTTCAGCATATAAATCAATTATCCACATAATTTGTCATATAAACATAATTAATGCCTTAATTGCAATTAATCATTTCGGGGACATCACATATTCCCTATCACAATACCCCTCGGGTCGTGTAACAACGGCAAGTATTCCATATCACAATTGTGATGTCCGGAAATTATGGTGGTAATCCCGGTGTTGTATTAATCCTTGATGGATTTTAATTGTGGCAATTAGGAATTAATTGCGGTTTGGCATTTGGGATCGTTGGATCCCGAGGTTGAGATCGTATTCTCATTCCGGTGAAAACCTGCGAGTTGGGTTTTTAGTGTGACTCGGAATCTCGGGTGCTTGGTGTGGGCACCGGTAGGGGGTTTTTGAGTTAGAGAGAGAATTTTTGGAAACAGATGATTTTTAATGAATCATGATGTATTTGTGGGGCTATTAGTATTTCGGGTATTTTTGCTATAAATACCAATTAAACCCGGGATTTTAATTGTCGGAACCATTTTCTTCCCCCTCCTTCTCTCTCCCCGTAACCGCGATTCTCGATCCCCTTTTGACCCCCGCGCGTAAAAGTCGTCGGCGCGCCGCCGTCCGGCCGCCGTTCGGCGCGTCCGACCCGCCGCCGTGTTCGTCTCTTCCAGGCGGTCCTATCCATACCACCAATTTGAAGTTTGGTCGCGATTTGAGCTCGAATTTCTGCTGGAAGCGCTAGCGTTCGAACTGGGTTTCTGTTCGATTTTGTGGCTCGTTTTTGGTACGATTTTTGCGGCTCTTTTTCCAGTGTTTTTGGGGCGTTTTGTACTGCTTTTTGTGTCGAAAATTTATGCTTTGTGGTTGAAGGATTTTGGTTGCCAATTGATTCGATTTGAGCGCTGGATTGCATGGTTTGGTTCGAATTTCTTGTGTTGGGCGGGTTAGGGTTCGAAATTTGGGGTTTTGGTTTGGGGATGTTGATTCTTGTTGATAATTAATTAATTTATGGTTTAGATGCTTATTGGGTTCGAATTGAGGAATTGGATTCGAATTTAGGGCTTTAAATTCGAATTTTGGGGGTTTCGCATGTGGGGCGATTCTTCATGTTGTTGATTGATTAATTCATGTTTTAAATGAATTATGGTGATTTTTGGATTTGATTTGTGTGGTTGGGGTTCGAATTTTAGGAGTGGTTCTTGAGCAATTTTTGATATTGTCTCATTCGTTTTCCCTCCCTGTATATGCCCTGCCCCGGGTCTTGTAAATGGTAAATTGTCGTGGGTTGACAATATTTTGAGGGTTATGGGTGTGCTTGAGCATGGGTTGCATGTTCGTAATTAATTGTGAATTATTTATCGTGTTAGCACATCGTTCTTCGGGGCATGGAACTCGAGCAAGGTTTGGCTCGGACTTCGGAAATTAAGGTACGTATAACGTACGAGCATAGCCTTTTATAATGTTGCAATAGTGAAATGCATGATATATGGTAATTGTAATAAATGGGCATTGAAATGCATGGTTGATGGTATTTACAATAAATGTGTATCGAAGTGCATGGTTTATGGTACTTGCAATAATTGGATAGTGAAATGCATGGTAAATGGTATTTGCGTCAAATGGTTATTCATTGGGAACCATACGGTGCCGCTATTGTGGAGCGAGCAATGTTATGGGAACATGGAATCCTTGGTTAAATGTATGAGAAATCTATGGCCTATATATATACTGATTTTACACATTGATTATGGAACTGGCATGATAGAACTATATTAGTTAATCTATATGGCGATTAACTGGCTTTGGGAATTTGATGAGTTTGGTTGTTTTGAGAACAGGGACAATACATGGGATCCCGGATGAGGGTGTTACCATCCAGGGAGTATCATTTAATTATGGCATTTACATTCTGTAAATTATGAATTGCGATATTATTATTTTGGATTGGTAGTATTGGTATGCTCACCCCGTGTGGGGGCTTTCTCTGTTGGGGCAGGTACTACAGGTGTAGCGGTAGCTTTGGAGTTGAGCTCGGGCTATTGATTGGGGTACTTCCAGGATCGAGGTACCAGAGCTGGCTGGATAGACGCTCAGATCCAGAGTTGAGATCGAGTTGCGCTTGGGAGGTGCTACCAGGACTGGTATCCGGTAGAGTGTTATACATCAGATACATGCTTATCCATTGGGTACTCTTATGAGAGTACATTTTACGTGTGTATGGAATGTATAAATGGGCTACGGCTTCTCTCTGTTCATTATGGCTGCATGCAATTAATTATGGAATTGCTAAATGAACTAAGAGCATGTTAGTGTATTTTGTGGGTGCATGTTATATGATTAATCTGGGTTGGGGAATCTGAATATTATGTGAATTGGAGGCAAGAAATTTTCTGGGTAGCATACGGTGTTGCACTTGCACGTGGTTTTCCCCATTATGGTATGATTATATGCACCAATGGTACGGCTTAATACACTAATAACGGGTTAAGGGCACGGGGGTCCTTACATTAGTGGTATCAGAGCAGTGGTTAGCTCTTTGGGGCTGTTGAGGGCCTATGAACATGTTATTGGGAATGAGAAGCACATACTTATGCATGATTGCTTATGTGCGTTTATGATATGTGTTCATAATTGGAATATGTGTTGCTAACCATGGTGGTTGCAGGGTCTTATGAGACATGGACTATGCATTACGGTTGCATAGGTATACATCGGAGTGATGATTTTAATGCTTTGCCGCTACATGTTGGAGCGAGGTGCATTACAATACACTCATGGCGATGTTTATGGGAATACGGGTTATGCATTACGGTTGCATGCACGTCGAAGCGATGATGCCGCTGTCGTGTCGAAGCGATGGTAAATGCCGCTGTCACGTCGAAGCGATGATGCCGCTGTCGTGCCGAAACAATTATTGAAATACGGGTTATGCATTACGGTTGCATGCATGGCGTAGCGATGTGAATACTTGCCGCTGTCATATTAAGCGATGAAGAATATTTGCCGCAAATATGTCGAAGCGAAGGATAATGCCGCTGTCATATTACTATTGCGAGGGATATTATGCCGCTAATATGTCGAAGCGAGGGGTATTTCCGCTGTCATGCCGGGATGATGGTAAATGCCGCTGTCGTGTCGAAGCGATGGTAAATGCCGCTGTCACGTCGAAGCGATGGTACCACCGTCATGTCGAAACGATGATGTCGCTGTCGTGTCGAAGCGATGATACATGTCGCTGTCGTGTCGAAGCGATGATGCCGTTGTCATGACGTAGCGATGTGATCGGGAACAAAGTACTACATGAGTGTGAGTACCTCTTGAGTCCGCGTTTATCCGGGTATTTTATTGGCGATGGTTTCGCCAGGTATTTTATTAGCGATGGTTCATTCCGCTATTCTATTGGCGATGGTTTATGCCGCCGGGTATTTTATTAGCGATGGTTCATTCCGCTATTCTATTGGCGATGGGTTATGCCGCCGGGTATTCTCAGCGAGGGTACATTCCGCTACATCTATGGCGATGGTTCATACCGCCGGGTATCTATAGCGACGTTTTATACCGCTGACTCTATGGCGAGGGATCATGCCGCTGATTCTATAGCGATGGGTTATACCGCTATGTGTGTAGCACTGGGTTATGCCGCCTACGAGCGATGGGTGATGCCTATGTACCGCTAGTGGACGATGGATACAGGTATTCCGCTATCTCGATAGCGATGAGGTATGGCATATTACTTTTGTTATCAGTATTGGGATTATGGTATATTGTTGTTTACCGTCATGTGTTTGACGATGAGATTATGGATGTCGTATATCGACATGAGCCGTCATGTGTTTGACGATGTTATTTGGGATGTCTATGTGGACGCGTGGCATCATTTTGGTGATTAATGCATTCATGTTTATGTATTTGGTAGTATGGTTTGAGTGCCGATGGTGAGCACATGGTAGAGTCTGGGTCATTGGTTGACGAGACCTTTTGCTGAGCAGGTTTGCTCGATGAAGCATTGATGCATTGTACCGGTGAGTGTACCGCATCATATTGTAGAGGTAAATATTTGTCGAGCAATGATACCCTTGGGTATGCTCGCTGGGATGGCTAAGGCCAAGTGATTGGTGGTAAGAGTAGTCATTGAGGAAACTACTCGCTTGTTGTTGTGATGTGGTGTAGCCATGGTTACACCCACCCTAAGGGCGAGGAATAAGTCCTAATGGATTAGGATTGCATGATAATTGAGCATGGACGCTGGGTTGTCTAGTATGCTTTGGTGTTTTAGAGATATGTTGAGCGATGACCCACAACTCTAATGGTTTGTGCGGTATGGTATACCGGATTGTAATGTGTGTCACGTTGATAGGTTGGTATGAGCCTATGGGACCAGCGAATCACTAGCCAGGTATTGTTGCAGTACTTTGGTGTGCTTGTGTTAGCTATTATAATGCTCGTTGGACTCGAGTTTGGTGAATCGTATGGTGATACGTTGAGGGTTATGGTAGACTCTTGTAGTCTCTATGTGGCATGGTATTTGAGGTAGGGAATACCTCACGGGGACGTTTATACGTCATTGTTTTGAGGGACTTGTACTGGGACAGCTCAAGTTTGTTGGTATTACCAACGTGAGTGTCAACAAGTCGTTGTTAGCTCTAGTTGAGCATCCTTGCATATGGCATGCAATGGGAGTCACAATGGTTTGTGAAATATAGTTAGTGGGGTGACACTATTATATTGATTTTGTCTCATGGAGAGATTTGGATTGTACTGTCTTGGAGACAGCTTGCATCGGTTGTGGATTGATTGTAAATCAGCCATGGTAAGCATTACTGGTGTTGGACCGGGTGATGGATTTCTTACCTCGGTGAGACGTTTGAGGAGACGTCTTCGGGGAGATGCTCGATTGTGGAGTACTATGGTATTAGTACAGAGCATCGTTGGGATGAGTATACATGGCGTATACGGATTTTGGATCGGGTAATGGTAGTATTGATGCACTACTCTAACCAATTGTGTATTTCTGGGTTCCGGGATATGTTTTGGTATAAATATACCCAGGTTCTCCGAACGGTGGTTCGAGGATTGGAGGATCATGGATTCATGACTTCTTCCTTGAGAGGAAGACGGTATTATGATTCCTACCGGTTGAATCTTTTGTAGAGATTCGTTATTTTGGTTCGTGTGGTGGTGATGTTGAAATCACACCCTTTGGTTTTGGTTTGTCAACCATCATTCTCCGTGGGGTGAGAATAATCAAGGTTTGACAGTTGGCTTTGGGATGTGGGTATGATTGGAGATACCCGAGTCTATTGCATTGCGTATGCATGTTGTGTAGTGTATGGGCATGTATGCCGTGTGTGTATACGAATGCCAACTCTATTTTTGTTCATTGTGAACATTGGTTTAATTTGCTTGGGATGGTGAATCTCCGGTGCGAGATTGTGGGACTTTGAGATCGGTGATCTCTATGGCACGATGCATTCTTGATGAATGATCGTGAGGGTCGTTTGACTTCCCCTGAGGAGGAATTGTCGTGTTTTGGAACCATGGTGGTTCTTGTTGGATAATTCGATAGCCTTCCTATTTTAGGATTGTTGGATCCAAGGATAAATGAGGGATGGCCGAGATTCGGATTTGTTTAGTGTCATGGTTGACACGTGTGTAGGAATGCATTTGGTTGCCTTGCATGTCCCCTGTGGAACTCGAGACCTTGTGGAGTCTTGATGGTGTGTCGGGACCAAGATATGATTTTTGGAACACACCGGTGTAAACATCCTCGGTGATGTATTTTGTGTGGATCAGTGACCGTGGGTAACCCGGTCCGGGTTGCAAGTGGTGCAACTACTCCTTTGGAGGAGATGGACTGGGAAACGAAGACTGGGTTTTTGTGAGTTTACTGTTGTATACTCGTGGTCCCCATCTTGACGATGCGTGTCAAGCATCGTGGGCATGTGGTGTATACCACGGGATGTTATCTATGTCAGAACCAATGGTGATTTGGTTGGGTTACAGTCTTGGTGGACTGACTTCTGGGACGATTCACGTCGAGGTATGTTATTATCTTTCGGGTTTGTATTGGTTTTGGCGTTGCGCTATTTTAGGGCTTGGTGCGAGACTAGTATTCTCGCAGTTGTTAATTTGATTCTAAGGTGGTTCAAAATCAGGGTCTTGGCTTTGTTTTGTTGGTGTAGTCCTGGTGTTACGTGGAGTACACCGGTGCAATTTCGGGGACGAAATTTTATTAGTAGGGGATAATTGTGATGTCCGGAATTATGGTGGTAATCCCGGTGTTGTATTAATCCTTGATGGATTTTTAATTGTGGCAATTAGGAATTAATTGCGGTTTGGCATTTGGGATCGTTGGATCCCGAGGTTGAGATCGTATTCTCATTCCGGTGAAAACCTGCGAGTTGGGTTTTTAGTGTGACTCGGAATCTCGGGTGCTTGGTGTGGGCACCGGTAGGGGGTTTTTGAGTTAGAGAGAGAATTTTTGGAAACAGATGATTTTTAATGAATCATGATGTATTTGTGGGGCTATTAGTATTTCGGGTATTTTTGCTATAAATACCAATTAAACCCGGGATTTTAATTGTCGGAACCATTTTCTTCCCCCTCCTTCTCTCTCCCCGTAACCGCGATTCTCGATCCCCTTTTGACCCCCGCGCGTAAAAGTCGTCGGCCCGCCGCCGTCCGGCCGCCGTTCGGCGCGTCCGACCCGCCGCCGTGTTCGTCTCTTCCAGGCGGTCCTATCCATACCACCAATTTGAAGTTTGGTCGCGATTTGAGCTCGAATTTCTGCTGGAAGCGCTAGGGTTCGAACTGGGTTTCTGTTCGATTTTGTGGCTCGTTTTTGGTACGATTTTTGGGGCTCTTTTTCCAGTGTTTTTGGGGCGTTTTGTACTGCTTTTTGTGTCGAAAATTTATGCTTTGTGGTTGAAGGATTTTGGTTGCCAATTGATTCGATTTGAGCGCTGGATTGCATGGTTTGGTTCGAATTTCTTGTGTTGGGCGGGTTAGGGTTCGAAATTTGGGGTTTTGGTTTGGGGATGTTGATTCTTGTTGATAATTAATTAATTTATGGTTTAGATGCTTATTGGGTTCGAATTGAGGAATTGGATTCGAATTTAGGGCTTTAAATTCGAATTTTGGGGGTTTCGCATGTGGGGCGATTCTTCATGTTGTTGATTGATTAATTCATGTTTTAAATGAATTATGGTGATTTTTGGATTTGATTTGTGTGGTTGGGGTTCGAATTTTAGGAGTGGTTCTTGAGCAATTTTTGATATTGTCTCATTCGTTTTTCCTCCCTGTATATGCCCTGCCCCGGGTCTTGTTAATGGTAAATTGTCGTGGGTTGACAATATTTTGAGGGTTATGGGTGTGCTTGAGCATGGGTTGCATGTTCGTAATTAATTGTGAATTATTTATCGTGTTAGCACATCGTTCTTCGGGGCATGGAACTCGAGCAAGGTTTGGCTCGGACTTCGGAAATTAAGGTACGTATAACGTACGAGCATAGCCTTTTATAATGTTGCAATAGTGAAATGCATGATATATGGTAATTGTAATAAATGGGCATTGAAATGCATGGTTGATGGTATTTACAATAAATGTGTATCGAAGTGGATGGTTTATGGTACTTGCAATAATTGGATAGTGAAATGCATGGTAAATGGTATTTGCGTCAAATGGTTATTCATTGGGAACCATACGGTGCCGCTATTGTGGAGCGAGCAATGTTATGGGAACATGGAATCCTTGGTTAAATGTATGTGAAATCTATGGCCTATATATATACTGATTTTACACATTGATTATGGAACTGGCATGATAGAACTATATTAGTTAATCTATATGGCGATTAACTGGCTTTGGGAATTTGATGAGTTTGGTTGTTTTGAGAACAGGGACAATACATGGGATCCCGGATGAGGGTGTTACCATCCAGGGAGTATCATTTAATTATGGCATTTACATTCTGTAAATTATGAATTGCGATATTATTATTTTGGATTGGTAGTATTGGTATGCTCACCCCGTGTGGGGGCTGTCTCTGTTGGGGCAGGTACTACAGGTGTAGCGGTAGCTTTGGAGTTGAGCTCGGGCTATTGATTGGGGTACTTCCAGGATCGAGGTACCAGAGCTGGCTGGATAGACGCTCAGATCCAGAGTTGAGATCGAGTTGCGCTTGGGAGGTGCTACCAGGACTGGTATCCGGTAGAGTGTTATACATCAGATACATGCTTATCCATTGGGTACTCTTATGAGAGTACATTTTACGTGTGTATGGAATGTATAAATGGGCTACGGCTTCTCTCTGTTCATTATGGCTGCATGCAATTAATTATGGAATTGCTAAATGAACTAAGAGCATGTTAGTGTATTTTGTGGGTGCATGTTATATGATTAATCTGGGTTGGGGAATCTGAATATTATGTGAATTGGATGCAAGAAATTTTCTGGGTAGCATACGGTGTTGCACTTGCACGTGGTTTTCCCCATTATGGTATGATTATATGCACCAATGGTACGGCTTAATACACTAATAACGGGTTAAGGGCACGGGGGTCCTTACAACAATACCCCTCGCTTCGTGTAACAGCGGCAAGTATTCCATATCACAATACCCCTCGCTTCATGTAACAGCGGCAAGTATTCCATATCACAATACCCCTCACGTCGTGTAACAGCGACAAGTATTCCATATCACAATACCCCTCGCTTCGTGTAACAGCGGCAAATATTCCTTATACCGGTGGCTCAATAATATTCCTCGCTTTGAATTATCGGTGGCTCCATGGATATCCCTCACTTCGACATACCAGCGACCCGCACTATGATATGACAGCGGCAAATATCCTGATTCATCGCATGATAAGACAGCGGCATAATCATCGCTTCGACATGACAGCGGCATCATCGTTTTGATGTGACAGCGGCATCATCGCTTCGATGTGACAGTGGCATGTACCATCGGTTTGACACGATAGTGGCATCATCGCTTCGACATGACAGTGGCATCATCACTTCGACATGACAATGGCATCATCGCTTTGACGTGATAGCGGCATGCATCATCGCTTCAACAAGACAGCAGCATCATCTCTTCGACATGACAGCGGCATAATCAGGAATGTATAACTTTATTCCGTAGGCTGAAGAGGTACTCCCATGTACGTGCCACTTTGCCACGTAGGCTCAAGAGGTGACCCCCATACATGTGCACTTTGCCCATTGGACTCAAGAGGTGATCCACATTCCACACAGTCTCATTGATATCTCAACATACTTGCATCAATACAATGGATATCAATATGCGCAGTTAATACAACAGTTCACAAGTCCTACTACGTTATATCAGCAGCTCAATAATATCCCTCGCTTTGAATTATCAGCGGCTCAATGGTATCCCTCGCTTCGACATATCAGTGACCCGCGCTACGATATGACAGCTGCAAATACCCTGATCCATCACTTGATAAGACAGCGGCAAATATTCTGATCCATCGCTTGATCGATATACTCGTAGCAGCACAATAATTGCAACACGTTTGCATGCATAATAACAATAGTAATCCCAGCTCAGGTGTACACCACACATACCTGTATTCTCATAATCATAAGGTAATCATACCCGATTATTCCATTTGTTGTCGCGTATCAACAACGCACCGTTATCCACCATTTCCTGTCCTCAGACAGCATATCATGTTTCTCATTCCATTTTCCTACAAAATCATATTTCTTAGCACTTATTACGTCAAGTTCAAAACATCCCATCAATACCATTTCCATCGTATTCCATACGATCCTGCAACCACAATGGTTAACAATAACACATTCCATTTATGATCTCATATCATCATATGCACATAAGCAAAATAGTTGTGTCACACAACACTAACTACAATCTTGCATAAAATATGTGCTATCCTTTTCTATCAACACATCCCTTGGCCCTACAGCCCCAAAGAGCAAACCACTGCTCTGATATCACTAATGTAAGGACCCCATGCCCTTAACCCGCTATTAGTGTATTACCCATGTATTTAGTGCATACAATCATGTAATCAGGGGGATAACCACATGCTATCATAGTATAATATACCAACAATAAAGTTTCTTGCATTATTCCATGTAATGTTCAATTTTCCCCAACGAAGTCCACTTACATAGCATGCACCCTTATAATACACTTGCATGTTCTCAATTCATTTTGCAACTCCTTAATTATTTGCATGCAACACATGAATGAAAAGAAAAAGGCCCTTGACTTTTTATACAAACCATATACACATATAGTAGTGCTCACATGCGAGCATCAAATGAGTGAATGTGTATTTAATGTATAAAGTACTCTACTCAATATCGGCACTGGTACTTCGATCCTGGAAGTACCTCCAATCCATAGCTCAATCTCAACTCCAGAGCCACCGCTGTACCTGTTCCACCTGCCCCAACAGAGACAGTCTCCACACGGGGTGAGATTACCAATACCACCATTCCAATAATCACAATATCACAGTTCATAATTTACAGAATGTAAAGCCATGAATTTTAAAAGATACTCCTTGGATGGTATCATCCTCATACGGGATCCCATGTGTTGTTCCTGTTCTCAAAATAACCGAAACCATCAAATTCCCAAAAGCCAGTTAATCATTTCATTGATTAACTAAATCCATTCACTAATTGTCAATTACCATAATTAATAAAATCCAATCATTTACAAAGTTTATAGATATCACATGTATCTACACAATAGTTCCATAGTCCCATTTCATCGCTTGCTCAGTAGCAGCGGCATTCATAACCGATGTTCGCTCCATAGCGACAACATCTCATCTGTTGCTCGCTCCATAGCGGCACCGTATATTTCACAATACATACTCATTTATTGCAATTACAACATACCATGCATTCGACAATTGCGATAAGATATAAGGTTATGATCGTACGTTATACGTACCTTATGATTCCGTAGTCCGACTCAAACCTTGTCTTAGTTCCGCGATCCAATGAATTATGTGCTGCACATGATTAACAATTCACAATTAATTACAAGCATGCAACCACGTTCCCAACCACGCTCACAACCTCCAATTATAACGTCAACCCATGACGATTAACCATTTTAAAAGACCACGAGCGAAGCATGCATCGATTCCACAACAACAACACAATATTTACCACAAGACAGGGCCTCTCGATCGATTGGCCATTTATGCTCGATCTGTAATACCCCCGAAATGTTATATGATTATATGCTGCGATGATGATTTACGATGTGTTTAAGAGGGTTGTGGTACTTTAATTGGGGGTTATTATTATGATATGATGATATGATTTAGAGGGCATGTTAGGTGTTTTAATTGTTGTATTGATGTAGTAAGATTATAAAATATCAAGGGGAGATATTTTTATACATCGTATGAAATACCGGGACACAATTAAACACCACAACACCACCCTACATGCAACCACCCTACCCCCCACTTGCAGCAACCCACGCCCCCTCCCCTGTTTTCTGGAAAATAATTGACCAAGTAGGCATGTTGGCATTAAGATATTTTCACTCTTGTCTCTTCCAAAAACTTCCTTCTTCCTCCCTTCTTGTCGTCTGTAATCTGGACTGCTACTAGGAGGAAAGTGGTCGGAAATTCCTTGTCTTTTCTTGGCAAAATCGAAGAGTAAAAGTGGTGAGGAATCACGCTGGTTCACCAGCTTTTTCATTTTATGCATGTATGTTCATCGTAGCAGTTTTGGCATGTTAGTGTTAGGGTTGTTGAAACCTTGTTATTAACACTTGTAGGTAATGTTTATGAAGCCCCTAGCATGTTTTAGTAAGTAACTTACATGCTTTATGTGTTAGATTTTCGGTTGTAAAAAGGGCTCCTCGAAAATCTGGGCAAGGAAATGCCCTGTTTGTAGGTTGGGTAGGGCTTTTATTATGAAGATTTGAAGCATGCTAGCTTAGGTTATGAGTAAACCTTTGACGTGATTACATACATGGTAGTTTGGTGAAAATGCCAGCATGTTTGTTTAAGCATGAACTATGGGCTATGTGGTAGTTTTGTTGCTATAAAGATGTATGTTCAAAAATTCTGGGCTGTATAATTATGCCCTGTTTTTCAGAAAAGTTGATCGAGTACTGATAAAAAGGGGTAGCTTTAATGCATGTCGGTTTAGGTTATGAGTGAACCTTTAATTTTAATACATGCATGGAAGTATGATGAAGCTATTGATATGCTTGTTGAGGCATTGTATGTATGTTATGAAGTAGTTAGAAGGGTATGAATTGAGGTGTTCGAGATTTCTGGAAAATCTCGCATGAATGTGAACGACCGATCGATCGGTGATGAACACCGATCGATCGGCAAATGCCGTAGCAAAATAATGAAAATGATGAACAGTTAGCGATCGATCGGTGGGGGAGACCGATCGATCGGTAGTCACTGTTCATGTGTGATAAAATTTTATGTTCTTTTTTGTAATTTGATTTCGATTCTCGTATCGGTGCCTAATATTGTATTATGTGGTTGTGTAGAGCCATCCCAGGTACCAGCACAATCAAGGAGAAAAGTCTGTTGACTCCTCCTCCTTTTGAAAAGGTACGTAAGAGACGTACGGGCATCGGACGGTAAAATGCATCTTTACACTACGACTATGCTTTTATTGCATGAGTATTGATGATGAAATGATGATGTTTATGAAATGTTTACGATGTTTATAAGATGTTGACGAGATTGATAAGATGTTTACATATATTCATACGATGTTGTTTGTGGTAAGATGCCACGGGGTAAGATGCCCCACATGGTAAGAGGTCATGCGATGTTATTTGTGGTAAGATGCCCCACATGGTAAGAGGCCATGCGATGTTATTTGTGGTAAGATGCCACGGGGTAAGATGCCCCACATGGTAAGAGGCCATGCGATGTTATGTGGTAAGATGCCACAGGTAAGATGCTCATATGCATGATTATGAATCAGGGACAACAATAAGAAGTTAATGAATAACCAGCATATTTACTTAACCAATATTTCATACATTTACTATGATGTTTTTATGATGTTAAGTAAGATTGTATATGCTTATGATGTGTTGTCCCTGTAGGTACGCTTTTGGGCTAAAGGACTAAGGGTCGGGTTGAGGCAATGAGCTACGAGGAACACAGGAATGTTTAGGATTCAAGTCACGATTAGTATCTACTCTAGGAGTAGTATAAATCTAAATATTAACATTCTTTTGGGAATGTAATGAATTATTTTTGAAGTCTTTTATTTTTGGCCTGTAATCATGTTAGCTCATGTAACAACCAGAACCTTAAGACGTTATTAATGCATGATTAGTCCTTCTTATGTCTATTAATCACTGTTAAGGTGGGAAGACCCCACATTAGTGGTATCAGAGCAGTGGTTAGATAACTCGGGAATGAGTGAAGGGTAGCCTTAGCAATAAGTTGGTTAGGTGCTTACTTTTGAACATGTTTTATAGGTATGTTGCATATGAAGTTTCTATGTTATGCTAACATGTTTAATTATCTAACGATGTGCTTTATGAACTGCTTTTGGTGTTGTTATTAACCCTTGTGTTGCAGCATGGCAGCAAATATAGAAGTGGGTGACGCCATTAGTGTCAATGCAAGTGCTGGGCGTACGAATCCACTGCCACCACCAGCCTTTGGCGAAGAACCGTCTGAACAACAGTTGCTACCTGGGGAGTTGAGCTTGGCTCAATTCATGACGTACCGACCCCCGATGTTCGAGGGAACTGAATCAGGGGAAAAAGCTGAAGAATGGTTGGAGAGGATTGAACAGATATTTGTGGCGGCGCCTTGTGCAAAGACGGCCTGGATCAGATTAGCAGAATTTCAGCTGGCCAAGAAGGCACTGATGTGGTGGAAGACCACAGTGATTGAGCAAGAGGCTCTGGGACAGGAAGTAAATTGGAAGATGTTCCGAACGTGGTTTCTGACCCGCTACTTCTCAGCCGCTGCGAGACAGGCCAAGGAGGATGAGTTTACCAATTTAAGGCAAGGTACCATGCCTGTGTCTGACTATGCTCTACATTACTGTTCCTTACTGCGATATGTGCCACACATTGCTGCAAGCACTCAAGCGAAGATGAGGAACTTCATGAAGGGCTTGAGGCCGGAACTGTATGACAGGGTAATTACCTACGGCCCTGCCTGTTTCGATGATGCACTTTCACGGGCCAAACTGGACGAACTGGGAGTTGGCGCATATCCTGATGCAGTGCCACCTCCAGCACCCCCTCAGAAATCCACTTCTGACAATTTGAAGCCCAGGGGTGATCAGTTTAAGCCTAGGGGAAACACTTCAGCGTCGAGATTCAATGGCATTTTTTAGTTTAAAACCCCCCATTATACCATTATTCCTCAACATAAACACCATAAATCCTTCCCAAACACAACAACCCAAAAATCTTTAAAATTTCAAAAACTCAAACCCAACACTACACATGCCCAAACTCTACAATACTACAATCAAAACGAAGGTAAATGCCAGGGGAAGAAGAATACCAAATTATCTTCAAGAAACCTTGCTCCGATACCGCGCCTTGCTCGATTTTGCTCCAAGGAGAAAAGAGAGGGGAAAAGGGTTGGGGGAGAGATGAAACGTGAGGGAGAGAGAGAGAATGAAATACGAACTAATTGAACACCGAGTCCGTTTGGTATATATAGTACCAAGGCTCAAAAAATCCCGAGTCCTCCACAAATACATCATGACTCATTAAAAATCATCTGTGTTCAATAATTATCTTTCACTCATCAATTCCATGACCAGCCCAAAATCAAAGCACCCCATACCCCAGATCCCACCAAAAACCCAAATCCAAGGTTTATCACCACGATGAGAATACAATCTCAACCCTTGGATCCAACGACCCAAAATATTGGATTTTAAATCCACGGGAGCCCCAACACCGCAATTAATTCATAATTGCCACAATTAAATCCATTAAGGACTATTACCACACCGGGATTTTCACCATTAATTCCCGGGCATCACACCTCAGGAGCAAACGGTGTGTTCATCCGTACTGAGTAGATGCTCCCCTCCATTTTGTTGCGCATCTACTGCAACTCATCTTTTAGATCCTCCATCTGATGATGCAGAGTTTTGTTACTCTTCTCTCCTATTTGACTAGAAAGGTCATCAACCTTCTTAGTCTCCTCTTCCTGTTCTTCTGAAGAAGCAATATGTAGGGCCTTGCTACCCTAACAGTGTTATAGTGACATAAGAAGGACTAATCATGCATTAAATAACATCTTAAGGTTCCGATTGTTACATGAGCTAACAGGATTACAGGCCAAAATACAAAACTTCAAAAATAATTCATTACATTCCCAAAAGAATGTTAACATTTAGATTTACACTACTCCTAGAGTATATACTAATCATGACTTGAATCCTATACATTCTTGTGTTCCTCGTAGCTCACTGCCTCAACCCGACCCTTAGTCCTTTAGTCCAAAAGTGTACCTACAGGGACAACACATCATGAGCATATACAATCTTACTTAACATCATAAAAACATCACAGTAAATGCATGAAATCTTGGTTAAGTAAATATGCTGGTTATTCATTAACTTCTTTTTGTTATCCCTGATTCATATTCATGCATATGGGCATCTTGCCTTGTGGCATCTTACCACATCATAAACATCGTATGGCCTCTTACCATATGGGAATCTTACCCCGTGGCATCTTACCACATAATAACATCGTATGGCCTCTTACCATATGGGCATCTTACCCCGTGGCATCTTACCACATAATAACATCGTATGGCCTCTTACCGTATGGGCATCTTACCCCGTGGCATCTTACCACATAATAACATCGTATGGCCTCTTACCATATGGGCATCTTACCCCGTGGCATCTTACCACATAATAACATCGTATGAATATATAAACATCTTATAAACATCATCATTTCATCATGAATACTCATGCAATAAAAGCATAGTCGTAGTGTAAAGATGTGTTTTACCGTCCGATGCCCGTACGTCTCTTACGTACCTTTTTTAAAAGGAGGAGGAGTCAACAGACTTTATCTCCTTGACTGTGCTTGTAAGGACCCCGTAGCCCTTAACCCATGATTAGTGTATTAACCGCTATGTGTGGCACATGCTTTCAATAAAAATCAATAGGGAAACTCAAATGATGATTTACCATTGAATGGCAATCACAAAATTTTCTTTAATGTGCAATGTTATAAGATCATCATCCTAACAACAAATAGACTCATAGAGTTCGCCCATTACCATCCCCATTACGCCACTTTTTACATTGTGGACTTTTATAAAAATTTGGGCAGAGTCTCCCCATAAATAGGGCCATCCGAAATAAAAGCACATCACATGATATAGTTCCCGGCCAGGGAAAACACATACTCAACAGAATATAGCAACACCAAGTAAATTCCCAGCCAGGGAAGACACCACACATAAGACAACATAAATTGGGTTTCAACACCCACATAATACACCAATGACTCTCATATCATTAGCAATTCTACCCTTAATTGCATGCAACATAGAATGAAAGAGAGAAAGGCTCATGCCTTTATATACAACCCATATACAAGTATAACCGTGCTCACATGCGAGCATCATGAATATGTATATAACCCTCAGGTGTATATGAGTACCCTGTACGATACCGTGCTCCATCAAGCCCTGGTACCACGATCCTGGGAGTACATCCAATCAACAGCTCGAGCTCATCTCCAAAGCCATCGATGTACCTGTTCACCTGCCCCAACAGAGACAGCTCCCAACGGGGTGAGCATACCAATACACAAAATCCCATAATCACAATAATGAAATTCATAATTTACAACAAAAGTAAATACTAATGGATTTTAAATGATACTCCCTGGATGGCAACATCCTCATCCGGGATTCCGTGTACTGTCCCTGTTCTCACAATCATCAAACTCATCAAATCTCAAAAATCAGTAAATCAACACATTGATTTAACTCATCGCATGCCTGATTCTCAAAGATCAATAATTAATGATTCCAAATTCATTATACATACAAATATAGATATCTCAATATCTAATACTGATTTTCAACTTTGCTACCAATCACAGATAGCTCAAATGCCTAGCATTTATTTTACCAATTCTCCATTATACTTAGACATCTCACATGTCTTATAATGAATACATGCTTCCACGATCATTCTCAGGCATCTCAATGTCCTACAATGGTCATATACATCCAGTACCCCATATATCTTATGAGGTTACGCAACTCTAAAATCACGCACGCTTGTGGCGGCGATATCAAGATTTGGTCGTTCCATAGCTATATCAACACACATATAGATAACCATACGCACAACCATCAATGCAATCAAAATACATTATGCATTTCACAAATGCTCTCATATAAAGTAATGCTCGTACGTTGCACGTACCTTAAATCTCCGAAGTCCGAGCCAAACCTTGCTCGAGTTCCATGCCCCGAGGAACGATGTGCTAACACAATAAATAATTCACAATTATTTATGAACATGCAACCCATGCTCAAGCACACCCATAACCCTCAAAAATATTGTCAACACACGATAATTAACCATTTAAAAGACCCGGGGCAGGGCATATGCAGGGAGGGAAATCGAAAGAGACATCAACAAAAATCGCTCAAGAACCACCTCACAAATTTTCGAACCCTAACATCACAAATCGAACCCAACTAAGCACCATAACTCATCTAAAACATGAATTAATCGATCAATAACAAGAATCACCGCCCCCTGCCAAAACCCCCAAAATTCGAACCCTAACCCACGCAAACAGCGTTCAAATTCGAATCAATTGGCAACGTATTTCTTTGAACCACAAAGTATAAAATTTTCGACCCAAAATGCAGCACAAAACGCCCCAAAAACGCCTGAAGAAAAGCCCCAAAAACGTACCAAAAATCGAGCCCCAAATCGGACAGATTTCAATTTCGAACCCCTGCGCTTTTCTGGAAAATCCGAACGCGATTCTCGACGAAACTCCAAATTGTTGGTATGGGAAGGTGCGCCGGAAAGAGACGAAGCCGATGGCGGGTCGGACGCGCCGGATGGCGGCCGGACGGCGGCGGGCGCACGCCTTGAAGCGGCGAGGGTTGGGGAAAAACGAGAAGCAGCGCAGACGGGAAGAGAGAGAGAAACGGGCTGGAGGAGAAAAAGGCTTCCAATAATTAAAATCTCGGGTTCAACTGGTATATATAGCAAAATTACCCCGAAATTCTAAAAGCCCCACAAATACATCATGATTCATTAAAAATCATCTGTTTTCAAAAACTCTCTCTCTAACTCCAAAACACCCTACCGGTGCCCACACAAAGCATCCGAGATCCCGAGTCACACTAAAAACCCAACTCATAGGTTTTTCACCGGAATGAGAATACAATCTCAACCTCGGGATCCAACGATCCCAACTACCCGAATAGACGAGCCCGGAAGGCCCAACACCGCGATTAAACTCCAAATCGCCACGTAAAACAACTTTAGGGGTTATTAACACTGCGGGATTAACATCTATAATCTCTGGTCATCACAGTGCTGGTACCTGATGGTTCTACAAGACCACATAATAACACATTAGATGCCTCAATACCATATCATACCATAAACTTAACAAAATAAATCATCATTTTATTTTTCAACATTCTGCCTCTCTCGACCGATCGGCCCCAAGGTCTCGATCGATCGAGAAAACATGCTTAAACAGTGCTCAACACTCTGCCTCGATCAATCGATCGAAATATTTTACCGATCGATCGAGGAGCTTCACCGATCGATCGGAAAATCCTTCGATCGATCGGCACCTGAATTTCAAACCATGCTTTAAACTTTCTGCCTCGCTCGATCGATCGGGACCAAAATCTCGATCGATCGAGCACTCTGAAAATCGGGACTTCTCCAGATTTTCGAGCACCTCATTTCCTACCATCATTTCTACTTCACAAGTCGTAAAACATGCTTGAACAAAAATGTTATGAGCTTCATAAAACTACCATGCCTGTGTTCAAATCAAAGGTTTAACAAAACCTAAGCTAACATTCATCATACCATCATCAAAATCTTCGACCTCATCCAACCTATACAGAAAACAGAGCATGCTCATCTTTGCCCAGATTTCCGAGCACATAGTTTCATAGCCAGAAATATATCACATTAAACATGTAACATGCTCGAACTAACATGCTAGTAGTTACATAATACTACCATGCAAGCACTCATACCAAGGTTTCACCCAAACCTATACTTAGCATGCATAAAAATCATTCCACCAAACCCAAACTTAACCAAAACTCCGAAAAAAACAGAGCAAGACTTACCCCTCTACTTTTGCTACTCTTTTTGCAAGGTTTTAAACACCCTTCTAACCAAGCTTTTCTTTCCTTCCTCTCCAGCTTACAGGCACGATTTGGGAGAGAAAGAGAGAGGGGAGGTGGAGGAGAGTTGATTGGAGGTGGAGTGAGGAAGGGAGAAGAGAGTATGGGCCGCCAAGTGGGGGGTGTAGGGTGTATTTGGGGGAGGGTGGTGATCGAGTGGGTGGGGGGTGGTGTGGGTAGGGTAGTCATGTGGTGTTTAATTGTGTCCCGGCATTTAGTACGATGTATTAAAATATCCTCACTCGATATTTTATAACTTTATTTAATTAATACATCCTTTGAAACACCCAACATGCCCCCTAAATCATATCATCATATCATAATTATAATCCCCCAATTCAAATACACCACAACCCTTAACCATATCATAAATCATCATCGTAGCACATAATCACATGACATTTCGGGGGCATTACACAATATCTTCTTCTTTACTTGTCATTCTTTGCTGGGGATGAGTCATAAATTGACTCATGACTTCCCCTACAGTTTTTGCAATTACCTTAGTACATTGCTCCATTGGCATTCTTATATTGGGAAATACTGGGGATTGGCTTGAGGAACATTAGGGGCTGATTCCACATCATCTTCATATTCTTCGCGTAATGGGGACAAATATGAAGGGGATTTCGGATATACCCCCATGAACTCTGTCTGCGACCCTTACTTCTTGCCATGTTTCTCCTTCCTTAATTTGTAAGAATTCTTCTTCTTCAACGTCTTGGCTTGATTTTCCCACAGACGGCGTCAATGATGTGATTCACTATTTTTCGTGTTCGGTAGAATAGATATGTTGTGGAAAATAAATGAAGGACACCACAGTTTTACGTGGAAAACCTCCAAATCGAAGAAAAAACCACGGACCTAGTCCGGTATAAATCTTCACTCTAATATTGTATGGATTTACATGACTCGGACGCAAAATAAGAACTTTCAAAAAAACATAAGAATGAAAGACCGAACAGACTAATATCACACGCTCTCTTCGGTGTCTTTTCTTGCCTGGAAAGTTTCAACCCTTTGCAATGAGACTATCAGTGTGTATTTATAGTGTTGATCCTTGTAGTTGGCGCGCGAGAAATCCGGAACACGATCTCCTCTTATCGTGGCGCTATTGGATCAAGACGTGTCCGATAAATCCGCGATCCATTATTGCACGTTCGTTTGCACCGATTGATTTGTCAGTTATGTCCGGATCAGTATGCCGGGCAGGTATTATGTTCGGGGCTTTTTGTTCGGGATATCTGTTGCTCGGCGCTTGCACGAGATTTTACCGAAGAAACTGATTCATCATATGACATCACATGAAATCAGAAATTTATTATTATTAGTATTTTGGAAAACTACAATATGTGAATTACTCTCTCAGAACCCTGAAAAGATCAAGTATTATTACCTATGCCCACTACTCCTTCGCCAGAATCATACGAAATTTCCGAACCAAAATCAAATTTGTCATAATTTTGTTTTCTAAGGTAGACATTATTTTCCTTTTTTGAATGGCATGCAGGGCACACCATTGAGTGAGTGTTGATGGAGTCTCATTGTGGTAATCGGCGGACCCATTTGACCAGCAACTGCGCTACACAATTCCGAAGTTTTATCTCACTCGTGCCATAAAATCTATTTTCTTAATTATTGCTCCCCCCACTAATCCCCATTCACAATTCTCATTATTATTTTATATACTTCGGATTCATGATTTAATAATACTTTTGTAATTCCTGGAATTTGTGATATGGGTTGAAATTATAGATTTAAAATTATTTTTTTAGATAAAAAAAACTTTAATAGTGTGTGTGTGTTTGTGTGTATAAGATTAAATATAGAGATAGATACATCTACACCCCTCAACTTTAACGTAATTACGTAAACATTTCTTATGATTCGAAAAATTGCAAAAACCTCCCTCAAGTTAGGTTAGACATTATAGACAAGTCTTTGTAATTATGATATTTTTAGGAGATGTGATCGTAATAAAACCATTACTTTATATTTCGAATTGTTTATTTTAGATATAATTATTACTTACTCAAACTTTTTTTATTTTCCTAATAATTTTAATTTTTTAATCATTTTTATTCAATCTTATAAAATATCAATACATAACATAAAAAATTCAAAATTTATATATATATATCATTTAAATTTTTTAGTTAGAAATAACGATATTTTGTAATATTTTGAATTAAATCGGACCGAAAGTCAAATTAAAATTAATATGTTTGCTTGCCATTTTCTGAATTTACGTCAATAAATATTGATTTGCCAAAAACTACCGTAAAAACTTGATAATATATAATCACTGTACTTTCAATAAATTGTTTAAAATATAAATAATATATGATTAATAATTTGATAAACAAGATAAAAATCTAAACTTTAAAAACATACTACTCAAATACGAGTTCAACTAGTGAGCATTCGGTCAAAATCGAATCGAATTTGTGAAAATTGGACTTACTAAATTTGTTTTTCGATCAACCGAACTGAATGATTTTTACATTAAGCCGAACAAACCGATTCGATAAAACATCGATTGGCATTGAAGATCATGGTCTAAAACATATCATTTTAATTCAACATCTAAACATGTATCTAAAAGGTATCTGGCTAAACTAAACAGCTTGTGAAGTCTTATTTTAACAATAAGATGTTAAAATATTTGGATAAACTTATTTTAAATATGTTAAAAATGTTGATGTATTTGATATTACAATATCTTTTTATCATCATAATTACCAAAAAAAAGATATGATACTATGATAATATTAGTTAATTTTGAACGTATTTTTATATATAGTAGTTTTAAAATATTATCATTATTATGAAAACTAGTTTAAAGTTTAAAAATATTGAATAAATAATTCTTTGAAATAAATAAAAATAATAAGACACAATAGGGGTATAACTGTAATGCATAGTAGATTTGGTGTATATGTAATATTTTTGATAATTTTAAAGTACATATAGTATAGAGGGTGTATCTGTAATGTTTTAATAATTTTATATTACATATATAAGAGGGCAAAAACGTTTGACGGCGTTACATCAGATGGAAGGTCTCTGTAATTTTTCAAACTCGATTGGATGTTTCTATAATTAGGTTAAAATCGACGGTATTGACGTAATTATGCAGTAAATATAACATGATTATGGAATGGGAATCTAGAGTATAGTTTCGGGGTTGACGAAATTTAGACGTCTTTGTTTCATTGGCTTCCACCATTTGTGCTTTTTCACTCACTTAGTCAAACACGATTTAGTGGACTCACTATCAATAAATAGCATAAAACTATTACAAAATGTTAAAAAAAAATTGAACAGCATATGTTGGGTAGCAAAAATAATAATTATCTTTGTTTAGAAGGTGATAGAAAACGTTACGTTTTTGTTGTTATATGATTTAAAATATTAAAATTATACTGTTATTATAAACTATAATTTTAGTAAAACGACCAGTATATGATACTACATCATACTTCTTAATGATGTAATAGATTGTTATTGTTTCTACAAAATATACATAAGATTCAATTATTTTATTACAAAACACTTGTACGTTCAACTACAACCACTTGTATTTTCATGATCTTCCTAAATCATGATTTTTTTTTTCTATAAGATGGTCTAATATAGGTATTACTCCACTAAAATAATAATAATTATTATGTACAAAGATTTCAACTCGATCCAACTTTTACTATAAAAAACTATGTTCACCAAAAAAATATCACAATATATTTTACAATCAGCACTTCATTTTATATCGTAATTAATTATATCTAATCATGATTATAATATTTTTAAGTACATAAGAAAATTTTCTTTACGAAACGGGAATGATATCCGGATATCATGTCCAGTACGATCTCGGCCCTTACTCGAGCATAATCTCACCCAGAAGGGCTCAATCCGAAAGGAATATTCCCAGGAGGGGTATTTGACCACTTCTGAGCGCAGCACGGTATTATATGAGCAGGTCAGTATATATTATTTACAAAGAGTGATCAGCTCGGTATTCATAGGCTAGGCCAGTTGCGTTTCCCATCAGTATGCTCAGCTCGGGAAAGGTCTTCAGCCCTGCTGGATTGAACCAGGTAGCACGGGCTATACTCCCAACCTTAAACAGCTGTCTTGGTTTCCCCTTCAGAGTTCAGGGAGGTACTCTGGACACAAGTACGGTCCTCCACGCGGGAAACATCTAACTGAATTTTGTCTCATTAGGGGACCACTTGCCACGAGGACCAATCATATGGTGACTAGTATAGGGAATATTTTCTGGTATAAAAATCCCTCAAGTAGTGCGCCCTATACAGGTACAGTGTTTGTCGGTGGCCTCCCATAGGTCCCAGCCAAACACGATAGGGTATTCTTTCTCACCACCCCATATATATATGGCGTCGTCAGGTTAAGAAAGGGAGCTTCTCCCCCGCAAATAATGAACACGCGGAGAACGAATCAGGAGGCAAATAATGAACAACGGGCACCATCGGTGAATCGAGAAGGGCCACCACCTACAGCAGGCATAACAGTGGGTGCCTTGACTTAGGAGCAGCTCACACGCCTCATCTCAATAACGGTAGAAAAAGCAATGAAGCGAGCTATGGATCAATCTGAGAGCGGCCGAGGGGAGAGTATTCGGGAAAATGAACAACCCGAACAGGTAGCCACATCACACCCGTCGCCCACTGGAGGCTGCAACCTCGAAGTCGAGGTGGAGGAGTTAAGAAGGGAGGTCAGGGTAATGAAGAAGGGGATTGGAGGGCACAGTACTCTGAAAAAGGGTAGTCCCTTCTCCCAGGAGATAGTGGAGGAAAAGCTCCCAAGTAACTTCCGGCCCCCGAATGCTGGGGAATATGACGGAAGCACGGATCCGGAGGAACACTTGGGCAGATTTGAAAACGCTGCCATGCTGCATTGCTATTCAGACCGTTTAAAGTGCAAGGTTTTCGTTACGACCTTGGTAAGATCAGCCCAGCAATGGTTCAATCAACTCGAACCTTCTTCGATAACCTCTTTCTCGGAGTTCAGCTCGGCTTTCCTTCACCAATTCACCAGCAGCAAACGTTATAAGAAAACCTCGTTGAGCCTGTTTGAAATGAGACAGACAGAGGGCGAACCCCTTCGAGAATATATTCGGCGCTTTAATGTAGTCAGTCTGGAGGTACCTGCCTGCCCAGCAGAGATTTTGATCAGCGCCTTTACTCAGGGTTTGAAGGCAGGAGAGTTTTTCCGTTCTTTGATAAAAAGATCTCCTCCTACCTATGATGATCTCCTGACACGAGCTGAGAGGTATATTAATGTAGAAGAAGCCCAGAGTACAAAAATAAAAGAAGGTGCAAAAACTGGTGATAAGCAGTTCAGATCTGAAGGAAAAAGGCCCGCGGAGGATACCAAACTCGGACGTTTCTCTCAGTTTACGCCCCTAAAAGTCGCTAAAGATGGAGCTGTCAGGATTTGTGAGGAGCAAGACCCTCGAAGATCTCCGCGGACCGAGGACGAACCGAGCAAGGGGTTGGAGAATTATTGTGATTTCCATCAGATCGCTGGGCACAGCACTCGAGAATGTCGTAATCTGGATAGTGGACAGGAACTGGCCAGGAGGAATGACCCTTGATATAGGCAATGTATACCTCAACCAAACGTTCCCTATGATCCTTCACGAGAGAGGGGCCGAGGTCCATACCGAGGAAGGGGCAGAGATGGGCGTGCTAATTTTCGCGGCTCCTTTCAGGGCCGGGGACGTGGGCGGAGGCCAGTAAGGAGCCAAGAAGAGCAGGAGCTACCTAGGAATAACCCGCTCCCCCAAGGTTTTATCAACATGATCTCGGGGGGAGCTACTGATGGTGATTCTAATAGGGCTCGGAAGGCTATGAGTAGGAGAGAAATACTGAGCATAGGAAAGGTTGTCAATATTGAGGAGGAGGTAGTGATTAGCTTCGGTCCTAAGGATGTGGAAGGCGTGCAAACGCCTCACAATGATGCCCTCGTGATAAGGGCTACTGTAGCAAATTATGAAGTCGGAAGAGTCTTTGTGGATTCAGGGAGCTCTGTGAACGTATTATTCCAGGAGGCTTTCCAGCAGATGGAGTTAGGTGAGTATACTCTTGAGCAAATCTCTACTCCTCTCTTTGGTTTTGCAGGACATGCAGTGTACCCTCTAGGGCAGATCATCCTGCCCCTCTCCATGGGCCAAGGGGAGAGCCGGAAGACTCGTTTAACATGTTTTACTATCGTAGAAGCCCCGTCCTCCTATAACGTCATTTTAGGAAGGCCCGCGATGAATGAATTCAGGGCTATAGCTTCAACTTTCCACCAAAAAATCAAGTTCCCTGTTGGGATAAGGGTGGGAGAAGTAAAGGGAGACCAGCCCTCATCCAAGCGGTGTTACACTAGCACAGTAAGGGTGGAAGTGAATAGGTCAAAAAGGATGGACGACAGTGGTCCGAAGGATCAAGGGGTTCACCTCATACAAAGGTCTCGAGAAGGGCATGAAGTACACGCATTGTTGGAAGGAGAGGATGAGGTGGGTTTGGTCCCAGGACAACCTGAAAAAAAGATAAGGGTGGCTCGACCTCAGCTGGGACCTGAAACAAGATCTGTTGAGGTGCCTGTCAAAGTACGCGGATGTGTTCGCATGGTCTTCTGTTGAATTGATTGGGATTTGCCCGGAAGTTGCACAGCATCGGCTGAGTGTCGATCCGAAGGTTAAAATAATCAAACAAAAGAAGAGACATTTCGGACCGGAAAAAGACAAAGTCATAAGCCAGGAAGTTTGAACTTTGTTAAGAGCAGGGCAAATAAGGGAAGTCCAGTTCCCGACTTGGCTCTACAACGTAGTCCTGGTGCCAAAGTCGTCCGGGAAATGGAGGATGTGTGTTGATTTCAGGGATCTAAATAAAGCTTGCCCCAAAGATTGCTACCCTTTGCCCCGCATTGATCAGCTCGTAGATTCCACGTCAGGTTATGAGTTATTGTGCTTTATAGATGCTTATCAGGGGTATCATCAGATCCCCTTGGCCAAGGAGGATCAGGACAAAGTCAGCTTCGTCACCTCAGAAGGAACATACTGCTACGTGGTCATGCCCTTCGGCCTTAAAAACGCCGGGGCCACGTACCAAAGATTGATGGATAAAGTATTTGAAGGACAGACGGGACGGAATATTGAGGTATACGTCGATGACATATTGGTAAAATCCAAGGTTAGCTCAGATCTCGTACCTGACCTGGAGGAAACCTTTGTTACCCTGAAGAAGTTTGGGCTGAAGTTGAATCCTGCTAAATGTATGTTTGGGGTGAAGAGCGGGAAGTTTTTGGGTTTCGTAGTAACAGATAGAGGAATCGAAGTCAATCCCGAGAAGGTAAGGGCAGTGCAGGATATGGTTTCTCCCAAAAGCATAAGAGAAGTCCAGAAGCTGACCGGTCGAATTGCCTCCTTAGCACGGTTTATTTCCCGGTCAGCACATAAAAGCTATCCTTTCTTTCAAGTGTTGAGAAAAGCAAGGAACTTCGAGTGGAACGAGGATTGTGAGAGGGCCTTTGCTGATTTAAAGAGACACCTGACCGAGTTGCCGGTATTGGTCAAGCCAGGTCACGGAGAAAAATTATGGGTATATCTTTCGTCCACTGAGCATGCCGTTAGCTCGGTATTGATTAAACAGGAGGGACCGGACCAAAAACCAGTTTATTATGTCAGTCACGCTCTCCGGGGTGCCGAGCTCAGATATCCTGAGGTAGAAAAGCTAGCATTGGCTCTAGTCATAACTGCAAGGAAATTGAGGCCGTACTTTTTATCCCACCCTATCACGGTACTAACCAATAGTCAAATCGGGAGAATCATGACTCAGCCCGATGTATCAGGCAGATTGGTCAAATGGACTATTGAGCTGGGAGAATATGATATCTCCTACCAGCCCAGGGCGTCTATCAAAGGTCAAGCCTTATCCGATTTCTTTGCAGAAATGATTGGATCCGATCCGGAAGAGGCATGGAGCGTGTATGTGGACGGAGCCTCGAACAGCGAGGGATGCGGTGTTGGAATAGTATTGATCTCACCAATGGGCGAAAAAATAAAAGCTATGATCAAGTTAGATTTCCGGGTATCCAACAATGAGGCAGAGTACGAGGCAATATTAACTGGGCTCAAATTAGCTCGGGAGGTAGGTGCGCTTAAGGTGGTCCTTTATTCAGACTCCCAATTAGCGGCCCAGCAGGTAAAGGGAAATTTTGAGGTAAAAAGCGAGAAATTGATGGAGTATCTGAAGGCAGTCCATGAAATGTCTGAGAGTTTCTCTGAATGGAATATAGTACAGATACCTAGGGAGGAAAATCAAGAAGCCGGTCAGCTGGCAAAATGGGCCACGTCCTTAGGACCCATGTGTCAAAGAGAGGTCATTTGCCAAACCGTATTATTGCCATCAACTCAGCTGGCATCCAAACCTCCTAGTACGGAAAGTTGGATGACCCCCCTCATAAAATACCTGAGGAATGCCGAGCTGCCTTCTGATAAAAGGGAAGCAAGAAAGATAGAGAGACAGTCTTTTAGGTTTGCTCTAGTTCGGGATGATTTGTACAAGAGGTCTTTTGCAGGGCCTTTGCTCAGGTGCCTAAAGGAGGAAGAGGCTAAATATGTGCTCCACGAGATACATGAGGGTTGTTGCGGGGATCATTTAGGGAGCCTAGCCTTGGCACAAAAAACCATACTAGCAGGATACTTTTGGCCAACGCTGAGGAAGGATGCAGTGAAGGTCGTGGCTACTTGTGA
The DNA here is from genome assembly GCA_907163345.1 of Haberlea rhodopensis. Taxonomy (NCBI): domain Eukaryota; kingdom Viridiplantae; phylum Streptophyta; class Magnoliopsida; order Lamiales; family Gesneriaceae; genus Haberlea; species Haberlea rhodopensis. The sequence goes on along the minus strand of CAJQUN010000257.1, from coordinate 133,041 downwards.
AGGCTGCCAGAGGCATGGACGAATCCAACGACAGCCGGCTCAATTCATGAAGTCTGTAATATCAGCCTGCCCGTTCGACCAGTGGGGAATGGATATCGTGGGACCCTTCCCCATCGCCCCAAGACAGAAGAAGTTCCTGATAGTAGCCGTGGACTATTTCTCAAAGTGGGCTGAGGCCGAGGCTTTAGCCCGGATTACCGAGGAGGATGTGCTGAACTTCTTATGGAGGAATATTGTGTGTCGATTTGGGGTACCAAGGAAGTTGATTTCCGATAATGGGAGACAATTCCAGGGACGAAAGGTGACCACCTGGTGCCAGGAAATGAAGATCGAACAGGCCTTTACTTCCGTGGCCTACCCTCAGAGTAATGGGCAGGCGGAGGTCACCAATCGATCTATAGTACAAGCATTAAAAGCAAGGCTGTATGAGGTAGGAAAAGACTGGGTTGAAGAGCTTCCCAGTGTACTGTGGGCTTATAGAACTACGCCTCGAACTCCTACGGGGAGACACCTTTCAGCATGGTTTATGGTTCCGAAGCAGTCTTGCCCGCAGAAATAAGAGCGACCTCAGCAAGAGTCCAAGCTTATGACAACAACAATGATGAACGTCGAGCTCTAGATCTGGATATGATTTGCGAAAAAAGGGAGAGGGCCGTGATCAGGATGGAGTCTTATAGAAATAAGGTCATCAAAGCCTATAACAAACGAGTGATGCCTCGGAGTTTTCAGGTTGGAGACCTGGTACTCAAAAAGGTCAGTCAGTAGAAGTTAGAAAACTTGATCCTAAATGGGAAGGACCTTACAAAGTTATTCAGAAAGTCGGCTCTGGAGCATACTACCTGGAAGATGCAGAGGGAAAAAAGCTAAAGAGACCCTGGAATGCATTTCATCTTAGAAAATATTATTCCTAGGTATATATTTCTACAATGTATAAGCTCAGGAAATCAAGTTTTTAAATGAAGTTGTACTCAAAAATACGGTTCAGTATGCTGACTATAAAAGTTAAGGTCCGCCCTGACTATGAAAGTTAAGGTCCGCCCTGACTATGAAAGTTAAGGTCCGCCCTGACTATGAAAGTTAAGGTCCGCACTGACTACTATAAAAGTTAAGGTCCGCCCTGACTATGAAAGTTAAGGTCCGCCCTGACTACTATAAAAGTTAAGGTCCGCCTTGACTATGAAAGTTAAGGTCCGCCTGACTACTATAAAAGTTAAGGTCCGCCCTGACTATGAAAGTTAAGGTCCGCCCTGACTATGAAAGTTATGGTCCGCCCTGACTATGAAGGTTAAGGTCCGCCCTGACTATAAAAGTTAAGGTCCGCCCTGACTATGAAAGTTAAGGTCCGCCCTGACTACTATAAAAGTTAAGGTCTGCCCTGACTATGAAAGTTAAGGTCCGCCCTGACTATGAAAGTTAAGGTCCGCCCTGACTATGAAGGTTAAGGTCCGCCCTGACTATAAAAGTTAAGGTCCGCCCTGACTACTATGAAAGTTAAGGTCCGCCCTGACTATGAAAGTTAAGGTCCGCCCTGACTACTATAAAAGTTAAGGTTCACCCTGACTATGATAGTTAAGGTCCGCCCTGACTACTATAAAATAAAGGCCCGCCCTTACTATTTTGATGAGCCCTGATCCTTCCCAACATTAATTACCATGAACTAAGCTCAGATCAAGCAAAGGTTTTCCGTTTATAAGTAGCCCCGACAGGTCAGTATTGTTTTATACTTGTGATTCTTCAGTTATTACTTTAGTAAAATTTTATTTCCGGTTAGTAAACCAGTTAAGGGAAACATGTCTACAATCCAAAATTTCCATTAAGTAAAAAGGCGCTGATTACAAAATGGACATTCCTCCGAAAATAAATATGCAAAAAAAAAAAAGGTGGGGAGGGGGCAGTGACTGTGTAAAGAGCCTGGTCAGACATCCCGATCTATAAAGTCAGGGGGAATGTTATTCACAATGGTCTGTAGATCTAGAAAGTCATCCGGGTCTTTATCCTCTGGAGGGAATCCATGAGCCCTGAATTGATCCTTGCAGCCCTCAAAGCCGAGATCTAGAAATCGAAATGCCTTTGCTGCAAGGAGCCCCTTGAACTCCTCTGATTTCAGAAAAGCCTCCTTTCGACCGACTTCTCCGGCGACATAGGTTTCCAGCTCAGAACGAGCATTGTTCAGTTCGGCAGACGATTCGTTGAGGGCAGTCTCTTTCGCTTCAATAACAGATCGCAGTCGATTGACCTCAGCCCGGTATTTTGATAGTTCTACCTCTACAGTCGTTAGCCTGGCGTTGGCTTCCTTTGACTCAGCTACTGCAGCCTCAGCCCTATGTACAGCATCTCGGGCTTTCTTCCTGGCATCCGATGAGGATTGGCCATAATTGGATCCCCTCCTAACGCTTTCGCGTAACATCAGTAAGCCCTGGATAAAGATAACCTAGTAAGAAGATATCTATAAGGGAGCAGGTAAGAACAGTAAGAATGGATACCGATAGAGCTCGGGACAGCCCTTCTTGGGCCAGAGGCCTCCACTTCATCCCCGCCATGGCTTGTTGATCTGCGCCGGAAGTAATGCATTCCAATATCTCAGCCGGTAGTCCTGAGGGGGCTCCAGTGATCAAGCTGGTGGACTGTGTATACTCCACGGGAAGTCAAGGAGAACCAGGCCCGGCAGTCCGAGCCGACTGCGGGCTTTGAATAGAATCCCGGGATGTTTCAGCCTGTGGTCCTGGAGAGGTGGCCACCTCTTCCCGGGTCGAAGGACCAGGGATGTTCTCACCCCTTTTCCTTTTGAGCAGTGAGTTACCCCCACCCCCGCTCTCTTCCGATTGAAGAATAACTATCGGGGCAGCCTGGGGAGCAGGAGGCGGCGAGGAAGCTCGTCCTTCAGTGCGGGATTTTGGAACCGCCTTTCCTTTCCCTTTTTTCTGGGCAACCATGGCCGAGAGCATCTGGTTAAACGACATTTTACCTATATGGAAAAGAAAGACAGGTGAGTAGCCAGTTATAAGAAAATAAAGGCATGTTAACTGAGGACGCACCAGGAAGAGGACTAGCTGGGTAAGAGCTCAGCCTGTATCGCCTGAGTACGTCCTCCCGGATTAGTATAGTTGTATCAAATTGTCGGCGCCCAATGGTTGACATAACCTTCTGATAGAATATGTCTTCTTTGTACCGATACGGAAGGGGACGACCCGGAGGGAGAGAGTCTCTCCAGGCCATTGGGCAAGACCAAGGTCTGGGCGGCTTGACAAAGAAAAATGTTTCCTTCCACCCTTTGTGAGAGCTCGGGATTTTTTCCAAAAATTTACACGAAGGCCTGGAACCAAAATAGAATAGACCAGGGAAAGTGGTGTTTTTGACACTAAAGAAGTAGTGTAGAAGAGGCGGAGAGAAGGGGAGGTTGAGAGATTGAAACAAGGCGACTACGGCTGCCATGATCTGGTAGGAATTGGGGCTAAGTTGGCTGAGGGAAACGCAGAAAAAGGTGGAAACTTCTTGATACAAAGCAGGAATGGGGAAGCGTAGTCCACTCCTGATCTGCTCAACAAAGAAAGGAAAAAACCCCGGAGGGGGCAAATGGGGACGGTCACCCGATCATGGTATTTGAATCTCGTGGTCGGGAGGAATGACATGACGACGGAGAAGAGTCTCCGCCTCAGATGAAACCCGAGAGCTAAGAACCTCGTACCATGGTAGCCCAGCCCGCACTAGATCTCGAGGATCAACCTCGAAGTTCTGGGGGGAGGGATCATGGGTAAAAATAGGGGGGACTTGAAGAAGAGGAACGGCAGTAGTAATTGGCTCTGCCTGGCCACTAAGGGTCGGAGAGCTCGACAGCCCCGACCCCGAGGCATCGGCGGCCGATCCCTTAAGGGCAGCCCCGGAAGTCGACGACGTTGAGGTAGACATGAAAAAATAGATATAAAAGCAAGGACGAAAAACTTACAGAAAAAGCTGGGCAGACGGAGCGGAAGGAGGCGAAGAAAGAAGAAGTGGTGCGAATGAGAAGTGAGGTTTAATTTATAGGCGCCCGGAAGGATTGGGCCGTTAGGGCCAGGCTCATTTCAATGGCCAAGATCAAGGGAGTTCAAACGTCTCAATTGTGGATGATGACGCATGGCAGCCGCATCGATTAGCCATACATCAACGGTCACATCTGACTGACACCTGTCTTGTCAAGGGTTAGAAATTTGAATTTGATAGCTCGGTTCAGGCCTCGGTCTATGTATAGTCGAGAACAGCGTTACTCTAGCTCGACTAAGAGGGGATACTCATGATATCCGGATATCATGTCCAGTACGATCTCGGCCCTTACTCGAGCATAATCTCACCCAGAAGGGCTCAATCCGAAAAGAATATTCCCAGGAGGGGTATTTGACCACTTCTGAGCGCAGCACGGTATTATATGAGCAGGTCAGTATATATTATTTACAAAGGTGTGATCAGCTCGGTATTCATAGGCTAGGCCAGTTGCGTTTCCCATCAGTATGCTCAGCTCGGGAAAGGTCTTCAGCCCTGCTGGATTGAACCAGGTAGCACGGGCTATACTCCCAACCTTAAACAGCTGTCTTGGTTTCCCCTTCAGAGTTCAGGGAGGTACTCTGGACACAAGTGCGGTCCTCCACGCGGGAAACATCTAACTGGATTTTGTCTCATTAGGGGACCACTTGCCATGAGGACCAATCATATGGTGACTAGTATAGGGAATATTTTCTGGTATAAAAATCCCTCAAGTAGTGCGCCCTATACAGGTACAGTGTTTGTCGGTGGCCTCCCATAGGTCCCAGCCAAACACGATAGGGTATTCTTTCTCACCACCCCATATATATATGGGGTCGTCAGGTTAAGAAAGGGAGCTTCTCCCCCGCAAATTTCTAGCTAAATGCTTATTTCCATATTACATAAAAAAGAACCCTGATTTGATCGTCGGAAAGATCCATCGGAGATCACTCTCTGGTCTTCTTCCAACCTTTTCTTTTCAGGACCGCTCACTTCCAATAAGGGAGGAGCTATTGTTAACCAAGATAACCCACTATCAAAATCCGAGTTAACAGGGAAAGAGGGTGGGAACCGGGGAATTTTATACCGTCGGAGTGGACCTAACCAGCCGACAGTTCCCGTTTGAACGGGACAACGTGGGATGTATTTTGAGGAACCTTTAACAAGCTTTCTTTTTTCTTTTCTTTCTTTTTTTTCCCTTTAATTTAAAGAAATCCTTAAAAATAAATAGGCAATGATGATTGATCCAACAGCATGCGAGAACTGGTGGTGCCACCGGCTCCAGCCGCCACTATCGCCACCACTGGTTGCCGGTGATTTCAGGGAATTACTCTCATCATTTTATTTTATTTTTTTTGTACTTGGGTATTGTTTAAGTTAGGGATAAGAGTACGATGCTTTTAGAAATTAATTTAATTTAATGTTTAGTTGGTTTTTTGTCACAAAATTATACCATTATATTTATCTCCTTTATTGTAATTGTGTAAAGAAATGAAATATATGATATTTCTCACCTTTTTTCTAATATTACGAAATTTGAAATTCTCTCCAAAAATTTATCTTACTTCCTATAATTTAATTCAAAAAATTTGAATTCCCACCCCTCATGAGGTGACCGATATGATGGAGTAGGTGAGCGCCGAGGCCTTTGATCATGAGTTCGATTTCCCCTATCAACATTGAGTATGTTACGTCGAGCTTGCCTAATACGGTGTACATAGCTGGCGTAGTTTACAGACTATTACGTCATCTCGAGGGTTTACACAGTCAGCACCCAAAAAAGTGTTGTGGATACGGATTGAAATTGCCTCCAAAATTTTAAATTTCTTCCACTAGTTAGTGATAATATTTTAGTCATTATAATAATTTATAAAATTAATCCACAATTTTAAAATCATATCAAACACTATATAACTTATCACACTATATATTTATCATCATCTCGTAATTTTAATCATTCACATACTTATCATATCTCTAACTTCAAACTGTATCTAAGTTAACTTTATTGATTTTTTTGTTTTATTTAAAATAAAATAATCTTTTATTTAGAAAATAATGGACAATATTACTAATTAAATATTACTATTTTAAGGGTAAAATTAAAAGGATAGTGTAGGTGAATTTAACTTTTTTAGCTTTTTTATAAATCTAATGTCAATTTTCTTATGATCATAACAAGAATTTTGACAAAGTTAGATCTTAGGATTTTGATTTTTTTTTTTAAAGTAAACATTGTATTTTCATTGGACCAATATTAATGCTATGAGCTCGTATTCCCACTTATCCACCATTTGTCTTCCACTTATTTCATCTTCTTTGCTTTAATTACCATTCTTTCTTTAGTCTTTACCGTTAGATTGTTGGAGTGCGATAATTGTTCCTGCTTGGAGAGCAATCGAAGCATGGCGCTTGAGTTGTTATACGATTTAAATATTAGAGTTACATTGTTACCATTATTTATAACTTTTCGTAAAGCGGCAAGCGCTTGATCCTAAAATTGGTATTAGAGAAATGTCACGTGTTCGATCCCATGAGTTGTAATGTAGTATAATTATTAAGACGGCTATTATTGGAGTGCAATAATTGTTCTTATTTAGATATCGATCCAAGTGTGACGCTTGGATCGCTAAGCGTTGTTTGATCGTACAATAAAATTAAGTTATATAATATTTATTTGTTTGTGTTTTTCGATTTTCCATATGATCTTATTTGTTAATAAAATAAATTGAGTAGCTTGGAATGGAGAATAAATAATGATATTATTATTTAAGTATGAGAAAGTCAAATCTAATGCAGCGGCGAGTGTCCCAGGTGTGGGCCTGACGCCGTTACTGGGACTTAAAGACTAGTGGGCCAAACGCCGTTAATGGGACATAGCGAGCCGCCCAGTGAGAAAGAAAGGGTAAAGAATCGTATCCTTTTTATATTGCGAGCCGGCGTGTAGACTGTGGTTGAGCCTCGGTTTATTACCAGTTTAGGCTGGCTGTATAAACCAATCAATTTGGCGAAAACGATTGTTAGTGAAAGATATATATGTTGTAAGCAACAATTACCTTAATAACAAAAACGATTGACATATAGTATTTTATTTTCGTATGATATAAAATATTTGAGTCATTTTATAATACGTTGAGAGTGAAAACCACATGATCCAAATACGTAGAATTGTAGGTAAAAACAATAGACGATTTATTAAAATAAAGGACCTTTATTCGTTTATTTATTTTATTTTTAAGAAGAGAGTGCTAGCATAAAAGGTCATGATTGGAAGGATTGCTGGACGTAGTGGGTTCCAAATCATTCATTCAAATCTAAGCTAATTGTTTAGGCAATTTTCAAATCCACAAGTTTTAAATTTTTCAACTTTAATTTAAGTATATTTTGAACCAAAAAAGATATTTATAATCTTTTATTATGGGGATAATTTCAACTTTAATTTTCTAATCATACTTTTCCAGTGAAATACTTCAATCCCAACGCACTGTCATTTCTTTTATTTTTCAGTCTCTTTTATTTTTACTTCTTTCTAATCTATACTTTCTTTAATGGCTTTTATTTTCACCTTAAATTTGATTTTAGAATATTAATCATAATATATTAATCTATACATTGTTCAGTATTTTACACATACAATATGTGAAAATCCGTTTTTGTCAACCAAACCAACAACTAGAGTTTTGGCCAAATTATAATTACAGTTATTTAAACCAACCCAACTACTTAAATTTTTTAATCAAGTCAAATATTGAGTAGAGGTAATGTGAAGCCCGGAAATTAATGGTGTTAATCTCGGAGTGATAATGATCCTTAATGGATTTTAATTATGACAATTATGAATTAATTGCAGTGTTGGAACACCGAATGATGTTAAATCGGGCATTTCGGATCGTTGGATCCAAAGGTTGAGATTGTATTCTCATCGTGGTGAAAAACCTTGGAATTGGGTTTTTGGTGGTATCTGGGGTCCGGGGTACTTTGTATTGGGATTGGTATTGAAAATGGTGATTGGAGATATGATTTTTGAAAACAGATGATTTTTAATGGGTCATGATGTATTTGTGAAGGAAATGGTATTTTGAAGCCTTTGTGCTATATATACCAAGTGGACTCGATGATTCGTCATTGCACGAATTCTCCCACCTCTCTCTCCTCACGCCTGCGACTTCCCCTCTCCCCAAACCCCTCTTTTCCCCTTTTGAAGAAATGACTGGAATCTCGGCTCGGGAGCCGAATTTCTCGAAGATAACAAGGTATTATCCTTCCCCTCGTCCTTATCTTCAATTTGACAGTAGTATTGTGGAGTATGGTTTAGAATTATGTTGAGATTGAGTTTTGAAATTTTAAAGATTTTGGATTGGTATGTTTTAGGGAGATTTGTGGCTTTTGTGTTGGGGATTAATGGTGTATTGGGTGTCGGGGTGGTTTATTTGGAGGTTTTAAGCCATAAAACGCCATTTTGGAGCTTGTTCAGAGCTCGCCGATCGATCGACACCAGGGGCTCGATTGATAGCGCGTATTTCAGAAAATGGAAGACGGTGAACAGTGATTCACGGTCGATCGAGCTAGACTACCGATCGATCACGGGTGCGTGGCGATCGATCGGCCCGTCTCGTCGATCGATCGAGCGCGAGGGAAATTTTGTGCCAATCTTGATGTGGCTCTCGATCGATCGAGAGCTGATGTTCGATCGATCGAGAGGCCTGGATTCATGGCATATTTTGGGTTGATGTTATGGAATCGATGCATGCTTCGCCCGGGGTCTTTTTGAATGGTTAATCGTCATTGATTGATGATATTTTTTTGGGGATTGTAGACGTGCTTGGGCACGTGGTAGCATGCTTGTTTTTAATTGCGAGTTGTTAATGCTCTTAGCACATGATTCTTCGGGTCACGGAACTCAAGCAGGGTTGATTCGAACTACGGAAATATAAGGTACGTATGACGTACGAGCATAGCTTTAATATATTATTGCAATTGTGGTGCATGATATAATATGATTGTGGTGAATCGATGGACATTATGAAATGTATGGTGCCGCTATGGAGCGAGCAATATTTAGGATGTCGTCGCTACGGAGCGAACATCGATTAGGATGCCGCCGCTGTTGAGCGTGCGTGGTAATTGAACTATGGCTTTAATGTTTAGATACGTGGGATATCTATTAGCCATTCGTATTTGATATGGTGTAAGGACCCCAAGCCCTTAAACCTTGATTAGTGTATTAACCACTATGTGTGGTACATGCTTTCTATAAAATGTCAATCGGGAAGCTCTGATGATACTTAATCATTGCCTGTCAATTACAAAATTTCCTGTAATACTCAATGTTATAAGATCATCATCCTGACAATAAAAGACTCATATGTTTGCCCTTTACCAACCCCTTGGTGCCACTTTTCACATTGTAAACTTTTATAAAAATTTGGGCAGAGTCTCCCCATAAATAGAGCTATCCAAAAAAAAAGAGTACAACACATAACAAAATTCCCGGCCAGGGAAAGCATAATACTCAACAGAAAGCAGCAATACAAGTAAATTCCCAGCCAGGGAAGACACCACACATAATACACCAATGACTCTCATATCATTCTAGCAATTCAACCTCTAATTGCATGCAACCTTAAATGAAAGAGAGATAGGCTCATGCCTTTATATACAATCCATATACTAGTATAATCGTGCTCACATGCGAGCATCATGAATATGTATAAATCCTCAGGTGTATATATAGGTACTCTATACGATACCGTGCTCCATCAAGCCCTGGTACCACGATCCTGGGAGTACCTCAAATCAACAGCTCGAGCTCAGCTCTATAGCCATCGATGTACCTGTCCACCTGTCCCAACAGAGACAGCCCCCAACGGGGTGAGCATACCAATACACAAAATCCCATAATCATAATAATGAAATTCATAATTTACAACAAAGGTAAATGCTAATGAATTTAAATGATACTCCCTGGATGGCAACCTCATCCGGGATTCCGTGTACTGTCCCTGTTCTCACAATCATCAAACTCATCAAACCTCATAAATCAGTAAACCAACACATTGATTTACACATCGCATGCCTGATTCTCAAATATCAATAATGAATGATTCCAAGTTCATATACATGCAAATATAGATATATCAATATCTAATATTGATTTCATAATCTCGCTTTCCATTATACCTAGACATCTCAAATGTCTCATAATGAATACATGATTCTACGAACCTAGACATCTCAATGTCTCACGAAGAATACATGATTCTACAAACCTAGACATCTCAAATGTCTCATAATATAGTCATATAAACCCAGTACCCCTTATATCATGTAAGAGTCATCCTACTCTAGTGTCACGCACGCTACAAGCTGCGATATCAAGATTTGGGTCATTCCTTGGCCATATCAACATATATGTATAACCATACGCAAAACATTCAATGCAATCAAAAACACCTTATGCATTTCACATATATATAGTAATGCTCGTACGTCGCACGTACCTTAAATTACCGAAGTCCGAGCCAAACCTTGCTCGAGTTCCATGCCCCGAGGAATGATGTGCTAACACGACAAATAATTCACAATTAATTACGAACATGCAACCCATGCTCAAGCACACCCATATCCCTCAAAATGTTGTCAACACACGACAATTATCCTCTTAAAAGACTCGGGGCAGGGTACATGCAGGGAAGGAAATAAATGAGACAATATCGAAATTTGTTCAAGAATGCCCTACAAAAATCGAACCCTAATCTCACAATTTCGAACCCAATTAAATACCATAATTCATCTAAAATGTCAATTAAGCTATCCAAGCAAGAATTAACATCCCTTGACAAAAACCCCCAATTTTCGAACTCAACACCCTTAAATTCGAACCCAAACAAGCCCTTAAATTCGAACCCTTAAAATCCTTCAAATTCGAACACAATAAAGGCATGGAAATACACGAAAAAGACGAACAAGGGGTAAGGGAGGTTACCCAACGAAAATCGGAAGCAAAATCGTTCGAAATCGATGAACCCTAACTTTTGGGGATCGACGCCTTTCTTCAAAATCCGAACGAGAAACGCGACGAAACCTTCAATTGCCGGAGGGGAAAGGAGCGCCTGGACGAGACGAAGCCGTGGGTAGGTCGGACGCGCCGAACGGCGGCCGGACGGCGGCGGGCGAAGCGCCTGAAGCGGCGAAGGCGCAGGGCAGACGGAAAGATCGCGCGCGGGAAGAGGGAGGAGAGATTTGGGGCTGAAATGATTTTTTTTCTTAAAATTTTGGGTTCAACTGCTATATATAGCAAAAATACCCCGAAAAAATAATAGCCCCACAAATACATCATGATTCCTTAAAAATCATCTGTTTTCAAAAACTCTCTCTCTAACTCCAAAACCCTCTACCGGTGCTCACATAGCACCCGAGATTCCGAGACACATCAAAAATCCAACTCTTAGGTTTTACACCGTAATGTGAATACAATCTCAACCTCTGGATCCAACGATCCCAACTGCCCAAATAAACGAGCCCAGAAGGCCCAACACCTCGAATAAATTCCAAATCGCCACGTAAAACCACTTTAGGGATTATTAACACTACGGGATTAACACCTATAATCCCTGGTCATCACAATATCCCCCACTAAAAGAATTTCGTCCTCGAAATTAGCACTGGTGTATCACGTAACACCCAGGCTACACAACAACATGAAGCCATAACCTCGATTCCTGACCATATCAGAATCGTATTAATAAACGCGAGGATACTTACCTCTCATCAAACTCTGAAACGGAGCGACTTACCAAAACCAACCTATCACCCAAGAGGCAAAACGTACCTCGATGCGAGTCATCCCAAAAGTCAGCCTCATGACTGCAAAACAACCAATACATACGACTGTAGATCGGACAGTCATCCTTCGATCTAATACTACAGTACGAACACGTCCTGAATGACACCTCAACCGTAAGAACGTTGACCTCGTGTCAAACTCTGGAGTGGAGTAGACTTCCAGATCCATCATAACGTCAAAGAGTGTCAGTACAACTCAACGCTAATAATCCAAAAGCAGTTAGTCAACTGAAACTGTAAGGATTCGAATCGCTCCTGATTCTATCGTAGATATCATCCAATGACATCTTTACCAAGACTCACGATCTCTAACATACATCGTTACGAGGGAAACACTAGTACAACCACGGTGTACACATACCAAACCTGGTTTCCACTTTCAAACTTCCTCCATCGAAGGAGTAGTCGCCTCATTGCAACTTAATTTGGGCAACTCACGGCCACAAATTCAAACAAAAGACATCTCACAAGATGTCCACCTCCGGATGTTCCAAGAATCACGTCCTGATCATAAATAACAACCGAGACTCCGCAGAGTTTAAATTTCTTAAGGGGCATGCAATAAACCCATTGCATCCTCAACGCTTGTGTCGTCAGCGACACTCAACCAATCCGAAATCCTGCCATCCCTTGAAAATCCTCGGATTTAACAATCCAAACTTGGGAAGGCTGTCGCATAACTCGAAGGAAAACACCAACAAGGGAAATACCTTAACCCTCACAAGAAAATCCCTCTTCAAGGGAGTCAACTAACTTCACGATTATCCCTCATAATCATCGTGCCATGGAGATTCCCAATCTCAAGGTGTTCCATATCTCACATCAGAGATTTAACCATCCTAAAATAGCATAACTCTATGCTTAACAGAGAGGAAATCAATAACTGGCATCCGTATACTCACCGGTATACCTGCCTAAGCACTGATATCGCATGCATACTTAATGCACTCGGCTCGGGTATTTACCACATATCCCTAAGCCCCAAACACAACCGTCAATTCTGAGTCATTCCTTACTCAGTGGAGGATGATAATCGACGATTAATAATACACGGTGTGATTCCCAAAATCAACACCACTTGCACTAACTTACCGAATCTTTCAAAGATTCCCAAATAGGTATAATACTACCTCCTTCCTCGCAAGGAACCGCCATTGAACTCGAGATCCACAAGTCTCGAACCATCGTTCGGAAAAACTGGATATAATAACACCCATTGTATCCCTAATACACGGGTTCCCTTAGATTGAGTCAATAACGACCTGATGACTCTCTTGTTGGTACTCCAACATCCTGAGCTGTCCCAGACAAGTCTCCAAGATTAAACATAAACGTATACACGTTTCAGTGAGGCATGAACAACCTTAACCTCAATGACATGGTGACTACTAGAGTCCACCACAATCCACATCGTATCACCTTACGATTTGCCAAACTTGGTTCCAACGAGCAGTGTAACGGCTCTAGCAAGCCCATCATGGTGCTACACACACGCGGCAGACAACCTAGTCTCTGCCTCTTTAGGTTTACCTCAAACCTACCAATAAGACGGACGTTTCCACATGGTATAACATACTATGGGAGGAAAACTCAATAGAGTAGTGGGTCTTTATCCAACATTCCTCAATGCCGATACACCCTGGACACTCCAATGTCCCTATGTACTTAACATAACCTGATCCTACTCCCTTAGGACCCATCCTACACCCTCAAGGGTGGTGTGACCATGTCTACCACATGTCACATCGACAGAAAGCGAGTAATTTCCTCCATGATTACTCCTGTCGTCAAATCACATGGCCAAAAGCCATTCCAACGAGCATACCTCAAGGGTATCACCACTCGTAATATGATCACCCCAATCGTAAGCTGCGGTACAATCACATGTACAGCGCATCCATCCATTCCTCGAGCAACCCGCTCGGTATAAGGGTCACGTCAATCGGTGCCGCACACACCACCTTGTGCTCGGTACTGGCACCCAAGGCATACCACAGAATACGTATACTCAACGCATCAATCATCGTAACGATGATGCATGTCTAATAAGACATCTCCTACACCATCGTCATCGTCATCCTGTGACGACACATGCCAACTCATGGCATCTAAAACATTGCCAACTAGTGACGATACATGTACATCAGCGTATGTCATCCACTAACATGCTAGTAAAATAGGCATAATAAAACATGTATATCAATGCATGCCAGCTACAATAAAGCTAATAAAATAGCAATATCTCATACCTCATCGCTAGCAATATAGCGTCATACCTGTCTCCGTCGCTCAATAATAGTGCGTAATCAGCACCCATCGCTCGAAGGCGGCAAAATCCTGTGCTGAGTACATAGCGGCACAATCCCTCGCTATAGAATCGACGGTATGACACCTCGTCGGATAATAAGTGGCATGAAACCTCGCTATACCCTGAGCATGAATCATCGTCCACATAGTAGCGGAAAGAGGCATCGCTATCAATGCCTGGCGGTATAAACCATCGCCAATCAATATAGCGGAATGAACCGTCGCTATAAATACACCTGGCGGAATGAACCATCGCCAATAAATATAGCGGAATGAACCATCGCTATCAATACACCTGGCGGAAGAACCATCGCCAATAAATATAGCGGAATGAACCATCGCTATCAATACACCTGGCGGATAGAACCATCGCCAATAAATATAGCGGAATGAACCATCGCTATCAATACACCTGGCGGAAAGAACCATCGCCAATAAATATAGCGGAATGAACCGTCGCCAATAGATATAGCGGAATGAACCATCGCTATAAATACACCTCGAATTGAGTCACTTATCAGTAGTGTATTTCAATGCTTCTCACTACTCCATATAAGCGGAATCCTTCCTCGCTTCATATGGACCTTAGTGCAAGCATTGAAATCCTCACTAGGATAACCTGGACTCGTGAAATATCAGTGCATTTCAATGCTTCTCACTACTCCATATAAGCGGAATCCTTCCTCGCTTCATATGGACTTTAGTGTAAGCATTGAAATCCTCACTTTATATTTCACAATATACATATGCAAAACGATGCGTATCAACATGTATCATATCATAATGCACTATCTTATGCATACCTTGATTTACCTTGTGTTAAATGACTAACCACATAATACATGTTGCCCTTGGGATGCCCGTGCATATGTATAATCATCATTCCTTTTCGTATTCCTTATTTCCTGTAACCTGCAACCATCAGGGTTAACAACAATAGCCATATACGCTATGCATCAACATTCAATACATAATAAAAACGCATTATAAGAATGTATGGTTTCATAAATAAATGTCATGACATCCTTCCTCTTTAAATCCATATTTCATCTTGAGCCCTTATCATTAGTACATTTTAATGCTTCTTGCTACTCCATGTAAGCGGGACTCTTCATCGCTTCCAATGGACTTTAGCGTTGCTACTCCATGTAAGCGAGACTCTTCATCGCTTCCAATGGACTTTGGCGTTGCTACTCCATATAAGCGGGATTCTTCATCGCTTCATATGGACTTTAGCATTGCTACTCCATGCAATGGACTTTAGCGTTGCTACTCCATGTAAGCGGGATTCTTCATCGCTTCCAATGGACTTTAGCGTTGCTACTCCATGCAATGGACTTTAGCATAAGCCATTAAAATCCTTACTAAGATAACTTTGACTCAAGAAATACACCTCTTATATTTCACAACATGCATATGCAAAAACAATGCACAATAACATATATCATAACCTTAATGCACCACTTTGCATTCATCATGTGTCAACAAGACAACATAAAGTACATGTTACCTCGGAAATATCCTTATTAATGCCATCCTATCGTGTTCCACACGATTCCTGCAACCACAATGGTTAGAAATACCACTTTTCATATCATAATAGCACATAAACAATTTGTTATGTCATACAACATTGATGCCATCATGCATAAATATGTGCTATCAATAACTTCCTAGGCCCTTAACAGCCCCAATGAGCAACCACTGCTCTGATACCACTAATGTAAGGACCCCAAGCCCTTAAACCTTGATTAGTGTATTAACCACTATGTGTGGTACATGCTTTCTATAAAATGTCAATCGGGAAGCTCTGATGATACTTAATCATTGCCTGTCAATTACAAAATTTCCTGTAATACTCAATGTTATAAGATCATCATCCTGACAATAAAAGACTCATATGTTAGCCCTTTACCAACCCCTTGGTGCCACTTTTCACATTGTAAACTTTTATAAAAATTTGGGCAGAGTCTCCCCATAAATAGAGCTATCCCAAAAAAAAGAGTACAACACATAACAAAATTCCCGGCCAGGGAAAGCATAATACTCAACAGAAAGCAGCAATACAAGTAAATTCCCAGCCAGGGAAGACACCACACATAATACACCAATGACTCTCATATCATTCTAGCAATTCAACCTCTAATTGCATGCAACCTTAAATGAAAGAGAGATAGGCTCATGCCTTTATATACAATCCATATACTAGTATAATCGTGCTCACATGCGAGCATCATGAATATGTATAAATCCTCAGGTGTATATATAGGTACTCTATACGATACCGTGCTCCATCAAGCCCTGGTACCACGATCCTGGGAGTACCTCAAATCAACAGCTCGAGCTCAGCTCCATAGCCATCGATGTACCTGTCCACCTGTCCCAACAGAGACAGCCCCCAACGGGGTGAGCATACCAATACACAAAATCCCATAATCATAATAATGAAATTCATAATTTACAACAAAGGTAAATGCTAATGAATTTAAATGATACTCCCTGGATGGCAACCTCATCCGGGATTCCGTGTACTGTCCCTGTTCTCACAATCATCAAACTCATCAAACCTCATAAATCAGTAAACCAACACATTGATTTACACATCGCATGCCTGATTCTCAAATATCAATAATGAATGATTCCAAGTTCATATACATGCAAATATAGATATATCAATATCTAATATTGATTTCATAATCTCGCTTTCCATTATACCTAGACATCTCAAATGTCTCATAATGAATACATGATTCTACGAACCTAGACATCTCAATGTCTCACGAAGAATACATGATTCTACAAACCTAGACATCTCAAATGTCTCATAATATAGTCATATAAACCCAGTACCCCTTATATCATGTAAGAGTCATCCTACTCTAGTGTCACGCACGCTACAAGCTGCGATATCAAGATTTGGGTCATTCCTTGGCCATATCAACATATATGTATAACCATACGCAAAACATTCAATGCAATCAAAAACACCTTATGCATTTCACATATATATAGTAATGCTCGTACGTCGCACGTACCTTAAATTACCGAAGTCCGAGCCAAACCTTGCTCGAGTTCCATGCCCCGAGGAATGATGTGCTAACACGATAAATAATTCACAATTAATTACGAACATGCAACCCATGCTCAAGCACACCCATATCCCTCAAAATGTTGTCAACACACGACAATTATCCTCTTAAAAGACTCGGGGCAGGGTACATGCAGGGAAGGAAATAAATGAGACAATATCGAAATTTGTTCAAGAATGCCCTACAAAAATCGAACCCTAATCTCACAATTTCGAACCCAATTAAATACCATAATTCATCTAAAATGTCAATTAAGCTATCCAAGCAAGAATTAACATCCCTTGACAAAAACCCCCAATTTTCGAACTCAACACCCATAAATTCGAACCCAAACAAGCCCTTAAATTCGAACCCTTAAAATCCTTCAAATTCGAACACAATAAAGGCATGGAAATACACGAAAAAGACGAACAAGGGGTAAGGGAGGTTACCCAACGAAAATCGGAAGCAAAATCGTTCGAAATCGATGAACCCTAACTTTTGGGGATCGACGCCTTTCTTCAAAATCCGAACGAGAAACGTGACGAAACCTTCAATTGCCGGAGGGGAAAGGAGCGCCTGGACGAGACGAAGCCGTGGATAGGTCGGACGCGCCGAACGGCGGCCGGACGGCGGCGGGCGAAGCGCCTGAAGCGGCGAAGGCGCAGGGCAGACGGAAAGATCGCGCGCGGGAAGAGGGAGGAGAGATTTGGGGCTGAAATGATTTTTTTTCTTAAAATTTTGGGTTCAACTGCTATATATAGCAAAAATACCCCGAAAAAATAATAGCCCCACAAATACATCATGATTCCTTAAAAATCATCTGTTTTCAAAAACTCTCTCTCTAACTCCAAAACCCTCTACCGGTGCTCACATAGCACCCGAGATTCCGAGACACATCAAAAACCCAACTCTTAGGTTTTACACCGTAATGTGAATACAATCTCAACCTCTGGATCCAACGATCCCAACTGCCCAAATAAACGAGCCCAGAAGGCCCAACACCTCGAATAAATTCCAAATCGCCACGTAAAACCACTTTAGGGATTATTAACACTACGGGATTAACACCTATAATCCCTGGTCATCACATATGGATTCTATTAATATTGCAAACTGGTAATTGGGAACACGGACCTAGTTAATCAAGGTAATGATTAACTGGCTATTAGGAATTTGATGGTTTTGGTTGTTTTGAGAACAGGGACAGTACATGGAATCCCGGATGAGGATGAGGGAGCATCTTTTATATTTCATAGCATTTACATTTTTTGTAAATTATGAATTGTATTATTGTGATTATCGGTTTGGTGGTATTGGTATGCTCACCCCGTGTGGGGGCTGTCTCTGTTGGCGCATGTGGAACAGGTACAAGGGTAGCTCCGGAGTTGAGATCGAGTTGTAGATTGGAGGTACTTCCAGGATCGATGTACCGGAGCTGATATCTTGTATGGTATTTTATACATTAGATATACACACGCATATTTGAGACTCGCATGTGAGTATTATTATGTGTATTTGGGTTGTATAAAGAAGCCAATGGCCTTTCTCTTTTCATTTATGTGTTGCATGCAATTATTTAGGAATTGCAAAATGAATTGAGGACATGTTAGTGTATTATAAGGACGCATGCTGTGTACGTGGACTTGGTTGAGGGAAAACCGGTAATTTGAATGGGAAATGCAAGAAATTTTTATAGATGGTATGTTACGCCATGACTGCATGTAATCTAATTCTCCTGATATATGATTGTATACACTGAATGCATTATTTAATACACATATAATGGGTTAAGGGCTTGGGGTCCCTACATTAGTGGTATCAGAGCAGTGGTTTGCTCTTTGGGGCTGTTGAGGGCCTAGGAATATATTGATGGAAATGAATAGCACATAAGTATGCATGCGGGTAGTTAGTGTTGTGTGGCACAACTATATCACAACTATATTGCTTATGTGCGTTTTTTATATTGTTCATAATTAGAAAATGTTGTTGCTAACCATGATGGTTGAAGGGTCATATGTGACATGGATTATGCATTGCGGTTTCATATATATTGGAGTGATGATTTTAATGCTTTGCTGCTAAATGTTGAAGCGAGGGTATTACTGCATGTCACATTTGAAGCGAGGTGCTTTAAAATACACTCATTGTGATTGTATATATTAGAGTGATGATTTTAATGCTTTGCCGCTAAATGTTGAAGCGGGGGTATTGCCGCATGTCACATTTGAAGCGAGGTGCATTAAAATACACTCATTGTGGTTGTATATATTGGGGTGATGATTTTAATGCTTTGCCGCTAAATGTTGAAGCGAGGATATGCCGTTTATCACATTTGAAGCGAGGTGCATTAAAATACACTCATGGTGATGTATATTGGGATATGGATTATGCATTGTGTTACAGGTATAGATGGATGCTTGGTGAATATCCCATGAGTCGTTATGGATGAGTGATGATTTTAAATGCTTTGCCGCTGTCACTTGACGAGATGATAGAATACTTGCCGCTGTCATATCGTAGCGAGGAAAGAATATTTGCCGCCAAATGTTGAAGCGAGGGTATTGCCGCATGTCGCATTTGAGCGAGGTTATTCAATGTCGCTGATATGTCGAAGCGAGGGGTATTAGTGCCACGGTCATGACAAGCGAGGTGCATTAAAATACACTACTATAACAAGACTAGGGATCGGCTTTTCTATTGGCGATGGTTTATGTGATGTCCCCGAAATGATTAATTGCATTTAAGGCATTAATTATGTTCATATGCTTAATTATGGTGATAATTGCTTTTTGTGTTAGAATTAATTGCCATGTGGAAATGCTTAGTCACATGTGGGCGTGACCCGGCAGAGCATTTCAGGGTGCATGTTATGCATGTTGGGTAATTGGGTGCTTTAATGGCTTAAATGTGTTGGTGGTAAATTATTTGGTGAAACATACATGTAATTGGGATTTTGGCACATTATGGTGAAATACTTTTAAAATACCATGTTGGGGGTATTTTATACATCATGCTAATTGTTGGGGTGCAAATTTAATTAAACTCTTATAACCCCCACTACCCCACCTTTCATTCACTTTACCTTTACACTCATAAATCCCCAAATCATTTCCTCAAACCATCATTTCCCTACATTTTCGTTTTTGGCTTTAAAGTGGAAGAGAAGTTCTTGCAAAAGCTTTACTCTTGTGATTCTTGGTAAGATTTAAGACCTAGGATGTGTATATATCACTCCTTATCGTTTTTGTAGTGTTTGATTTGAGTTTGGAATGGTTTTGAAGGGTTTTGATATGGGTTTATTTGGGTTGGTGTGATTTTTGGTTGAGTGTAAGATTTTAAGGTTGTTTAATGATGTGTATTGAAGGTTTAAAGTGTTTTAATAATTTTGAGTTGTTGGTATAGGTGTTGTTGAGGTTGGTGGAGGTTTTAATGTGCAAAAATGGTGATTTTCGATGTTCAGAGGCTGGCGATCGATCGCCCATTTTTGGCGATCGATCGCGAGCCAGCAGTAGGCTCCAGAAGCCTTTGGCGATCGATCGCCACTTTTGGGCGATCGATCGCGCCAAATGTGGCGATCGATCGCCGAAGACTAAATTTTTCAGCAACGGACAGTGTGATCTCGCGATCGATCGGGACATCTTGGCGATCGATCGCGAGACACACAAATGTGTGATTTTGATTATTTTGTGGAACGTTTTGGATATTGGACTATATTTGGCTGCTAATATTGATTTGTATGGTTGTGTAGAACCATCCCAGGTACCAACAACGTCAAGGAGATAAAGTTATACAACGTCTCCACTTTTGAGACTAAGGTACGTAGTGAGACGTACGGGCATCGGACGGTAAAACGTATTACACCTTTGATTACGTATATCGTGGATAGTAAATCCTTACATGTGATGGTATATGTGAAATGATTGTGATACACTGTGATAATGGAATCAACTGTTGTGTTTAATTAATGTGGTGGAATTGATGAATGTTCCGGTAGCCTTTATCTCCGAGCGAGGGAGGTATTTCCGCTGTCATATGAAGCGATGGTAGTATGATATTTGCCGCTGTCATGTCTAAGCGAGGTAACATGCCGCTGTCATTGTCGAAGCGAGGGATATCATATGATGCCGCTATATGTCGAAGCGAGGGGTCCTAAAATTCCGCTGTTGTATTGGGACCGGAACAGTCACAATTCTAGTGATTAATGTGGAATATTGTGATGACCTGAGATTAGGGATGTTAATCCCGGAGTGTTAATAACCCCTAAAGTGGTTTTACGTGGCAATTGGAGTTTAATCGAGGTGTTGGGCCCTCCGGGCTCGTCTATTTGAGTAGTTGGGATCGTTGGATCCCGAGGTTGAGATCGTATTCTCATTTCGGTGAAAACCTGTGAGTTGGGTTTTTAGTGTGACTCGGAATCTCGGGTGCTTGGTGTGGGCACCGGTAGGGGGTTTTTGAGTTAGAGAGAGAGTTTTTGAAAACAGATGATTTTTAATGAATCATGATGTATTTGTGGGGATATTAGTATTTCGGGGTATTTTTGCTATAAATACCAGTTGAACCCGAGATTTTAATTATCGGAACCATTTTTCCCCACCTCTTCTCTCTCTTCCCGCCCGCGCACTTCTCGATCCCCTTTGACCCCCGCGCGTAAAAGTCGTTCGCCCGCCGCCGTTCGGCCGCCGTTCGGCGCGTGCCACCCGCCGTTGGAATCATCTCTTCCAGGCGCTCCTATCCATACCAACAATTCGAAGTTTCGTCGAGAATCGCGTTCGGATTTGCCAGAAAAGCGTAGGGTTCGAAAACTGGAGTTCATCCGATTTTTGGGGCTCGATTTTGGTATGATTTTGGCACGATTATTCTAGTGTTTTTGGGGCGTTTTTAAGCTGATTTTGAGTCGATGATTTCAGACTTTTGTGGTTCGAAATAATTGTTGCAATTTAGTTCGAATTTCAGCTCGATTTTCATGAGTTAGGGTTCGAAAAATTGGGGCTTTTGACAAGGAGTGATGATTCTTGTTAGTAATTGATTATTACATGTTTTAGATGTATTATTGATGCTTATTGGGTTCGAATTTAAGGGCTTGAGTTCCAAAATTTGGGGGTTTTTGGCAAGGATGATGATTCTTGCTATTGATGGTTTAATTCACATTTTTTAGATGATTTATGGTGTTTAATTGGGTTCGATTTGTGAGATAAGGGTTCGAAAATTTGTAGGGTGTTCTTGAACAATTTTCGATATTGTCTCATTTGTTCCCTCCCTGCATGTACCCTGCCCCGGGTCTTTTTAAAGGTTAATTGTCGTGTGTTGATAATATTTTGAGGGATATGGGTGTGCTTGAGCATGGGTTGCATGTTCGTAAATAATTGTGAATTATTTATCGTGTTAGCACATCATTCCTCGGGACATGGAACTCGAGCAAGGTTTGGGTCGGACTTCGAGGATTTAAGGTACGTTTAGCGTACGAGCATAGCTTAAATCATGTTTTATAAGTACGATGCATGATTTAAAATACATGAAATGTTTTACTATGATGGCACCGGGACTTGGTTACGTTATTTTGATTCACATGGCGAAATGCTTGGTGCCGCTATGAAGCGAGCAAATGATGGGTGTGGTTGCTACGGAGCGAACACCGGTAGTATGACGCTACTTTGAAGTAAGAAATGAAAATGTGGTATTCGATTAGATATCTAGGATATCTGTATTTTATTCCCTATTGGTAATGAATAGGAACAGAGACGTAGTTAATCAGAGAAGTGATTAACTAGTATCGGAAGTTAAGGAAATCTCAATATGATATCTAGAATTATGATAATTGCTAGATAAAGAAAGATGTTATGAAATGTTGTTAATTCGAAACTGGTTAGGGTTAACCAATATGATGATTAACTGCATATTCAGGATTTGATGGTTTATCTGTTTTGAGAACAGGGTTATTACAGGGGTACGCTAGGATGAGGATGATACCATCCAGGAAGTGTCACACATGTTCCACAATATTTACATTTTCGTAAATTATGTATTATGTCATTATGATTATGAAATTGTGGAATTGGTATGCTCACCCCGTTGGGGGCTGTCTCTGTTGGGGCAGGTGAACAGGTACATCGATGGCTTTGGAGATGAGCTCGAGCTGCTGATTGGATGTACTCCCAGGATCGTGGTACCAGGGCTTGATGGAGCACGGTATCGTATAGAGTACTTATATACCCCTGAGGATTATATACATATTCATGATGCTCGTATGTGAGCACGATTATACTTGTATATGGGTTGTATATAAAGGCATGATCCTTTCTCTCTTTCATTCTATGTTACATGCAATTAGAGGTAGAATTGCTAAAGGTTATGAGAGTCATTGGTGTATTGTGGGTGTTGAAACCCACTTTTGTTGCCATATGTGTGGTGTCTTCCCTGGCTGGGAATTTACTTGATATTGCTGTATTCTGATGAGTATTATGTTTTCCCTGGCCAGGAATTATGTTATGTGTTGTACTTTTATTTCGGGATAGCTCTATTTATGGGGAGACTCTGCCCAAATTTTTATAAAAGTCCACAATGTAAAAAGGGGATGTAATGGGCGAACTCTATGAGTCCCTTGTTGTTAGGATGATGAACTTATAACATTGTATGTTAAAGAAAACTTTGTAATTGCCATTCAATGGTAAAGTATAATCTGAGTTTCCCGAATGATTTTATGGAAAGCATGTGCCACACAGAATGATTAATACACTAATCAAGGGTTAAGTATATGGGGTCCTTACAAATATTGTGGTTATAACTGGAAACGTGTTATCGATCATTATATTGTGAACTAATGATTTTGTGCATGAGTTTATGAAACAGGAACAACAATGAAATTTGCTAATGTGGTAATTGAGGAGTATATCTATTAATCGTCTCATACGCTTATTTATTTTATTAAGTTGGATTGTGTTAAGTGATGATGTATATGCTCATGGTGAGTTGTTCCTGTAGGTACGCTTTTGGACCAAAGGGCTAAGGGGGGTTGAGGCTGTGAGCTGAAAGAGGCATGAAAGAAGATGGGATACAGGATTTTTGGATAGTCTCTACTCTAGGAGTAGTATAATGCTATCGCTTTAACATTCATTATTGGGAATGTAATTGATTAACTGTTGAAGTTTTATTTTGGCCTGTAATCTTATTAGCTCAAAACTACAACCGAAACCCTAAGATGTCTTTAATGCATGTTTAGCCCTATTTATGTCTTGATTACACTGTTAAGGTAGAGAGGCCTTACATTAGTGGTATCAGAGCAGTGGTTAGAGAACCCGGGAATGAGTGAAGGGTAGCCTTAGCAATAAGTTGGCTAGGCGTTTACTTTTAAACATGTTTTGTGCATATGAAGTATATAACTGTTATGCTAACATGTTATGGCTTTCTAACGATGTATTACGTGAACTGTTTTTGGATATTGT
Source organism: Haberlea rhodopensis (assembly GCA_907163345.1). Lineage (NCBI taxonomy): Eukaryota > Viridiplantae > Streptophyta > Magnoliopsida > Lamiales > Gesneriaceae > Haberlea > Haberlea rhodopensis. The sequence goes on along the minus strand of CAJQUN010000257.1, from coordinate 108,383 downwards.
TGTTAACCTTCGTGTTGCAGTATGGCAGCAAATATCGACATTGCTGACGCAGTAAGTATTAATGCTAGTGTTGTGCACACAAATCCTTTACCACCGCCAGCCTTGGGCGAAGAGCCGTCCGAACAGCAGTTATTGCCGGGGGAACTGAGTTTGACTCAATTTCTAGCCTATCGACCCCCGACATTTGAAGGGACTGAAACAGGGGAAAGGGCCGAGGAATGGCTAGAAAGAATAGAACAGATATTTGTCGCAGCCCCGTGTGCAAAGACAGCCTGGATAAGGCTAGCAGAGTTCCAATTGGCCAAAAAGGCGCTGATGTAGTGGAAGACCACAGTGATTGAACAGGAGGCTCAGGGTCAGGAGATAAACTGGAAGTTGTTTAGAACTCGATTTCTGACCCGATACTTCTCAGCTGCGGCACGACAGGCTAAAGAGGATGAATTTACTAATTTAAAGCAAGGTACTATGCCGGTGTCAGACTATGCACTCCAGTACTGTTCCTTACTTAGATATGTACCTCATATTGCCACCAGTACTCAAGCGAAGATGTAATACCCCCGAAATGTTATATGATTATGTGCTACGATGATGATTTACGATGTGTTTAAGAGGGTTGTGATACTTTAATTGGGGGTTATAATTATGTTATGATGATATGGTTTAGGGGGCAGTTAGGTGTTTTTAATTGTTGTATTGATGTAGTAAAATTATAAAATATCAAGGGAAGATATTTTTATACATCGTATGAAATACCGGGACACAATTAAACACCACAAAACCACCCTACATGCAACCACCCTCCCCCCACTTGGCCACAACCCATGCCCCTACCCCTGATTTTCGGAAAAGCAGAGTTGGCCAAGGAGGACTTTTGGTCCATCTGCTTTAATCACTTCATCTCCTCCAAACTCTCCTCCTTCTCTCCAAAACTTCGAAAAACACTCAGACAGCAGGTAGGAAGAAGAGGACCACGTTTTATTGTTCTTTTGCTTGAAGTAAAGTCGAGCCAAAAAGTGGTGAGGAGTCGTTCTTTTTCCCAGATTTCAGATTTCAAGCATGTTTTTTCTTTGTAGCAGATTTGGCATGCTAGTGTAGGGTTCGATGAAATCTTGTTATGAGTACTTTTATATGATGTTTATGAAGCCCCTAGCATGTCTTGTTAAGTAACTTGCATGCTTTATGTGTTAGATTTTCGGTTGTAAAAAGGGCTCCTCGAAAATCTGGGCAAGGAAGTGCCCTGTTTGTATGTTGAGTAGGGCTTTTATTATGAAGATTTGAAGCATGCTAGCTTAGGTTATGAGTAAACCTTTGACGTGAATACATACATGGTAGTTTGGTGAAAATGCCAGCATATTTGTTTAAGCATGAACTATGGGCTATGTGGTAGTTTTGTTGCCATAAAGATGTATGTTCAATAATTATGGGCTATGTAATTATGCCCTGTTTTTCAGAAATGTTGATCGAGTATTGATAAAAAGGGGTAGTTTTAATGCATGACGGTTTAAGTTATGAGTGAACCTTTAATTTTAATACATGCATGGAAGTATGATGAAGCTATTGATATGCTTTTTCAGGCAGTGTATTCGTATTATGAAGTAGTTTGAAGGGTATAAAATGAGGTGTTCGAGATTTCTGGAAAATCTCGCATGAAAGGGAACGACCGATCGATCGGTGATGAACACCGATCGATCGGAAAATGCCGTAGCAAAAGAATGAAAATGATGAATAGTTAGCGATCGATCGGTAGGGGAGACCGATCGATTGGTAGTCACTGTTCATGTGTTATAAAATTTTATGTTCTTTTTTTTTGTTAATTGATTTCGATTCTCTTATCGGTGCCTAATATTGTATTATGTGGTTGTGTAGAGCCGTCCCAGGTTGTGATATCCCCGAAATGATTAATTGCAATTTGGACATTAATTGTGTTTATATGGTTAATCATGGTGGTAATTAATTGATTATGTGCTGGATTTATTTAATGTGTGGAAATCCATGGTCATATGGAAAGGGGTGACCCGGGAGTGCATTTCAGGGTGCACGTTGTGCATGTTAGGAATTTGTTATTAGCATGATTTATTTGCCATGGTTAGCAACTAATTGGAAATCATGAGTTTAATTGATATTTTGGTGCATTTTGAATTAATGCTTTTAAAAATATCACGTGGGGGTGTTTTATACACCATGGGTTTGTGAAATGCTTTTAATTAAAACCCAACCCCTTTATACCCCAACCCCACCCTACCTTTACCTCACTTTCCCCAAATCACTTCCCACAAACCCTTTCCCCCTATTTTCGAGTTGGAGCAAAAAGGTGGAGAGAAACCCTTCCAAAAATCTTGTTTTGTGGAGTTTATTGGGAGATTTGAAGTCCCCAAGAGGTATGGATGCCTCATTGTTGATTTTGTAGTGTTTTATTTGATTTTGGAAATGGTTTAAAATGGGTTTGTGTTGGGTTGTTGTGGTTTTGGTTGAGGGTTGGATTTATGCTTGTTTTGAGGTGTATTTTGAAGGTTTATGTTGTTATTTATGTTGTTGGTTTGTTGGTTTAAGTGTTGGTATGGATTGGAAGGTTTTGGTATGCAAAAATGGTGAAAAATCGCGAGTCTGTGCGAGGCGATCGACCGCATGAAATGGGGCGATCGATCGCCGAAGGGCAGTACCAAAATTGCGGGACAGGCGATCGATCGCCTGATATGAGGCGACCGATCGCCGAGAGGCAGTAGCCAATCCAAGGATTAGGCGATCGATCGCCATGTTTGGCGCGATCGATCGCCGCGAAGGAAAAATTGAGGCGATCGATCGCCGCGAAGGAAAAATTGAGGCGATCGATCGCCTCAGCCAAGCGATCGATCGCCAACTGTGGAATTTTGAGAAATGATTTCTTTTGTCGAATTTTTGGTATTTGACTATTATTTGGCTTCTAATATGGGGTTGTGTGATTGTGTAGAACCATCCCAGGTAGCAGCGCAACCAAGGAACTGAAGCCATATCAATTCCACTTTTGGAAAGGTACGTAGAAGACGTACGGGCACCCAACGTTACATGTATCTAATATACTCATTGTTTATGCATTGTAGATGCGAGTATATATGTGATTATGCATTGTGGATGCAAATACATGTTGAATTATGCATGATGATTGTAGATGCATATGGTCATTGGTGCACATCCCATGAGTCGTGGTCATCCCTTGATGATTTTAATGCTTGCCGCTATTTGTTTTGGTTCCGCTAAATGTGAAGCGAGGGGTGGGAGCGCCGCATGTCACATTTGAGCGTGGTTATCATATAGGGCGAGGAAAGGATATTTGCCGCTCAATGTGAGGCGAGGGGTGGGAGTACCGCATGTCCATTGAAGCGAGGTTATTCTATGCCGCCTATATGTAAATAAGCGAGGGGCATTAAAATACATTGTGATGGACAGACTAGGGATTGGTGACCGGTATTTGGTTTTGATGAGATGGTATTGTGTCATGACATGTGTAGACCATTAAAAATAATCTATTGATTATACTCATGAGTTATGGTACAGGGACAACCAAACGGGAAGCGTTTGAAATGCATGGGAAAAACAGGAAGTGTTTTATTATGGTTATGCATTTACGCTTTATATTCATATTGTGTTGTATATGAATGATATCATTGCTCATGTTTGGGGGTTATCCTTGTAGGTACATTTTTGGCATGATAAGAAGGGCTAGACGGGTTGAGGTAGTGAGCTTGTGAAGAATTCTTTTGAGGAAGGAAGGACATGATTAATTTTGTATAGTATCTATTCTAGGAGTAGTATAAGCTATAATTGATAACATTCTTTTGATTTGGGAATGTAACTAATCCAGGGATAGTCCTTATTTTTGGCATGTAATTCTTAAAGCTCATAGACTCAACACAATTAATTTACTCTGATCATTTATATTAGCTCTAATTATGCCTTTAATCCGCACTTAAGGATTAGGGTCCTTACACAGGTACCAGCACAATCAAGGAGATAAGTCTGTTGACTCCTCCTCCTTTTGAAAAGGTACGTAAGAGACGTACGGGCATCGGACGGTAAAACGCATCTTTACACTACGACTATGCTTTTATTGCATGAGTATTGATGATGAAATGATGATGTTTATAAGATGTTTACGATATTTTATAAGATGTTTACGAGGTTGATAAGATGTTTATATATATATTCATACGATGTTATTTGTGGTAAGATGCCACGGGGTAAGATGCCCCACATGGTAAGAGGCCATGCGATCTTATTTGTGGTAAGATGCCACGGGGTAAGATGCCCCACATGGTAAGAGGCCATGCGATATTATTTGTGGTAAGATGCCACGGGGTAAGATGCCCCACATGGTAAGAGGCCATGCGATGTTATTTGTGGTAAGATGCCACGGGGTAAGATGCCCCACATGGTAAGAGGACATGCGATGTTTATAATGTGGTAAGATGCCACAGGGTAAGATGCCCATATGCATGATTATGAATCAGGGACAACAATAAGAAGTTAATGAATAACCAGCATATTTACTTAACCAATATTTCATGCATTTACTATGATGTTTTTATGATGTTAAGTAAGATTGTATATGCTTATGATGTGTTGTCCCTGTAGGTACGCTTTTGGGCTAAAGGACTAAGGGTCGGGTTGAGGCAGTGAGCTACGAGGAACACAGGAATGTATAGGATTCAAGTCACGATTAGTATCTACTCTAGGAGTAGTATAAATCTAAATATTAACATTCTTTTGGGAATGAATTATTTTTGAAGTCTTTAATTTTGGCCTGTAATCCTGTTAGATCATGTAACAACCAGAACCTTAAGACGTTATTAATGCATGATTAGTCCTTCTTATGTCTATTAATCACTGTTAAGGTGGGAAGACCCCACATTAGTGGTATTAGAGCAGTGGTTAGATAACTTGGGAATGAGTGAAGGGTAGCCTTAGCAATAAGTTGGCTAGGTGCTTACTTTTGAACATGTTTTATATGTATGTTGCATATGAAGTTTCTATGTTATGCTAACATGTTTAATTATCTAACGATGTACTTTATGAACTGCTTTTGGTGTTGTTATTAGCCCTTGTGTTGCAGCATGGCAGCAAATATAGAAGTGGGTGACGCCATTAGTGTAAATGCAAGTGCTGGGCGTACGAATCCACTGCCACCACCAGCCTTGGGCGAAGAACCCTCTGAACAACAGTTGCTACCTGGGGAGCTGAGCTTGGCTCAATTCATGATGTACCGACCCCCGATGTTCGAGGGAACTGAATCAGGTGAAAAAGCTGAGGAATGGTTGGAGAGGATTGAACAGATATTTGTGGCAGCGCCTTGTGCAAAGACGGCCTGGATCAGATTAGCAGAATTTCAGCTGGCCAAGAAGGCACTGATGTGGTGGAAGACCACAGTGATTGAGCAAGAGGCTCTGGGACAGGAAGTAAATTGGAAGATGTTCCGAACGCGGTTTCTGACCCGCTACTTCTCAGCCGCTGCAAGACAGGCCAAGGAGGTTGAGTTTACCAATTTAAGGCAAGGTACCATGCCTGTATCTGACTATGCTCTACATTACTGTTCCTTACTGCGATATGTGCCACACATTGCTGCAAACACTCAAGCGAAGATGAGGAACTTCATGAAGGGCTTGAGGCCGGAACTGTATGACAGGGTAATTACCTACGGCCCTGCCTGTTTTGATGATGCACTTTCACGGGCCGAGCTAGCCGAACTGGGAGTTGGCGCATATCCTGATGCAGTGCCACCTCTAGCACCCCCTCAGAAATCCACTTCTGACAATTTGAAGCCCAGGGGTGAGCAGTTTAAGCCTAGGGGAAACACTTCAGCGTCGAGATTCAGTGGCAAGAGGCCCGAGAATCGATGGAAAGGGAACCGTAGGAATGATGCTCCATCTGGGAGAGGACAGCCTCAGGGAGACAGATCTGGAAGAGTTCAGTGCACTCTATGTGGACTACCATATTTGGCAAAGGATTGCGTGGGCTGCTATGTCTGTGGCGACAGAGGCCACTTTGCTCGGCAGTGTCCCAACAGGGGAAGACAACTAGAACTCTGCGGGGAGGCCTGCGGACAGAGCGGCACAACACAGACCACCTTTCGCACCGAGGCTGTATGGAGGTCAGCCCACGGGGCCACCTCAGGGTCAGGTGTATGCTTTGACGAGGGAGCAGGCTACAACGGCTCCGGAGGAAGTGATAGTGGGTACGTGTCTTTTATTTACGCACCCTGCTCTTATATTGATAGACACAGGTGCGTCACACTCCTTTGTGTCGACGAGTTTTGTTGAAAGGCACCACATATGCACTTCTCCGTCGCCCATGCCTCTTATAGTCTCGACCCCCGCAGGAAGAAGTTTGACTACGGATCAGATTGTCTATGATGGCCTCATTTATTTTGAGGATAATGAGTTAAGATCAGATTTGATTGTGCTGGGAATGACAGACTTCGATTGCATTGTGGGCATCGATGTTCCGAACAAGTATCATGCAGTCGTAAACTGCAGGCAAAGGACTGTCCGATTCAGGTCTAATATGGGAGCCCAGTGGACATTCTTTGGGGATGGTTCTTGCCCAAAGATTCCGTTGATATCTGCTGTCAAGATGGCACAGTTATTGGAACGAGGTCATACAGGATATCTTATCTATGCTGTTGATATGACGGAAAAGAGGGAAGAGTTAAAGGTTGAGGATGTGCCCGTAGTGGCAGAGTTTGTTGATGTCTTTCCGGAGGAAATTCCCGGATTCCCACCGACGAGAGAGGTCGAGTTTGGGATTGAGTTACTACCAGGGACGTCTGTGATTTCTCGTGCCCCATATAGGATGGCACCAGCAGAGTTAAGGGAGTTAAAGATACAGTTACAAGAGCTCCTTGACAAGGGCTACATATGCCCTAGCGTATCGCCATGGGGTGCGCCTGTCTTATTTGTTAAGAAGAAAGATGGATCGATGCGCCTATGCATTGACTACAGACAACTGAACAAAGCTACAGTAAAGAACAAGTATCCACTTCTGAGGATCGATGACTTGTTCGATCAGTTGCAGGGTACGAGGCTCTACAGTAAGATCGATCTGAGGTCGGGGTACCATCAGATTCGAGTAAGAGAAGATGATGTTCAGAAGACGGCTTTCAGGACTAGATATGGGCACTATGAATTCCTGGTCATGCCTTTTGGGGTGACAAATGCCCCAGCTGTCTTCATGAGTTTGATGAACAGGGTGTTCCAGCCATATTTGGATCATTTCGTCATAGTATTCATTGACGACATACTTATTTACTCTCGGACGAAAGAAGAGCATGTAAGGCACTTGAGGACAGTGCTTCAGATCCTCAGGGATCATCAGTTATATGCAAAGCTTAGTAAGTGCGAGTTCTGGTTGGACAGCGTGGTATTCTTGGGCCATGTCATATCTGTAAGGACCCCGTGCCCTTAACCCGTTATTAGTGCATTAAGCCATACCATGAGTGCATATAATCATACAATCAGGGGGAAACCCTATGCAAGTGCAACACCGTATGCTACCCAGAAAATTTCTTGCATTCAATTCCCAATATTCAAATTCCCCCTACCAATATTATTCACATAACATGCACCCACATAATACACTAATATGCTCTTAGTTCATTTAGCAATTCCATAATTAATTGCATGCAACCATAATGAACAGAAAGAGGCCATAGCCCATTTATACATCCCATATACACGTAAGGTGTACTCACATAAGAGTACTCAATGAATAAGCGTGTATTTGATGCATAAAACACGATACCGGATACCGTTACTGGTACTTCAATCCTGGAAGCACCTTCCAAGCACAACTCGATCTCAACACTGGATCTGCGCACTTCTTTGACCAGCTCTGGTACCTCGATCCTGGAAGTACCCCAATCAATAGCCCGAGCTCAACTCCAAAGCTACCGCTACACCTGTATTACCTGCCCCAACAGAGACAGCCCCCACACGGGGTGAGCATACCAATACCACCAATCCAATAAGCATAATATTGCAATTCAAATACAAAAATGTAAATGCTTCAATTTAAATGATACTCCCTGGATGGCAATACCCTCATCCGGGATCCCCTGTATTGTCCCTGTTCTCAAAATAACCAAACTCATCAAATTCCCAAAGCCAGTTAATCGTCACATAGATTAACTAATACCGTTCTATTATACCAGTTCCATGATCAATGTAGTAAGAACACAATGTAAAAGACCATAGATATCACATATATCTACCCAATCATTCCATGTTCCTATTTCCTCGCTCGCTCCTCAATAGCGGTATAATAAACCTTGCGCACGCTCAACAATAGCGGCGTCATAACCGATGGTCGCCCAATGGCGACCGCATCCCGGATCATTGCTCGCTCGAAGACGGCACCGTAAGATTCCCAATATATATATCCATTTAAGGCAAATACCATTTACCATGCATATTATTATCCATTTGTAGTAAGTATCATGCACCATGCATTTCAATACTTATCCGATGTAAATACCACATGCCACATATTGCAATGTCCATACAATACAATTACCATACACCATGTATTTCAATGCCCATTTAATACCATTATCACAAACCATGCATTTTACAGTTGCAATACTATAATAGGCTATGCTCGTACGTCCCACGTACCTTAAGTCCCCGTAGTCCAAGCCAAACCTTGCTTGAGTTCCACGCCTCTAGAAATTTGTGCTAAAACACATAACAATTCACAATTAAGAATAAGCATGTGACCACGTGCCCAAGCACGTTCATAGCTCCCAAACATATCGTCAATCCATGACGATTACCAAAATAAAAGCTCCCCGGCTAAGCATGCGTAATACCCAAAATAAACCATTTTACAAGTTTAAAAGATTGCCAAGAATTCAACCGGGAATTCCGTTTAATTTAATTTGGCTCCAAACAACCCATTTTAAAAGCAAAGCATTCCCATTGGAATGTAGACATTGCCCCGGAAACGGCCCCTTTAAACCTCGGTTCCAAAATCCCGACATTTTCCCAAAATTCCAAAAAAACACATTTTCTCGGGTGGCGATCGATCGCCGCATTTACCGCGATCGATCGCCACACTCCAGTGGCCATCCAGTGCACTCTCGCGATCGATCGCCCATCCTCGCGATCGATCGCCAACCCGCTCGCGATCGATCGCCGAGCCTCGCGATCGATCGCCATCACTGTTCATCGTCTACAAAATTTGGATTGCTCGTCGCGATCGATCGCCCCACCTTGGCGATCGATCGCCACCTGCGATTTTTCCGAAAAAATCGAGCTTCCATGGTGTTTTTCACACCCCAACTCAAAACCAACACCCCCAACCTCCTAAACACCACTCAAACACGAGTTAAGCTCCATAAAAACACTTAAAACCAACATTTTGATTTTAACCCAAAAATTTCCAAAACCCATAGCCAACTAAAACCCCAACCAAAAGCTACCAAACTACTATCAAATCGAAGCCAAGGACGAGGGGAAGATGAATACCTGATTATCTTCGAGGAACCGGCCTCCGATCCAAGCCACCCGCGATTTCTCTTCCAAGGGAGAAAGGGGAAAAGGGTTTGGGGCGATGGAGAGAGAGAGAGAGGGAGAGAAATGGATTCCAATGACGGAATCCCAAGTCCGACTGGTATATATAGCAAAAATGCTCCGAAATACCAATACTCCCACAATTACATCATAACTCATTAAAAATCATCTGTTTACAAAAATTCCCTCTCCAACACCAAGTCCCCAGACTGGCCCAAACATAAAGCACCCTGGACACCAAGTCCCATTAAAAACCCAATTCATAGGTTTTCCACCGAAATGAGAATACAATCTCACCCTTTGGATCCAGCGATCCCAAATGCCCGATTAAGCAATCCCAGGGGATGCCAAACTGCAATTACTTCCTAATTGCCACAATTAAAAATCCATCAAGGATTATTACCATACCGGGATTAACACCATTAATCTCCGGACATCACAATTATCCCCCACTAATAAAATTTCGTCCCCGAAATTGCACCGGTGTACTCCACGTAACACCAGGACTATACCAACAAAACAAAGCAACAATCCCGATTCTGAACCATATTAGAATCGAATTAACAACCACGAGAACACCCATCTCGCACCAAGCTAAAAATAGAGCAAACGCCAAAACTAATACAAACCCAAAAGATAACGACCTACCTCGACGTGAATCGTCCCAGAAATCAGTCCACCACGACTGCAAACCAACCAAATCTCCATTGGTTCTAACATAGGCATCATCCCGTGGTATACACCACCTGTCCACGATGCTCGACACGCATTGTCAAGATGGGGACCACTAGTATACAACAGTATACTCACAGAAAAACCGGTTTCTGCTTTCCAGCCCATCTCTTCCAAAGGAGTAGTTGCACCACTTGCAACCCAGACCGGGTTACCCACGGTCACTGATCCACACAAAATACATCACCGAGGATGTTTACACCGGCGTGTTACAAGAAATCATATCTTGGTCCCGACACACCATCAAGACTCCACCAAGTCTCAAGTTCCATAGGGAACATGCAAGGCAACCAATTGCGTTCCTACACACGTGTCAGCCATGACACTAAACAAACCCGAATCTCGGCCATCCCTCATTTATCCTTGGATCCAACAATCCTAAAATAGGAAGGCTATCGAACTATCCAACAAGAACCACCATGGTTCCAAAATATGACAATCCCTCCTCAGGGGAGGTCAACCAGCCCTCACGATCATTCCTCAGAATGCATCGTGCCATCGAGATTACCGATCTCGAGGTTCCACAGTCTCACACCGAAGATCCACCAAACCAAGTATACAACTCGACGTTCAACGATGAACACAATAAAGTTGGCATTCGTATACACACACGGAATACATGCCCATACACCCACACAACATGCACACGCAATGCAATAGTCTCGGGTATCTCCAATCACACCCAAATCCCAAAACCAACTGTCAAACCCCGATTATTCTCGCCCCACGGAGAATGATGGTTGACAAACCAAAACCAAAGGGTGTGATTTCAACATCACCACCACACGAACCAAAATAACGAATCTCCCCAAAAGATTCAACCGGTAGGAATCACAATACCGCCTTCCTCTCAAGGAAGAAGTCATGAATCCATGATCCTCCAATCCTCGAATCACCGTTCGGAGAACCTGGGTATAATTATACCAAAACATATCCCGGAACCCAGAAATACACAACTGGTTAGAGTAGTGCATCAAGACTATCATTACCCGATCCAAAATCCGTATACGCCATGTATACACATTCCAACGATGCTCTGTACTAATGCCATAGTACTCCACAATCAAGCATCTCCCCGAAGACGTCTCGTCAAACGTCTCACCGAGGTAAGAAATCCATCACCCGGTCCAACACCAGTAATGCTTACCATGGTTGATTTACAATCAATCCACGACAGATGTAAGCTGTCTCTAAGACAGTACAATTCAAATCTCTCCAAGAGATAAAATCAATATAGTAGTGTCACCCCACTAACTATATCTCGTAAACCATTGTGACTCCCATTGCATGCCATATGCAAGGATGCTCAACTAGAGCTAACAACGACTTGTTGACACTCACGTTGGTAATACCAACAAACTTGAGCTGTCCCAGTACAAGTCCCTCAAAACAATGACGTATAAGCGTCCCCGTGAGGTATTCCCTACCTCAAACACCATGCCACATAAAGACTACAAGAGTCTACCATAACCCTCATCGTATCACCATACGATTCACCAAACTTGAATCCAAACGAGCATATAATGGCTAACACAAGCACACTAAAGTACTTCAATAATACCTGGCTAGAGAGTCGCTGGCCCCATAGGCTCATACCAACCTATCAATGTGACACACGTTCCATCCCGGTATACCATACCGCATAAACCATTAGAGTTGTGGGTCATCGCCCAACATATCTCTAAAACACTAAAGCACTTTGGACAACCCGGAGTCCATGCTTAATTACCAAGCAATTCTAATCCATTAGGACTTATTCCACGCCCTTAGGGTGGGTGCAACCATGCGTACACCACATCACAATAACGCGCGAGTAGTTTCCTCAATGACTACTCTTACCACCAATAACTTGGCCTTAGCCATCCCAGCGAGCATACCCAAGGGTATCATTGCTCGACAAATATTTACCTCTACAATATGATGCGGTACACTCACCGGTACAATGCATCAATGAACCATCGAGCAAACCTGCTCGGCAAAAGGTCTCGTCAACTAGTGACCCAGACTCTACCATGTGCTCACCATCGGCACTCAAACCATACAACCAAATACATAGCACAAATGTATCATTCACCAAAACGACGCCAAGTGTCCATATAGATATCTAAATAACATCGTCAAACACATGACGGCACATGTCTACACACGACATCCATAATCTCATCGTCAACCACATGACGGTAAACAACAATATACCATAATCACAATACTGATAACAAAAGTAATATGCCATACCTCATCGCTATCGAGATAGCGGAATACCTGTATCCATCGTCCACCAGCGGTACATAAGCAGCACCCATCGCTCGTATGCGGCATAATCCAGTGCTATACACATAGCGGTATAATCCATCGCTATAGAATCAGCGGCATGATCCCTCGCCATAGAGTCAGCGGCATAAAACATCGCCCAAGAATATCTGGCGGTATGAAGCATCGCCATAGATGTAGCGGAATATACCATCGCTATATGATACTTGGCGGCATAAACCATCGCCAATAGAATACCTGGCGGCATGAACCATCGCCAATAGAATACCCGGCGGAACCATCGCCAATAGAATACCTGGCTAATCGCGGACTCAAGAGGTACTCACACTCATGTAGTACTTTGTTCCCGATCACATTACTACGTCATGACAACGGCATCATCGCTTCGACGTGACAGCGGCATGTATCATCGCTTCGACACGACAGCGGCATCATCGTTTCGACATGACGGTGGTACCATCGCTTCGACGTGACAGTGGCATTTACCATCGCTTCGACACGACAACGGCATTTACCATCATTCCGGCATGACAGCGGAAATACCCCTCGCTTCGACATATTAGCGGCATAATATCCCTCGCAATAATAATATGACAGCGGCATTTTCCTTCGCTTCGACATATTTGCGGCAAATATTCTTCATCGCTACAATACGACAGCGGCAAGTATTCACATCGCCACGCCATGCATGCAACCGTAATGCATAACCCGTATTTCAATAATTGTTTCGGCACGACAGCGGCATCATCGCTTCGACGTGCATGCAACCGTAATGCATAACCCGTATTCCCATAAACATCGCCATAGATGTATTGTAATGCACCTCGCTCCAACATGTAGCGGCAAAGCATTAAAATCATCACTCCGATGTATACCTATGCAACCGTAATGCATAGTCCATGTCTCATAAGACCCTGCAACCACCATGGTTAGCAACACATATTCCAATTATGAACACATATCATAAACGCACATAAGCAATCATGCATAAGTATGTGCTTCTCATTCCCAATAACATGTTCATAGGCCCTCAACAGCCCCAAAGAGCTAACCACTGCTCTGATACCACTAATGTAAGGACCCCGTGCCCTTAACCCGTTATTAGTGCATTAAGCCATACCATGAGTGCATATAATCATACAATCAGGGGGAAACCCTATGCAAGTGCAACACCGTATGCTACCCAGAAAATTTCTTGCATTCAATTCCCAATATTCAAATTCCCCCTACCAATATTATTCACATAACATGCACCCACATAATACACTAATATGCTCTTAGTTCATTTAGCAATTCCATAATTAATTGCATGCAACCATAATGAACAGAAAGAGGCCATAGCCCATTTATACATCCCATATACACGTAAGGTGTACTCACATAAGAGTACTCAATGAATAAGCGTGTATTTGATGCATAAAACACGATACCGGATACCGTTACTGGTACTTCAATCCTGGAAGCACCTTCCAAGCACAACTCGATCTCAACACTGGATCTGCGCACTTCTTTGACCAGCTCTGGTACCTCGATCCTGGAAGTACCCCAATCAATAGCCCGAGCTCAACTCCAAAGCTACCGCTACACCTGTATTACCTGCCCCAACAGAGACAGCCCCCACACGGGGTGAGCATACCAATACCACCAATCCAATAAGCATAATATTGCAATTCAAATACAAAAATGTAAATGCTTCAATTTAAATGATACTCCCTGGATGGCAATACCCTCATCCGGGATCCCCTGTATTGTCCCTGTTCTCAAAATAACCAAACTCATCAAATTCCCAAAGCCAGTTAATCGTCACATAGATTAACTAATACCGTTCTATTATACCAGTTCCATGATCAATGTAGTAAGAACACAATGTAAAAGACCATAGATATCACATATATCTACCCAATCATTCCATGTTCCTATTTCCTCGCTCGCTCCTCAATAGCGGTATAATAAACCTTGCGCACGCTCAACAATAGCGGCGTCATAACCGATGGTCGCCCAATGGCGACCGCATCCCGGATCATTGCTCGCTCGAAGACGGCACCGTAAGATTCCCAATATATATATCCATTTAAGGCAAATACCATTTACCATGCATATTATTATCCATTTGTAGTAAGTATCATGCACCATGCATTTCAATACTTATCCGATGTAAATACCACATGCCACATATTGCAATGTCCATACAATACAATTACCATACACCATGTATTTCAATGCCCATTTAATACCATTATCACAAACCATGCATTTTACAGTTGCAATACTATAATAGGCTTTGCTCGTACGTCCCACGTACCTTAAGTCCCCGTAGTCCAAGCCAAACCTTGCTTGAGTTCCACGCCTCTAGAAATTTGTGCTAAAACACATAACAATTCACAATTAAGAATAAGCATGTGACCACGTGCCCAAGCACGTTCATAGCTCCCAAACATATCGTCAATCCATGACGATTACCAAAATAAAAGCTCCCCGGCTAAGCATGCGTAATACCCAAAATAAACCATTTTACAAGTTTAAAAGATTGCCAAGAATTCAACCGGGAATTCCGTTTAATTTAATTTGGCTCCAAACAACCCATTTTAAAAGCAAAGCATTCCCATTGGAATGTAGACATTGCCCCGGAAACGGCCCCTTTAAACCTCGGTTCCAAAATCCCGACATTTTCCCAAAATTCCAAAAAAACACATTTTCTCGGGTGGCGATCGATCGCCGCATTTACCGCGATCGATCGCCACACTCCAGTGGCCATCCAGTGCACTCTCGCGATCGATCGCCCATCCTCGCGATCGATCGCCAACCCGCTCGCGATCGATCGCCGAGCCTCGCGATCGATCGCCATCACTGTTCATCGTCTACAAAATTTGGATTGCTCGTCGCGATCGATCGCCCCACCTTGGCGATCGATCGCCACCTGCGATTTTTCCGAAAAAATCGAGCTTCCATGGTGTTTTTCACACCCCAACTCAAAACCAACACCCCCAACCTCCTAAACACCACTCAAACACGAGTTAAGCTCCATAAAAACACTTAAAACCAACATTTTGATTTTAACCCAAAAATTTCCAAAACCCATAGCCAACTAAAACCCCAACCAAAAGCTACCAAACTACTATCAAATCGAAGCCAAGGACGAGGGGAAGATGAATACCTGATTATCTTCGAGGAACCGGCCTCCGATCCAAGCCACCCGCGATTTCTCTTCCAAGGGAGAAAGGGGAAAAGGGTTTGGGGCGATGGAGAGAGAGAGAGAGGGAGAGAAATGGATTCCAATGACGGAATCCCAAGTCCGACTGGTATATATAGCAAAAATGCTCCGAAATACCAATACTCCCACAATTACATCATAACTCATTAAAAATCATCTGTTTACAAAAATTCCCTCTCCAACACCAAGTCCCCAGACTGGCCCAAACATAAAGCACCCTGGACACCAAGTCCCATTAAAAACCCAATTCATAGGTTTTCCACCGAAATGAGAATACAATCTCACCCTTTGGATCCAGCGATCCCAAATGCCCGATTAAGCAATCCCAGGGGATGCCAAACTGCAATTACTTCCTAATTGCCACAATTAAAAATCCATCAAGGATTATTACCATACCGGGATTAACACCATTAATCTCCAGACATCACAATATCTAGCCATGGGATATCTGTGGATCCCAGGAAGATTGAAGCTGTGTTAGAGTGGGCTGCACCCACTTCTGTACCGGAGATACGGAGTTTCCTCGGTTTGGCAGGTTATTACCGACGTTTCGTCGAAGGTTTCTCGAAGATTGCCAAACCCCTGACACAGCTGACTCAGAAAGGAGTTCCCTTCTTTTGGTCTGAGGCTTGTGAGGAAAGTTTTCAAGAACTGAAGCGTCGCTTGACTACAGCGCCTGTATTGGTGATTCCGTCTGAGAATAAGAGGTTTGCCTTGTATACGGATGCGTCACTGCAGGGTTTGGGCTGTGTGTTGATGCAAGATAAGCACGTGGTGGCTTATGCATTGAGGCAGCTGAAGCCACACGAGGCTAGGTATCCAGTGCATGATTTGGAACTGGCGGCCATCATATTTGCCTTGAAGATCTGGAGGCATTACTTGTATGGCACGTCTTTCACTATATATACGGACCATAAGAGCCTGAAGTTCTTATTCACTCAGGCAGAGTTGAATATGAGGCAAAGAAGGTGGATGGATTTGCTCAAAGACTATGATTGTGAAATTGAGTACCATCCAGGTAAAGCAAACTTAAAAGCAGACGCCTTAAGTCGGAAGGTGAAGAATACTAATGAGGATGTCATGTGTTTGTCGGCCTTGATGACTTCTTATTGCCATCTGGGCTATGATTTCGATGTAGACACGTCGCCTGTGCGAGTGTCGACCTTATTGGCGGAGCCAGATATATTTGAGGCAATCAGGAAGGCCCAGAAGTCGGATAGTGAGGTTCAGAGATGGACATCATTGGTACTTCAGGGTCAGCCATCAAAGTTCAGAGTGGCTGATGATGATTCCTTGAGACTGGGCAACCGATGGGTAGTTCCAGATACACCAGAACTGTGTAGAGGAATATTGTAGCGAGCTCACAGTAGTCGGTTCAGTATCCACCCAGGGGGAAAGAAGATGTACAAAGATCTATGCGATCAATTCTGGTGGAGACGCATGAAGCGTGAGGTGATCATTTTCGTTAAAATATGTTTGATCTGCCAGCAGGTAAAGGCAGAGAGACAGAGGCCTGGTGGTGAGCTGAAGAGCTTAGAGGTGCCTGAATGGAAGTGGGAGCATATATCTATGGACTTCGTGACCCACTTGCCGAGGACGGCCTCAGGATTTGATGCGATCTGGGTGATCGTAGATAGGCTGACGAAGACGGCTCGTTTCATCCCTTACAGTATGTCATATACATACTTGAAGATGGACCAGAGGTATATACGGGATGTGGTGAGATTGCATGGTATTCCAGTCTCGATAGTGTCTGACAGGGACCCGAGGTTCACTTCGCATTTCTGGGAGGGTCCTTACATTGTTAAGGTAGAGAGGCCTTACACTGTTAATGTGAGACCCCGTTATAACATCAAGTCACTAAGGTGCAATTTAGAGAGCTAAACATTCATGTGAATATATCAGAGTAACGTATCGTGTTGATTAACCTGAGCTTTAGAGATTACAGTACCAAAATGTTTCAAAAGGAATAACACAATTCCTACAAAGGCACTACATTATAGTCTTACTCTACCCAGTAGAAGCTATACAAAATTTCTCTAATCATGCTAATCCTGTAGCACTCCTTACAGCTCAGCAAATCAACCCCGACCCTGGTTCTCGTCAACAAAAGCACCTACAAAGACAACCCCCAACACGTGAGCATAAACAATTCATATTCAACATAATATGAAAGTAAGGCATAAATGCGCAATCCTAAATACAAGCACTTCCTGTATTTCCTGCATTTATAATGCCCAATGGTGTCCCTGTACCATAGTTCATAATAAAACACATTATATGAATGTATGGCTTTACAAATGAATGTCATGACATTTCCTCTTTTTCTTGAGTCAGTCATCATCAGTTATTTTAATGCTTTCTTAATCTCAAACAAGACGTATCGCATACACGCTTCATCATACTAGCGGTATCTCTTCCTCGCTTAGTATGGTATACCTCGCCTCCATGTGCCAGCGAGCCTCCCCCCACCCGCTCCACATGCGCAGCGGTAAAGCATAAGCATTAAAACCTTAACTGTGATCGCCCTGACTCGTGGAATACACCTCTTTATCCCACATCACAATATGCAACAACAATGCATAATATGCAACACAATGCATAATAACATGTATCATAATCTTAATGCATCACATTGCATTCATCATGCGTCACATAGACAAACATAAGTACATGTTACCGTTGGGATGCCCGTACGTCGCTTACGTACATTTCCAAAATGTGGTGTGTTGCAGGACTCTATCCCCTGCGCTGTGTAGCTACCTGTGAAGGCTCTACACCAGTGTACAACACAATATTAGATGTCTCATTACAATCCAATATCAAAACTTTAACAAAATATAACAAATTATATTTTTCAACATTCTGGGTCTCTCGATCGATCGGCCCCTCTTCCCGATCGATCGAGAAGACGCCTAAAATCAAAACCAAGGTTCTGCCCCGCTCGATCGATCGAGATGAAATATCGATCGATCGAGATGCTCTGTTCGAGAAATGCCAACCCAGAATTCTCGAACACCTAAAAACACACCCTTAAATCCAACATGTAAGACATACAACATGCCCAAATAAACATGCTATTAGTTACAACACACTACCCTGAGTGTATTCATACCAAAATTACACCCCAAACATAAGCCCATATGCATAAACGACGACCATTTACACAAGTACTCGATCATCTTTTCGGAAACAGGGCAACACATTTTATTTCCAGATTTCCTGAGTACTTCATTTCATGCTATAACAACTATCACATATAACATAAAGCATGCTCGAACAAACATGCCAAGGGCTTTACAAAACTACCATGCATAAACTCAAATCGAAGGTTCACCCCAAACCCTTCTAACATGCATGATACCACCTCCTCAAAATCACTCCCTAACCATATTTTCCCATAAAAACAGGGCATACACCTACCCAGATTTCCTAACACCCTTCTTTACATGCTTATTTCCTCAACATAAAACATGCAACATGCTCAAGGAAAAATACAGAGAGCCTCACAATAACACCATAAAAGCATTTAAATCAAAGGTTTCAAGAAACCTAAGCTAACATGCCGTTTTCTCGCCACCTAAAAACATGTACTCAAACAAGTTTAAAACAAAAACAGAGCATGGTTTCTCACCCTACTTTGCTCCGATTTTTGAAGGCTTTCCAGGCGATGAAAAGGGACAAGCTCCTCAGATTATTGCTTAGCAAGTGCTGGTGAGGAATTGGGAGAGAAAGGACGAGATTTGGGATGGCTGAGAGTGGTCAAATGATTGAGCCAAGTGGGATGGGAAGTCAGCCTGGGCACAGTGTGATTGGCATGGGTTGGGGGGGTGGTTGGGGGTTGGGTGGTATGATGTGTTATGTTTTGGTCCCGGTATTTAGCACGATGTATAAAAATATCCTCACAAGATATTTAGTATTTTCTCAATAAAATACTTCAATTCCCGTTAACATGCTTTACCCCAAACAACCAACACACACCCCAAATAAACAAGCCACGACCCCCAAAATCTCAACATATATCACATGCACCCTGAAATGAGACTCCCCAATAATACTAATCCAAACCCATGAATTAACACCCAAATCATCATAATTTAACTCAAATGATTAACATCACAATAATCATTTCGGGGATATCACAATACTCCCCTACTTATAGGATTTCGTCCCCGAAATCAAACATGCTTACCAACATGAAGTAACCAATACATAAAAGCATACCAGAAAACAGCTCTGGATAGTGCTGCACCATGTGTCGCTCTGTCTCCCACGTGGCCTCCTCGACACCCCTACGATCCCACTGAACCTTGATCATAGGAATAACCTTGTTCCGAAGTCTGCGGTCTGCCCTATCCAAAATCCTGATAGGCCGCTCAACATAAGAAACATCGGACTCAATCTGCACCTCTGAAGGCTGGAACACATGTGAAGGATCCGGCTCATACTTCCTCAGCATAGACACATGAAATACGTCGTGTATACCAGACAGAGAAGGCGGTAACGCCAAACGGTACGCCAGAGTACCAACATGCTGTAAGATCTCATACGGCCCACGTATCTAGGAGACAACTTCCCCCGCATACCAAACCGTACTACGCCTCTGAAAGGTGAGATCTTCAGAAAAACTCTATCGCCCAACTGAAACTCCAACGGCCTACGCCGCTGATTGGCATATGCTGCCTGTCTGTCCTGAGCTGCCTTCATCTTTCTCTTGATGACCTTAACTTTCTCTTCCATTTCCTGAACCAACTCTGGTCCTCCAACCGACTTACGGTCCAAGTCATCCCAACACAAGGGTGACCTACAACGCCTACCATAGAGGGCCTCGAAAGGAGCCATCTGTATACTTGCCTGGTAGCTGTTGTTGTAAGAGAACTCCACCAAGGCTATCGAGTCCTGCCATGATATGTCGAACTCTAGCACACAAGCTCTCAACATATCCTCGAGCGTCTGTATCGTACGCTCGGTCTGTCCGTCCGTCTGAGGGTGATAGGCTGTGCTCAGCCTCAACTCTGTACCTAGAGCTTTCTGCAGACCCTCCCAAAAGTGAGATGTGAACGCGGATCTCGATCGGACACTATCAAAACAGGGATCCCGTGTAGTCTCACCACATCTCTGACATATAATTGTGCCATCCTCAAGTGCGTATATGTCATACAGTAGGGAATGAAGTGAGCCACTTTAGTCAGTCTATCCACGACTACCCAGATGGCATCAAAACCCGAAACAGTCCTTGGTAAGTGGGTCACGAAATCCATAGACACGTGCTGCCACTTCCATTCGGGTATCTCCAAACTCCTCAGTTCACCTCCAGGCCTCTGCCTCTCAGCCTTCACCTGCTGACAAATCAAACAACGCTTGACAAATGAGGTGACATCTTGTTTCATATGTCTCCACCAGAACTAGCTACGCAGATCCTTATACATCTTCTTCCCGCCTGGGTGGACACTCATCCTACTGCAATGAGCTCGCCGTAATAAACCCTGACGCAACTCAGGTGCATCTGGAATCACCCATCTATCACCAAGTCTCAGAGAACCGTCCTCAGCCACTCTGAATCTCGATGGCTGACCTGAATGAACCACTAACATCCATCTCTGAACCTCTACATCGGTCCCCTGAGCCTTTCTGATGTGATAAAAAATAACAGGCTCCGCTAGCAAGGTCAAAACCTGTACTGGTGAAGAAGATACGTCATAATCAAATCCCAAATGGCAGTAGGAGCCCAACATAGCTGATAAACACATGGCATCCTCTGCAGTGCTCCGCACTTTCCGACTCAGGGCGTCGGCTGTCAGATTTGCTTTCCCGGGATGGTATAGGATTTCACAATCATAATCCTTCAGCAGGTCCATCCATCTCCTCTGCCTCATGTTCAACTCAGCCTGTGTAAACAAAAACTTCAGGCTCTTGTGATCAGTGAAGATGGTAAATGAGGTACCGTATAAGTAGTGTCGCCATATCTTCAAGGCGAACACTATAGCTGCCAACTCCAGATCATGGACTGGATACCTCGTCTCGTGTGGCTTCAACTGTCTCGAAGCATAAGCTACTACATACTGTCCTGCATCAGTACGCACCCTAATCCCTGTAGCGATGCGTCGGTATAAATAACAAATCCTTTGTTCTCCTTGGGAATCACTAGAACTGGTGCAGTAGTCAGTCTGTGCTTTAATTCCCTGAAACTCTGCTCACAAGCCTCTGTCCAACAGAAAGGGACTCCCTTCTGAGTCAGCTGTGTAAGTGGCTTGGCGACCTTTGAGAAACCCTCGACGAAACGTCGATAATAGCCAGCCAGACCAAGAAAACTTCGAATCTCACTGACTGAAGTAGGGGCAGACCAGTCCATAAATGCCTCTATCTTCCTCGGGTCTACTGATATCCCCTCTCGTGATATGATATGACCCAAGAATGCAACACTGCTCAGCCAAAACTCACACTTGCTGAGTTTGGCGTACAACTGATGATCCCTGAGGATCTGGAGCACTATCCTCAGATGATTGGCATGATCCTCCTCATTCTTTGAATAGACCAGGATGTCATCAATGAACACGATTACAAACTGATCGAGGTACTCCTGAAATACCCTGTTCATCAAGCTCATAAAAGTAGCAGGGGCATTCGTCACCCCGAATGGCATCACCAAGAACTCATAGTGCCCATACCGAGTTATAAAAGCCGTCTTTTGGACATCACCAGCTCTAACCCGCACTTGATGATAGCCTGACCTCAAGTCTATCTTGGAGTACACCTCTGTACCCTGAAGCTGGTCGAACAGATCATCAATCCTCGGAAGTGGATATCTGTTCTTCACTGTGACCTTGTTCAATTGCCTATAGTCAATGCACATACGCATTGATTGTGACATCCCCGAAATGGTTAATTGCATTTGGGCAATAATTGTGCTTATATGATTAATTATGTGGTAATTAATTATGCATTGGATTTATTTATTTACCTTATGGAAATGCATGGTCATGTGGATAGGGTGACCCGGGGTTGCGTTTCAGGGTGCATGTGGTGCATGTTGGGTAAATATTATTGGAAGCATGATTTATTTGCCATTGGTAGCAATTGATTAGAAATCATGTGTTTAATTGATATTTGGTGCATTATGAGTAAATGCTTTGAAAGAATATCATGTTGGGGTGTTTTATACACCATGGAATATTTTGGTATGCTTTTAATTAATTAAAACCAACACCCTTTTTACCCCAACCCCACTCAATACACTCTCACTCTTACTTTACCAAAATCACCACCCAAACCCTTCCCCCCTTTCCATTTTCGCGTTGGAGCAAAAAGGTGGGGAGAAAACCTTCCAAAAGTCTTGATTTGTGAAGTTTATTGGGTGATTTGAGGTCCCCAAGAGGTATGGATGCCTCATTATCATTTTTATTGTGTTTGGTTTAGTTTTGGAAGGGTTTTTAATGATTTTGAAATGGGTTTTGTTGGGTTGTTGTGGTTTTGGTTAAGGGTTAGATTTATACTTGTTTTGAAGTATGTTTTGGTGATTTATGTTGATATTTATGTTGTTGGTTGGTTGGTTTAAGTGTTGGAATGGATTGGATTGGTTTTGAGGTGTAAAAATGGAGTTTTTCGGGTAACAGAGGTTGGCGATCGATCGCCCCTTTTCAGGCGATCGATCGCGCCCAGGCAGTGGGTTTTGCAAGCGTTTGGCGATCGATCGCCACTCTTGGGCGATCGATCGGCGTGGCTGACGATCGATCGCGCCAAGGGTGGCGATCGATCGCCGAGGGGTGCAAATTTTTGATTCTCGGACAGTGAGGATTGTCGATCGATCGCCGTGAGGGGCGATCGATCGCGAAAGCCAAAATTTGGTATTTTTGGATTTTTTTGTAGGATTTTTGGTATTGGACTATTATTGGGTTCTAATATTGATATTTGTGAATGTGTAGAACCAACCCAGGTGGCAACACAGCCAAGGCATTGAAGTCCTACCATACCCTACATTTTGGAAAGGTACGTAGTGGACGTACGGGCACCCCAACGGTACATGTATCTTATATACTTATTGTTATGCATTGTGGATGCAAGTATATATGTGGTATTGCATTGTGGATGCAAATACATGTTATGCATGATGTTTATAGATGCATATGATTATTGGTGCATATCCCATGAGTCGTGGTCATCCCTTGATGATTTTAATGCTTGCCGCTATTTGGTTTGGTTCCGCTAAATGTGAAGCGAGGGGTGGGAGCGCCGCATGTCACATTTGAGCGTGGTTATCATATAGGACGAGGAAAGGGTATTTGCCGCTCAATGAGAGGCGAGGGGTGGGAGTCCCGCAGTCCATTGAAGCGAGGTTATCCTATGCCGTCTATATGTAAATAAGCGAGGGGCATTAAAATACATTGTGATGGACAGACTAGGGATTGGTGATCAGTATTTGGTATTGATGAATGGTATATGTTCATGACATGTTTAGACCATTTAAAATAATCTATTGATTATACTCATGAGTTATGGTACAGGGACAACCAAACGGGAAGCGTTTGAAATGCATGGGGAACAGGAAGTGTTTTATTATGATTATGCATTTACGCTTTATCTTCATATTGTGTTGAATATGGATGATTATTATTGCTCATGTTTGGGGGTTGTCCTTGTAGGTACCTTTTTGGCATGATAGAAGGGCTTGAACGGGTTGAGGTGAGCTTGAGGATGCTTTTGTGAATTGAAGGACAGGATTATTTTTGCCTAGTGTCTACTCTAGGAGTAGTGTAAAACTAGTTGATAACATTCATTTAATGGAAATGTAATTAATCCAGTGGTTAGAAGTCCTTATTTTTTGGCATGTAATGCTTAAGCTCATAGACTCAACACGTTATTTCTCACTCTGATTATTTATTTAGCTCTATTATGCATTGATTCCGCACTTAAGGATTAGGGTCCTTACATTAGTGGTATCAGAGCAGTGGTTAGAGAACCCGGGAACGAGTGAAGGGTAGCTTTAGCATGATAGGCTAGGTGCTTACATTTGAAGCATGTTTATGCATGTGGTGCATATTAATGTATATTCTGTTATACTAACATGAGTATTCTCATTCCTGTTATCTAACGGCATATCATATATATTGCTTTGGAATTGTTGTTAACATTTGTGTTACAGCATGGCTGCTAATGAGGAAGTCGGTGATATGGGGAGCATGAATGCTAGTGTTGGACAGACAAACCCTCTACCTCCACCGGCTGTGGGAATGGAACCAGTGGTTCAGTTATTGCTACCGGGTGAGATTAGCTTGACACAATTTCTATCTTATCATCCGCCCCGGTTTGAGGGGACAGAGTCCGGAGAAGAGGCTGAAGAGTGGTTGGAAAGACTTGAGCAGATCTTTGTATCGGCTCCTTGTGCTGTGACAGCTTGGCTGAGGCTGGAGGAGTTTCAATTAGCCAAGAAACCTCTGATGTGGTGGAGGAGCACAGTAATGGAAATGAGAGCACTGGGTGCTGTGATTGACTGGACACTCTTCAGGACTAGGTTTTTGAATCGGTACTTCTCCGCAGCACCAAGACAGACAAAGGAGGATGAATTTACAAGTCTGAGGCTGGGGAACATGACAGTGGCAGACTATGCCACACGGTACTCTTCGTTGCTGAGGTACGTTCCCCACATTGCCACCAGTGGGCACGCTAAGATGAGGAACTTTATGAAAGGATTGCGACCGGAGCTCTATGACCGGGTTATCACCAATAACCCAACTTCTTTTGATGACGCTCTCACAAGAGCGGAGCTTGCTGAGCTAGGAGTGGGAGCTTACGCTATGCCACCACCAGTACCCGCAACAGAGGCAGACCAAATGATAGTTTGAGGCCTCGGGGTGAGCCATTTAAACCCCGTGGTGCCTCTTCATCTTCGCGATATGGTGGAAAGAAACACTTTGGTCAGAAACATGATGGCAAGAAGGGCAATTGGACGGCCAATCGAGGATCTTCACAAGGGGATAGGCCGGGAGAGCCGAGGTGCAACAATTGTGGAGGGCCACATTCTTCAAACAAGTGTCCTGCATGTTATGTCTGTGGGAAGATGGGCCACATCGCTCGGTATTGCCCCACACGGGGAGGACAGTCTGAGTTTCAGGGCAACAGGCCGAGGTTTGAGGATAGGACAGTGCAGCAGAGGCAGCAGTTTGGGCCTCGACCATCGGGAGGTCAGACAGTAGGACCGCCCCAGGGACAGGTGTATGCACTGACCAGGGAGCAGGCTCAGGCAGCCCCAGAGGAGGTGATTGCCGGTACGTGTCATTTATTTATGTACCCTGCTTTTATTTTGATCGATACAGGTGCCTCCCATTCTTTTGTATCGGTGGGTTTTGTGGAAAGACACCATATGCGCACGTCTTCTTTACCCACGCCTCTCCTTGTCTCGACACCCACTGGAAGAAATGTCGTTGCGGATCAGTTTATGGCAGACTGCCTCATTTATTTTGAGGGCAACGAGTTGAGATCAGACTTGATTGTGCTGGGTATGTCAGACTTCGACTGCATCTTGGGTATTGATGTTCTGAACAGATATCAGGCAGTGGTAGATTGCCGACAGAGGACAGTGAAGTTCAGACCTGAGTTGGGCAGTCAGTGGACTTTCTATGGCAACGGTTCTCGTGCGAAGATTCCGTTGATTTCAGCAATCAAGATGACTCAGTTGTTGGAACGTGGCCACACGGGCTATCTCATCTATGCCGTGGACACGTCTGGGAAGAGTAAAGAACTCAAAGTTGAGGATGTGCCAGTGGTAGCAGAGTTCGCTGATGTATTTCCAGAAGAGATCCCAGGATTCCCACCGGCTAGGGAAGTCGAGTTTGGGATCGAGCTGTTGCCAGGGACATCCGCTATCTCTCGTGCACCTTATAGGATGGCACCGGCAGAGTTGAGAGAGTTGAAAGAACAGTTGCAGGATCTCTTGGACAAGGGATATATACGCCCGAGCGTGTCGCCATGGGGCGCACCAGTTCTCTTTGTGAAGAAGAAGGACGGTTCGATGCGGTTGTGTATCGATTACCGGCAACTGAATAAGGCTACAGTGAAGAACAAGTATCCTCTTCCAAGGATCGACGATCTGTTTGATCAGTTGCAAGGTACCAGGGTGTATAGCAAGATTGATTTGAGATCCGGGTATCATCAGATTCGGGTCAGAGAGGAAGATGTGCAGAAGACAGCGTTCCGGACCCGATATGGACATTATGAGTTCCTAGTGATGCCGTTCGGCGTGACGAATGCTCCAGCAGTCTTCATGAGTCTGATGAACAGAGTGTTTCAGCAGTATCTTGATCAGTTCGTCATTGTGTTTATTGACGATATTCTTATCTACTCCCGGAGCGAGGAGGAGCATGTGAAACACTTGAGGACAGTGCTTCAGATTCTCAGAGAGCATCAGTTGTATGCTAAGCTCAGTAAGTGTGAATTTTGGCTGAGCAGTGTAGTGTTTCTGGGGCATGTCATATCGAGCAGCGGGATATCTGTAGATCCCAAGAAGATTGAGGCTGTGATGGAGTGGGCTGCCCCCACTTCTGTGCCTGAGATCCGGAGTTTACTTGGTTTGGCCGGGTATTATCGACGCTTCGTCGAGGGCTTTTCAAAGATTGCCAAGCCGTTGACTCAGTTGACTCAGAAGGGTGTACCTTTCTTTTGGTCAGAAGCTTGTGAGGAGAGCTTCCAGGAATTAAAGCACCGCTTGACGACGGCGCCAGTGTTGGTGATCCCGACGGAGAACTCCAGATTTGTTCTGTATACTGACGCATCACTTCAGGGCTTTGGGTGTGTACTGATGCAAGATAAGCATGTGGTAGCTTATGCATCGAGGCAGTTGAAGCCGCATGAGACCAGATATCCAGTTCATGACTTGGAATTGGCGGCTATCATCTTCGCCCTGAAGATCTGGAGACATTACTTATATGGGACTTCATTCACCATATACACGGATCACAAGAGCCTCAAATTTTTATTCACTCAGGCAGAGCTGAACATGAGGCAGAGGAGGTGGATGGACCTACTCAAGGACTATGATTGCGAGATAGAGTACCATCCCGGGAAAGCCAATTTGACAGCAGACGCTTTGAGCCGGAAAGTGAGGAGTTCTGCTGAGGACGTCATTCATCTGTCGGCTATGATGACCTCCTATTGCCATCTGGGCTACGATTTTGACATAGATGCATCGCCTGTGTATGTATCGACTCTGTTAGCCGAGCCAGACATCTATGAGAACATCAGGAGAGCTCAGAAGTCATATATGAGGTTCAGAGGTGGTTATCTTTAGTACATCTTGGTCAGCCAACGAAGTTCAGAGTGGCCGATGACGGGTTGAGATTGGGTGACCGATGGGTGGTTCCAAGTACGCCGGAGTTGCGTAAGGGGATCTTGGAGCGAGCTCACAGTAGCAGACTTAGCATCCACCCAGGCGGGAAGAAGATGTACAGAGATCTGCGTGGTCAGTTTTGGTGGAAATGGATGAAATCTGATGTCGTCGCTTTTGTAAAGAGATGTTTGATCTGCCAGCAGGTTAAGGCAGAGAGACAGAGACCTGGCGGCGAGTTGAGAAGCTTGGAGATACCGAAGTGGAAGTGGGAGCACATTTCCATGGACTTCGTGACTCATTTGCCGAGGAGTGCTTCAGGCTTCGATGCTATTTGGGTGATCGTGGATCGATTGACCAAGGTGGCTCATTTTATCCCCTATAGCATGACTTTCACATTTTTGAGGATGGCGCAGTTGTATATTAGAGATGTGGTGAGATTGCATGGGATCCCCGTTTCCATAGTGTCAGATCGAGATCCGCGATTCACATCTCATTTCTGGGAAGGCCTTCAGTCAGCCTTGGGAACTGAAGTCATATTGAGTACTGCTTATCATCCTCAGACTGGATGGCCAGACCGAACGCACTATTCAGACGCTCGAGGACATGTTAAGAGCTTGTGTTTTGGAGTTCGATGCCTCTTGGCAGGATTCAGTGCCTTTGGTAGAGTTTTCTTATAACAATAGCTACCAGGCGAGTATTCAGATGGCTCCGTTTGAAGCTCTTTATGGCAGACGGTGTAGATCACCCTTGTGTTGGGATGATATGGACCGCAAATCGGTCGGAGGACCGGAGTTGATCCGAGAGATGGAAGAAAAGATAAAGACGATAAGGCAGAAAATGAAAGCGGCTCAGGACAGGCAGGCAGCTTATGCGAATAAACGGCGGAGACCGTTGGAATTTCAGTTGGGAGATAAGGTCTTTTTGAAGATCTCGCCTTTCAGAGGCGTTGTGCGATTTGGGATGCACGGGAAACTGTCTCCGAGGTATGTTGGACCGTACGAGATTTTGCAGCGCATTGGCACCTTAGCTTACCGACTGGCTTTGCCGCCTTCTTTATCTGGTATACATGATGTGTTCATGTATCGATGCTGCGGAAGTATGAGCCGATCCGTCGCATGTGTTACAGCCTTCCGAAGTTCAGTTAGAATCAGATGTATCTTATGTGGAACGGCCTGTCAGAATTCTGGATCGAGCAGACCGTAGACTTCGGAACAAAGTGATACCTATGATCAAGGTTCAGTGGGATCGCAGGGGTGTCGAGGAGGCTACGTGGGAGACGGAGCGGCATATGGTGCAGCACTACCCGGAACTATTCTCTGGTATGTGTTTATGTTTAGTTTCCTTTTGGGGTAAGTGCATGTGATTTCGAGGACGAAATCTTATAAGTAAGGGAGTATTGTGACATCCCCGAAATGGTTAATTGCATTTGGGCAATAATTGTGCTTATATGATTAATTATGTGGTAATTAATTATGCATTGGATTTATTTATTTACCTTATGGAAATGCATGGTCATGTGGATAGGGTGACCCGGGGTTGCGTTTCAGGGTGCATGTGGTGCATGTTGGGTAAATATTATTGGAACACTTCTGTACCCAAAATACGGAGTTTTCTTGGTTTGGCAGGTTATTATCGACGCTTCGTCAAGGGATTTTCTAAGATTGCTAAGCCATTAACCCAGTTAACTCAAAAGGGAATACCGTTTTATTGGTTTGAGGCTTGTGAGCAAAGCTTCCAAGAGTTGAAGCATCGATTGACAACGGCGCCTGTGTTGGTGATTCCCACGGAGAACAAGAGGTTCGTCCTATACACTGATGCATCACAACAGGGCTTGGGTTGTGTACTGATGCAAGATAAGCATGTGGTAGCTTATGCATCGAGGCAATTGAAGCCGCATGAGGCTAGATATCCCATCCATGACTTGGAGTTGGCGGCTATCGTATTTGCCTTGAAGATTTGGAGGCATTATTTGTATGGTATGTCGTTTACAATTTATAAGGACCATAAGAGACTGAAGTTCTTGTTTACTCAAGCGGAGTGAAATATGCGACAGAGGAGATTGATGGATTTACTCAAGGACTATGACTGTGAGATAGAGTACCATCCTGGAAAAGCAAACTTGACAGCAGATGCCTTGAGTCGGAAGGTGAAGAGCACTGCTGAGGACGCCATGTATTTATCGGCTATGATGACTTCTTACTGCCATCTGGGCTATGATTTTGACATAGATGCATCGCCTGTGTATGTATCGACTCTGTTAGCCGAGCCAGACATCTATGAGAACATCAGGAGAGCTCAGAAGTCATATATGAGGTTCAGAGGTGGTTATCTTTAGTACATCTTGGTCAGCCAACGAAGTTCAGAGTGGCCGATGACGGGTTGAGATTGGGTGACCGATGGGTGGTTCCAAGTACGCCGGAGTTGCGTAAGGGGATCTTGGAGCGAGCTCACAGTAGCAGACTTAGCATCCACCCAGGCGGGAAGAAGATGTACAGAGATCTGCGTGGTCAGTTTTGGTGGAAATGGATGAAATCTGATGTCGTCGCTTTTGTAAAGAGATGTTTGATCTGCCAGCAGGTTAAGGCAGAGAGACAGAGACCTGGCGGCGAGTTGAGAAGCTTGGAGATACCGAAGTGGAAGTGGGAGCACATTTCCATGGACTTCGTGACTCATTTGCCGAGGAGTGCTTCAGGCTTCGATGCTATTTGGGTGATCGTGGATCGATTGACCAAGGTGGCTCATTTTATCCCCTATAGCATGACTTTCACATTTTTGAGGATGGCGCAGTTGTATATTAGAGATGTGGTGAGATTGCATGGGATCCCCGTTTCCATAGTGTCAGATCGAGATCCGCGATTCACATCTCATTTCTGGGAAGGCCTTCAGTCAGCCTTGGGAACTGAAGTCATATTGAGTACTGCTTATCATCCTCAGACGGATGGCCAGACCGAACGCACTATTCAGACGCTCGAGGACATGTTAAGAGCTTGTGTTTTGGAGTTCGATGCCTCTTGGCAGGATTCAGTGCCTTTGGTAGAGTTTTCTTATAACAATAGCTACCAGGCGAGTATTCAGATGGCTCCGTTTGAAGCTCTTTATGGCAGACGGTGTAGATCACCCTTGTGTTGGGATGATATGGACCGCAAATCGGTCGGAGGACCGGAGTTGATCCGAGAGATGGAAGAAAAGATAAAGACGATAAGGCAGAAAATGAAAGCGGCTCAGGACAGGCAGGCAGCTTATGCGAATAAACGGCGGAGACCGTTGGAATTTCAGTTGGGAGATAAGGTCTTTTTGAAGATCTCGCCTTTCAGAGGCGTTGTGCGATTTGGGATGCGCGGGAAACTGTCTCCGAGGTATGTTGGACCGTACGAGATTTTGCAGCGCATTGGCACCTTAGCTTACCGACTGGCTTTGCCGCCTTCTTTATCTGGTATACATGATGTGTTCATGTATCGATGCTGCGGAAGTATGAGCCGATCCGTCGCATGTGTTACAGCCTTCCGAAGTTCAGTTAGAATTAGATGTATCTTATGTGGAACGGCCTGTCAGAATTCTGGATCGAGCAGACCGTAGACTTCGGAACAAAGTGATACCTATGATCAAGGTTCAGTGGGATCGCAGGGGTGTCGAGGAGGCTACGTGGGAGACGGAGCGGCATATGGTGCAGCACTACCCGGAACTATTCTCTGGTATGTGTTTATGTTTAGTTTCCTTTTGGGGTAAGTGCATGTGATTTCGAGGACGAAATCTTATAAGTAAGGGAGTATTGTGACATCCCCGAAATGGTTAATTGCATTTGGGCAATAATTGTGCTTATATGATTAATTATGTGGTAATTAATTATGCATTGGATTTATTTATTTACCTTATGGAAATGCATGGTCATGTGGATAGGGTGACCCGGGGTTGCGTTTCATGGTGCATGTGGTGCATGTTGGGTAAATATTATTGGAAGCATGATTTATTTGCCATTGGTAGCAATTGATTAGAAATCATGTGTTTAATTGATATTTGGTGCATTATGAGTAAATGCTTTGAAAGAATATCATGTTGGGGTGTTTTATACACCATGGAATATTTTGGTATGCTTTTAATTAATTAAAACCAACACCCTTTTTACCCCAACCCCACTCAATACACTCTCACTCTTACTTTACCAAAATCACCACCCAAACCCTTCCCCCCTTTCCATTTTCGAGTTGGAGCAAAAAGGTGGGGAGAAAACCTTCCAAAAGTCTTGATTTGTGAAGTTTATTGGGTGATTTGAGGTCCCCAAGAGGTATGGATGCCTCATTATCATTTTTATTGTGTTTGGTTTAGTTTTGGAAGGGTTTTTAATGATTTTGAAATGGGTTTTGTTGGGTTGTTGTGGTTTTGGTTAAGGGTTAGATTTATACTTGTTTTGAAGTATGTTTTGGTGATTTATGTTGATATTTATGTTGTTGGTTGGTTGGTTTAAGTGTTGGAATGGATTGGATTGGTTTTGAGGTGTAAAAATGGAGTTTTTCGGGTAACAGAGGTTGGCGATCGATCGCCCCTTTTCAGGCGATCGATCGCGCCCAGGCAGTGGGTTTTGCAAGCGTTTGGCGATCGATCGCCACTCTTGGGCGATCGATCGGCGCGGCTGACGATCGATCGCGCCAAGGGTGGCGATCGATCGCCGAGGGGTGCAAATTTTTGATTCTCGGACAGTGAGGATTGTCGATCGATCGCCGTGAGGGGCGATCGATCGCGAAAGCCAAAATTTGGTATTTTTGGATTTTTTTGTAGGATTTTTGGTATTGGACTATTATTGGGTTCTAATATTGATATTTGTGAATGTGTAGAACCAACCTAGGTGGCAACACAGCCAAGGCATTGAAGTCCTACCATACCCTACATTTTGGAAAGGTACGTAGTGGACGTACGGGCACCCCAACGGTACATGTATCTTATATACTTATTGTTATGCATTGTGGATGCAAGTATATATGTGGTATTGCATTGTGGATGCAAATACATGTTATGCATGATGTTTATAGATGCATATGATTATTGGTGCATATCCCATGAGTCGTGGTCATCCCTTGATGATTTTAATGCTTGCCGCTATTTGGTTTGGTTCCGCTAAATGTGAAGCGAGGGGTGGGAGCGCCGCATGTCACATTTGAGCGTGGTTATCATATAGGACGAGGAAAGGGTATTTGCCGCTCAATGAGAGGCGAGGGGTGGGAGTCCCGCAGTCCATTGAAGCGAGGTTATCCTATGCCGTCTATATGTAAATAAGCGAGGGGCATTAAAATACATTGTGATGGACAGACTAGGGATTGGTGATCAGTATTTGGTATTGATGAATGGTATATGTTCATGACATGTTTAGACCATTTAAAATAATCTATTGATTATACTCATGAGTTATGGTACAGGGACAACCAAACGGGAAGCGTTTGAAATGCATGGGGAACAGGAAGTGTTTTATTATGATTATGCATTTACGCTTTATCTTCATATTGTGTTGAATATGAATGATTATTATTGCTCATGTTTGGGGGTTGTCCTTGTAGGTACCTTTTTGGCATGATAGAAGGGCTTGAACGGGTTGAGGTGAGCTTGAGGATGCTTTTGTGAATTGAAGGACAGGATTATTTTTGCCTAGTGTCTACTCTAGGAGTAGTGTAAAACTAGTTGATAACATTCATTTAATGGAAATGTAATTAATCCAGTGGTTAGAAGTCCTTATTTTTTGGCATGTAATGCTTAAGCTCATAGACTCAACACGTTATTTCTCACTCTGATTATTTATTTAGCTCTATTATGCATTGATTCCGCACTTAAGGATTAGGGTCCTTACATTAGTGGTATCAGAGCAGTGGTTAGAGAACCCGGGAACGAGTGAAGGGTAGCTTTAGCATGATAGGCTAGGTGCTTACATTTGAAGCATGTTTATGCATGTGGTGCATATTAATGTATATTCTGTTATACTAACATGAGTATTCTCATTCCTGTTATCTAACGGCATATCATATATATTGCTTTGGAATTGTTGTTAACATTTGTGTTACAGCATGGCTGCTAATGAGGAAGTCGGTGATATGGGGAGCATGAATGCTAGTGTTGGACAGACAAACCCTCTACCTCCACCGGCTGTGGGAATGGAACCAGTGGTTCAGTTATTGCTACCGGGTGAGATTAGCTTGACACAATTTCTATCTTATCATCCGCCCCGGTTTGAGGGGACAGAGTCCGGAGAAGAGGCTGAAGAGTGGTTGGAAAGACTTGAGAAGATCTTTGTATCGGCTCCTTGTGCTGTGACAGCTTGGCTGAGGCTGGAGGAGTTTCAATTAGCCAAGAAACCTCTGATGTGGTGGAGGAGCACAGTAATGGAAATGAGAGCACTGGGTGCTGTGATTGACTGGACACTCTTCAGGACTAGGTTTTTGAATCGGTACTTCTCCGCAGCACCAAGACAGACAAAGGAGGATGAATTTACAAGTCTGAGGCTGGGGAACATGACAGTGGCAGACTATGCCACACGGTACTCTTCGTTGCTGAGGTACGTTCCCCACATTGCCACCAGTGGGCACGCTAAGATGAGGAACTTTATGAAAGGATTGCGACCGGAGCTCTATGACCGGGTTATCACCAATAACCCAACTTCTTTTGATGACGCTCTCACAAGAGCGGAGCTTGCTGAGCTAGGAGTGGGAGCTTACGCTATGCCACCACCAGTACCGCAACAGAGGCAGACCAAATGATAGTTTGAGGCCTCGGGGTGAGCCATTTAAACCCCGTGGTGCCTCTTCATCTTCGCGATATGGTGGAAAGAAACACTTTGGTCAGAAACATGATGGCAAGAAGGGCAATTGGACGGCCAATCGAGGATCTTCACAAGGGGATAGGCCGGGAGAGCCGAGGTGCAACAATTGTGGAGGGCCACATTCTTCAAACAAGTGTCCTGCATGTTATGTCTGTGGGAAGATGGGCCACATCGCTCGGTATTGCCCCACACGGGGAGGACAGTCTGAGTTTCAGGGCAACAGGCCGAGGTTTGAGGATAGGACAGTGCAGCAGAGGCAGCAGTTTGGGCCTCGACCATCGGGAGGTCAGACAGTAGGACCGCCCCAGGGACAGGTGTATGCACTGACCAGGGAGCAGGCTCAGGCAGCCCCAGAGGAGGTGATTGCCGGTACGTGTCATTTATTTATGTACCCTGCTTTTATTTTGATCGATACAGGTGCCTCCCATTCTTTTGTATCGGTGGGTTTTGTGGAAAGACACCATATGCGCACGTCTTCTTTACCCACGCCTCTCCTTGTCTCGACACCCACTGGAAGAAATGTCGTTGCGGATCAGTTTATGGCAGACTGCCTCATTTATTTTGAGGGCAACGAGTTGAGATCAGACTTGATTGTGCTGGGTATGTCAGACTTCGACTGCATCTTGGGTATTGATGTTCTGAACAGATATCAGGCAGTGGTAGATTGCCGACAGAGGACAGTGAAGTTCAGACCTGAGTTGGGCAGTCAGTGGACTTTCTATGGCAACGGTTCTCGTGCGAAGATTCCGTTGATTTCAGCAATCAAGATGACTCAGTTGTTGGAACGTGGCCACACGGGCTATCTCATCTATGCCGTGGACACGTATGGGAAGAGTAAAGAACTCAAAGTTGAGGATGTGCCAGTGGTAGCAGAGTTCGCTGATGTATTTCCAGAAGAGATCCCAGGATTCCCACCGGCTAGGGAAGTCGAGTTTGGGATCGAGCTGTTGCCAGGGACATCCGCTATCTCTCGTGCACCTTATAGGATGGCACCGGCAGAGTTGAGAGAGTTGAAAGAACAGTTGCAGGATCTCTTGGACAAGGGATATATACGCCCGAGCGTGTCGCCATGGGGCGCACCAGTTCTCTTTGTGAAGAAGAAGGACGGTTCGATGCGGTTGTGTATCGATTACCGGCAACTGAATAAGGCTACAGTGAAGAACAAGTATCCTCTTCCAAGGATCGACGATCTGTTTGATCAGTTGCAAGGTACCAGGGTGTATAGCAAGATTGATTTGAGATCCGGGTATCATCAGATTCGGGTCAGAGAGGAAGATGTGCAGAAGACAGCGTTCCGGACCCGATATGGACATTATGAGTTCCTAGTGATGCCGTTCGGCGTGACGAATGCTCCAGCAGTCTTCATGAGTCTGATGAACAGAGTGTTTCAGCAGTATCTTGATCAGTTCGTCATTGTGTTTATTGACGATATTCTTATCTACTCCCGGAGCGAGGAGGAGCATGTGAAACACTTGAGGACAGTGCTTCAGATTCTCAGAGAGCATCAGTTGTATGCTAAGCTCAGTAAGTGTGAATTTTGGCTGAGCAGTGTAGTGTTTCTGGGGCATGTCATATCGAGCAGCGGGATATCTGTAGATCCCAAGAAGATTGAGGCTGTGATGGAGTGGGCTGCCCCCACTTCTGTGCCTGAGATCCGGAGTTTACTTGGTTTGGCCGGGTATTATCGACGCTTCGTCGAGGGCTTTTCAAAGATTGCCAAGCCGTTGACTCAGTTGACTCAGAAGGGTGTACCTTTCTTTTGGTCAGAAGCTTGTGAGGAGAGCTTCCAGGAATTAAAGCACCGCTTGACGACGGCGCCAGTGTTGGTGATCCCGACGGAGAACTCCAGATTTGTTCTGTATACTGACGCATCACTTCAGGGCTTTGGGTGTGTACTGATGCAAGATAAGCATGTGGTAGCTTATGCATCGAGGCAGTTGAAGCCGCATGAGACCAGATATCCAGTTCATGACTTGGAATTGGCGGCTATCATCTTCGCCCTGAAGATCTGGAGACATTACTTATATGGGACTTCATTCACCATATACACGGATCACAAGAGCCTCAAATTTTTATTCACTCAGGCAGAGCTGAACATGAGGCAGAGGAGGTGGATGGACCTACTCAAGGACTATGATTGCGAGATAGAGTACCATCCCGGGAAAGCCAATTTGACAGCAGACGCTTTGAGCCGGAAAGTGAGGAGTTCTGCTGAGGACGTCATTCATCTGTCGGCTATGATGACCTCCTATTGCCATCTGGGCTACGATTTTGACATAGATGCATCGCCTGTGTATGTATCGACTCTGTTAGCCGAGCCAGACATCTATGAGAACATCAGGAGAGCTCAGAAGTCATATGATGAGGTTCAGAGGTGGTTATCTTTAGTACATCTTGGTCAGCCAACGAAGTTCAGAGTGGCCGATGACGGGTTGAGATTGGGTGACCGATGGGTGGTTCCAAGTACGCCGGAGTTGCGTAAGGGGATCTTGGAGCGAGCTCACAGTAGCAGACTTAGCATCCACCCAGGCGGGAAGAAGATGTACAGAGATCTGCGTGGTCAGTTTTGGTGGAAATGGATGAAATCTGATGTCGTCGCTTTTGTAAAGAGATGTTTGATCTGCCAGCAGGTTAAGGCAGAGAGACAGAGACCTGGCGGCGAGTTGAGAAGCTTGGAGATACCGAAGTGGAAGTGGGAGCACATTTCCATGGACTTCGTGACTCATTTGCCGAGGAGTGCTTCAGGCTTCGATGCTATTTGGGTGATCGTGGATCGATTGACCAAGGTGGCTCATTTTATCCCCTATAGCATGACTTTCACATTTTTGAGGATGGCGCAGTTGTATATTAGAGATGTGGTGAGATTGCATGGGATCCCCGTTTCCATAGTGTCAGATCGAGATCCGCGATTCACATCTCATTTCTGGGAAGGCCTTCAGTCAGCCTTGGGAACTGAAGTCATATTGAGTACTGCTTATCATCCTCAGACGGATGGCCAGACCGAACGCACTATTCAGACGCTCGAGGACATGTTAAGAGCTTGTGTTTTGGAGTTCGATGCCTCTTGGCAGGATTCAGTGCCTTTGGTAGAGTTTTCTTATAACAATAGCTACCAGGCGAGTATTCAGATGGCTCCGTTTGAAGCTCTTTATGGCAGACGGTGTAGATCACCCTTGTGTTGGGATGATATGGACCGCAAATCGGTCGGAGGACCGGAGTTGATCCGAGAGATGGAAGAAAAGATAAAGACGATAAGGCAGAAAATGAAAGCGGCTCAGGACAGGCAGGCAGCTTATGCGAATAAACGGCGGAGACCGTTGGAATTTCAGTTGGGAGATAAGGTCTTTTTGAAGATCTCGCCTTTCAGAGGCGTTGTGCGATTTGGGATGCGCGGGAAACTGTCTCCGAGGTATGTTGGACCGTACGAGATTTTGCAGCGCATTGGCACCTTAGCTTACCGACTGGCTTTGCCGCCTTCTTTATCTGGTATACATGATGTGTTCATGTATCGATGCTGCGGAAGTATGAGCCGATCCGTCGCATGTGTTACAGCCTTCCGAAGTTCAGTTAGAATCAGATGTATCTTATGTGGAACGGCCTGTCAGAATTCTGGATCGAGCAGACCGTAGACTTCGGAACAAAGTGATACCTATGATCAAGGTTCAGTGGGATCGCAGGGGTGTCGAGGAGGCTACGTGGGAGACGGAGCGGCATATGGTGCAGCACTACCCG
This sequence comes from Haberlea rhodopensis, assembly GCA_907163345.1. Lineage (NCBI taxonomy): Eukaryota > Viridiplantae > Streptophyta > Magnoliopsida > Lamiales > Gesneriaceae > Haberlea > Haberlea rhodopensis. The sequence goes on along the minus strand of CAJQUN010000257.1, from coordinate 69,780 downwards.
GAACTATTCTCTGGTATGTGTTTATGTTTAGTTTCCTTTTGGGGTAAGTGCATGTGATTTCGAGGACGAAATCTTATAAGTAAGGGAGTATTGTGACATCCCCGAAATGGTTAATTGCATTTGGGCAATAATTGTGCTTATATGATTAATTATGTGGTAATTAATTATGCATTGGATTTATTTATTTACCTTATGGAAATGCATGGTCATGTGGATAGGGTGACCCGGGGTTGCGTTTCAGGGTGCATGTGGTGCATGTTGGGTAAATATTATTGGAAGCATGATTTATTTGCCATTGGTAGCAATTGATTAGAAATCATGTGTTTAATTGATATTTGGTGCATTATGAGTAAATGCTTTGAAAGAATATCATGTTGGGGTGTTTTATACACCATGGAATATTTTGGTATGCTTTTAATTAATTAAAACCAACACCCTTTTTACCCCAACCCCACTCAATACACTCTCACTCTTACTTTACCAAAATCACCACCCAAACCCTTCCCCCCTTTCCATTTTCGAGTTGGAGCAAAAAGGTGGGGAGAAAACCTTCCAAAAGTCTTGATTTGTGAAGTTTATTGGGTGATTTGAGGTCCCCAAGAGGTATGGATGCCTCATTATCATTTTTATTGTGTTTGGTTTAGTTTTGGAAGGGTTTTTAATGATTTTGAAATGGGTTTTGTTGGGTTGTTGTGGTTTTGGTTAAGGGTTAGATTTATACTTGTTTTGAAGTATGTTTTGGTGATTTATGTTGATATTTATGTTGTTGGTTGGTTGGTTTAAGTGTTGGAATGGATTGGATTGGTTTTGAGGTGTAAAAATGGAGTTTTTCGGGTAACAGAGGTTGGCGATCGATCGCCCCTTTTCAGGCGATCGATCGCGCCCAGGCAGTGGGTTTTGCAAGCGTTTGGCGATCGATCGCCACTCTTGGGCGATCGATCGGCGCGGCTGACGATCGATCGCGCCAAGGGTGGCGATCGATCGCCGAGGGGTGCAAATTTTTGATTCTCGGACAGTGAGGATTGTCGATCGATCGCCGTGAGGGGCGATCGATCGCGAAAGCCAAAATTTGGTATTTTTGGATTTTTTTGTAGGATTTTTGGTATTGGACTATTATTGGGTTCTAATATTGATATTTGTGAATGTGTAGAACCAACCCAGGTGGCAACACAGCCAAGGCATTGAAGTCCTACCATACCCTACATTTTGGAAAGGTACGTAGTGGACGTACGGGCACCCCAACGGTACATGTATCTTATATACTTATTGTTATGCATTGTGGATGCAAGTATATATGTGGTATTGCATTGTGGATGCAAATACATGTTATGCATGATGTTTATAGATGCATATGATTATTGGTGCATATCCCATGAGTCGTGGTCATCCCTTGATGATTTTAATGCTTGCCGCTATTTGGTTTGGTTCCGCTAAATGTGAAGCGAGGGGTGGGAGCGCCGCATGTCACATTTGAGCGTGGTTATCATATAGGACGAGGAAATGGTATTTGCCGCTCAATGAGAGGCGAGGGGTGGGAGTCCCGCAGTCCATTGAAGCGAGGTTATCCTATGCCGTCTATATGTAAATAAGCGAGGGGCATTAACTAGGGATTGGTGATCAGTATTTGGTATTGATGAATGGTATATGTTCATGACATGTTTAGACCATTTAAAATAATCTATTGATTATACTCATGAGTTATGGTACAGGGACAACCAAACGGGAAGCGTTTGAAATGCATGGGGAAACAGGAAGTGTTTTATTATGATTATGCATTTACGCTTTATCTTCATATTGTGTTGAATATGAATGATTATTATTGCTCAAGTTTGGGGGTTGTCCTTGTAGGTACCTTTTTGGCATGATAGAAGGGCTTGAACGGGTTGAGGTGGTGAGCTTGAGGATGCTTTTGTGTAAGGACCCCATGCCCTTAACCCTTAATTAGTGTATTAACCACTATGTGTGGCACATGCTTTCAATAAAAAGTCAATCGGGAAGCTCAGATGATACTTTACCATTGAATGGTAACTACAAAATTTCTTTAATACTCAATGTTATAAGATCATCATCCTAACAGCATATAGACTAATCGAGTTCGCCCAATACCATCCCCATTACATCACTTTTGCATTGTGGGTTTTTATAAAAATTTGGGCAGAGTCTCCCCATAAATTGAGCTATCCCAAAAATAAAAGCACATCACATAATATAATTCCCGGCCAGGGAATACACAATACTCAACAGAATACTGAACACAAAGTAAATTCCCAGCCAGGGAAGACACCACACATAAGACGACAAAAGTGGGTTTCAACCCCCACATAACACACTAACGACTCTCATATCATTAGCAATTCTACCACAATTGCATGCAACATATAATGAAAGATAGGAAGGCTCATGCCTTTATATACAATCCATATACAAGTATAATCGTGCTCACAGGCGAGCATCATGAATATGTATATAATCCTCAGGTGTATATATATGTACTCTATACGATACCGTGCTCCATCAAGCCCTGGTACCACGATCCGGGGAGTACATCCAATCAACAGCTCGAGCTCATCTCCAAAGCCATCGATGTACCTGTTCACCTGCCCCAACAGAGACAGCCCCCAACGGGGTGAGCATACCAATTCCACAATTTCATAATCATAATGACATAATACATAATTTACGAAAATGTAAATATTGTGGGACATATGTGATACTTCCTGGATGGTATCATCCTCATCATAGCGTACCCCTGTAATAATCCTGTTCTCAAAACAGATAAATCATCAAATCCTGAATATGCAGTTAATCATCATATTGGTTAACCCTAGCCAGTTTCAATTTAACAACATTTCGTAACATCTTTCTTTATCTAGCAATTATCACAATTCTAGATATTATAATGAGATTTCCTTAACTTTCGATACTAGTTAATCACTTCTCTGATTAACTACGTCTCTGTTCTTATTCATTACCAATAGGGAATAACATACAGATATCCTAGATATCTAATCAAATACCATCTTTTTCATTTCTTACTTCATGTAGCATCATACTATCGGTGTTTGCTCCGTAGCAACCACACCCCATCATTTGCTCGCTTCATAGCGGCACTAAGCATTTCATGTATTTTAGATCATGCATCATACTTGTAAAACATCATTTAAACTATGCTCGTACGCTAAACGTACCTTAAATCCTCGAAGTCCGAGCCAAACCTTGCTCGAGTTCCAAGCCCTGAGGAACGATGTGCTAACACGATAAATAATTCACAATTATTTACGAACATGCAACCCATGCTCAAGCACATCCATAACCCTCAAAATATTGTCGACACACGACAATTAAACATCTAAAAGACCCGGGGCAGGGTACATGCAGGGAGGGAAAACGAATGCGGCATATCAAAAACTTGCCTAAGAACACCTTCAATAATTCGAACCCTAGCATCACGATTCGAACCCAACCAACCATCATAAATCATTTAAAACATGTAATAAACGATCTCTAACATGAATCATCAACCCATAATCAAAACCCCCAAAATCGAAATCAACCCTCACCAAATTAGGGCAAAATTCGAACATAACATCTCAATTCATCCCAATTAAGCATCATAATTCATTTAAACATGAATTAATCGAATATCAACAAGAATCATCATCCTCATGCCAAAAATCCAAATTTTCGAACCCTAACTCACAAAAAATCGAGCTGAAATTCGAACTAAAAGCAACAATTATTTCGAACCACCAAAAGTATGAAATCATCGACTCAACAACACCATAAAAACGCCCCAAAAACACCTGAAAGAAAGCCCCAAAATCGTACCAAAAATCGAGCCCCAATTCGGACAAATTTCCAGTTTCGAACCCTAGAGCTTCCAGCAGAAATCCGAGCTCAAATCGCGACCAAACCTCAAATTGATGGTACGGGAAGAAGCGCCTGGTCGAGACGATGACGGCGACGGGTCGGACGCGCCGAACGGCGGCCGGACGGCGGCGGGCGCACGCCTGGAAGCGGCGTGGGTCGAGCAGATCGGGAAATCGCGCGGACGGGAAGAGGAAAGGAGAAGAGGAAAATGGTTCCGATAATTAAAATCTCGGGTTCAACTGGTATTTATAGCAAAAATACCCCGAAATACTAATATCCCCACAAATACATCATGATTCATTAAAAATTATCTGTTTTCGAAAATTCTCTCTCTAACTCAAAAACCCTCTACCGGTGCCCACACACAGCACCCGAGATTCCGAGTCATACTAAAAATCCCACTCACAGGTTTTCACCGAAATGAGAATACGATCTCAACCTCGGGATCCAACGATCCCAATTACTCAAATAGACGAGCCCAGAAGGCCCAACACCGCGATTAAACTCCATGTCGCCACGTAAAACAACTTTAGGGGTTATTAATACTCCGGGATTAACATCCCTAATCTCAGGTCATCACAATATCCCCCACTAAAAGAATTTCGTCCTCGAAATTAGCACCGGTGTATCACATAACACCCAGGCTACACAACAACATGAAGCCAGAACCTCGATTCTTGACCATAACAAAATCGTCTTAAAAACCTCGGGAATACTTACCTCACTTCAAACTCTGAAACAGAGCGACTTACCAAAACCAACATATCACCCAAGAGTCAAAACGTACCTCGATGCGGGTCATCCCAAAAGTCAGTCCCTCATGACTGTAAAACAACCGATACTTACGACTGTAGATCGGACAGTCATCGTTCGTTCTAATACCACTAGTAAGAACGCATCATGTATGACACCTCAACCGTGAGAACGTTGACCTCGTGTCAATCTCTGGAGTGGAATAAACTTCCAAACCCATCATAACGTCGAAGAGCGTCAGTACAACTCAACGCTAACGGTCCAAAAGCAGTTAGTCAACTGAAACTGCAAGGATTCGAATTGCTTCCGATTCCATCGTAGATATCATTCAAAGACATCTCTATCATGACTCACAATGTCTAACATACATCGTTACGAGGGAAACATTAGCATACCACGGTGTACACATACCAAACCTGGTTTCTACTTTCAAACCTCCTCTTTCAATGAGCAGTCGCATCATTGCAACTCAATTTGGGCAACTCACGGCCACAGATTCACACAAAAGACATCTCACAAGATGTCCACCTCCGGATATCCTAAGAATCACATCCTGATCATAAATAAACAATCGAGACTCCTCATAGTTTCAAATTTGAAAGGACATGCAATAAACCCAATGCATCCCAAATACATGGATTCCCAGGCCAAAACAACGACGACTTGATGACTCTCTTGTTGGTACTTCAACATCATGAGCTGTCACAGACAAGTCTCACCAAGATTTAAACATAAACATATATACGTTTCAGTGAGGCATACTCAACTTCAACTTCAATGACGGGGTGACTACTAGAGTCCACCACAATCCACCTCGTATCACCTTACGATTTGCTAATCTTGGTTCCAACGAGCAGTATAACGGCTCTAGCAAGCCCATCATGGTGCTGCATACACGCGGCAGACAAACTAGTCGCTGCCTCACTAGGTTTCACCTCAAACCTACCAATCAGATGGACGTTTCCGCACGGCATACCATACCATGGGAAGAAAAGTCAATAGAGTAGTGGGTCTTTACCCAACATTCCTCCAATGCTGACATACCCTGGACACTCCAATGTCCCCATGTACTTAACATAACCTGATCCTACCTCCTTAGGACCCATCTTACACCCTCATGGTTGGTGTGACCATGTCTACCACATGTCATATCAATAGAAAGCGAGCAATTCCTCCACGATCATTCCTGTCGTCAAATTACATGGCCAAAAAGCCATTCCAACGGTACCACCACTCGTGATATGATCCCTCAAACAATTTCTGCGGTACAATCACATGTACAGCGCATCCATCCATTCCTCGAGCAACCCGCTCGGTATAAGGGCCACGTTAATCGGTGACGCACACACCACCTTGTGCCCGACACTGGCACCCAAGGCATACAACTGAAAACGTATACTCAACGCATTGTTCATCGTAACGATGATGCATGTCTAATAAGACATCTCCTAAACCATCGTCATCGCCACCCCGTGACGACACATGCCCACTCATGGCATCTAAGGTATCGTCAACTAGTGACGATACATGTCAACAATGACATCTAAACAACCCAGTCAACTCGTGACGGTCCATGTACATCAACATATGTCATCCATCATCATGCTAGTAAAATAATCATAATAAAACATGTATAACAACGCATGCCAGCTATAATAAAGTTAATAGAATAGCAATATCTCATACCTCATCGCTAACAAGATAGCGGCATACCTGTCTCCGTCGCTCGATAATAGTGCGAAATCAGCACTCATCGCTCGAAGGCGGCATATTCCCGTGCTGAGTACATAGCTATAGAATCGACGGCATGATACCTCGTCATATAATAAGTGGCATGAAACCTCGCTATACACCTGAGCCTGAATCATGGTCTACATAACAGCGGAAAGAGGCATCGCTATCAACATATCTGGTGGCACTAATCATCGCCAATCCTCATAGAAGAATAAGTCATCGTAAATCCACATAATAGCGGAATGGGGCATCGCTATTAACATATCCGGCGGCATAAACCATCGCCAATCCTCATAGAAGAACGAGTCATCGTAAAATAGCGGAATGAGGCATCGCTATCATCATATCCGGCAGCATCAATCATCGTCAATCCTCATAAAAGAATGAGTCATCGTAAAATAGCGGAATGAGGCATCCTATCATCATAAACATCATCATAATCATCATATCATCTTTACTCATCATAAACATCATCATACACATCATATTCACATATATACTCACGACAAACTATGTTAATTAGAAATGGGACTGTCCGGGTTCCATTATGACAGCGGCACAATTGGCCCCCTCGCTCGACATAACACATCGTATGATACCCATCGCTACGCCTTGATAGCGGATGTATCTCTTATTCAGCGGATGATACCCATCGCTACGCCTTGATAGCGGATGTACCCCATCGCTCAGCGGATGATACCCGTCGCTACACCTTGATAGCGGATGTACCCCATCGCTCATCAGCGGATGATACCCATCGCTACACCTTGATAGCGGATGTACCCCATCGCTCATCAGCTATGTGAGCGGCAAGACCTTCCTCGCTTGCCCATAATGACCACCGGACATTCTACCATTCTAAGTAACATAGTTAAACATACATTATCATCATATAAACATCATCATCTTATAGCATCATTATCTTAGAGATAAAACAGTAATTGTACGAAATCATAGTTGAGTAAGCTTGCTAGTTATTCATTAACTTCTTTTCTTTTTCCCTGGTTCATATTCATGCATATGGGCATCTTACCCTATGGCATCTTACCACCTTATAAACATCATATCATTCTATAAACATCATATTAACATCATCATTACTTATCATAGTCGTCATCGTAAACGTCATATCATCTTCATTTATCATAACATCATCGTAAGTATCTTGTCATCTTTATTAATTATAAAATCATCTTCATCGTGAACTTACTTATCATAACATCATCTTAAACATCTTATCATTTTTTTTTCATTATACACATCATCATGGCATCGTAAATTCTTATGCAATCATAGTATGATCATAATATAGGAGTATGGCCTCTTACCATATGGGCATCTTACCCCGTGGCATCTTACCACATCATAACATCGTATCACATCATCATAAACTTACTTATCAAAATCATCATTATCATGACGTCATCATTATAAACTTACTTATCATAAATATCATCGTAAGCATCATCATCATAAACATCATCATCATAAACTTATGCAATTAATATATAGTCATAGTTAGGAGGGTGTTACCGTCCCATGCCCGTACGCTTCTGATAGGCGTAGATTTTGAGTGATTTTAACTGTGATTTCTTCCCATTTTCTGTACTTTTTCCTGGATGATATTATGCTTTTTGGTGTTTATTCATGTGTTTCAGGAAATTTGATCAGAAGTGGAAGAAATGAGCTGATGAGAAGATAACGGGCGAAATCGAGGCGTAAAAGACAAGAAAATTAAGAAGGTGGATTTTTCAGATCTCGATCGATCGAGATTTATTCTCGATCGATCGTGCCAGCCAGTAGCAAGACTCAGAATTTTCGAAGGCCCGATCGATCGGTGGAAATTCCCGATCGATCGAGAAAGGCAGTAGCTTCAGCAACAATTTTTGAGAAATCTCGATCGATCGGTGGAAATTCCCGATCGATCGAGCGAGGCAGTAAGTTCCAAAAGCTGGCGTGAACAGTGCACCGATCGATCGGTGAAATTCTCGATCGATCGAGACGCGAAATCTGAAGATTTTATTTTCCTTATTTATCGAGATTTTGGGGGCTTTTTAGAGAGGCTGGATTCATTTCAAAGAAGAGGACGAATTTTGAGAGAAAAGATCAGACTTTTTAGGTCAAGAGCAGCCGCCCTAACCTGCCGCCCAACGCCGGAAGAAGGAGATCCAATCTCCGTTCTTCGTCCAAAGTCGAGCCTATCCGTTCCGGAGTGCAAGGAAGGAACAAGAGAAGAAATCACGGTGCAACGCACGGATTCATCCATCGTTTATCGTATTTCTGAACTTAATTTATTTGATTTTCAATTTTCATTTGTTGTTTTTAAGGTCGAGAGACAAGAAAACTCATCTGTTATTGATTTGAATTAAAATTGGTTTATATTATTGAAGTTTTAGTTCGTTGTGTTTGATATTATTGATTCATTGATATTTGCGCGCATTGATATTTATTGTTCCTAAATTAATTGCATGTGTAGATCAGAGTCTAGCTAGCTTTGATTGAATTTGAGGGTTACAGCCGAGATCGAGAGATAACGCTGTAACACGCTCCATTAATTTATGATGTATGTTACGATTGAGATCGAGAGATGATATCGCATACGTGAGAACTTGAAATCGAAAGATTTAGAGTTAATAGGTTTTGATAATTTAAGCAACTTTGAATTAGTAAATAGGTGCACGAGAGTGACTTGTTCTAATTTATTGTTAGTTTCGTTATAGCTCGAGAGAGTGTATCGAATAATCATAAAAACCTTTCACCTTTAAAATCAATTGGTTAATAAAGTGAGAATTCCATTGAATCATTAGAGATAACATAATTGAACGACGAACTTGGTAATTTTCTCGAGTCACTTACCTTTGCATTTCCGGAACCATTCTTGTCATTGTTTCTCGTTTAATTTTGTTCTTTAGTTTAATTTAGTGTTAGTTTATCAAACTCCTTTAATCGTAGGCTAAATATAATTTGATTGATCTTATTTGGTACTTATACGTTAGTCCCTGTGGATTCGACAACCTTTACTTAATTTTCACTATACTAAAACTTGACACCGTGCACTTGCGGTAGAATCGCTTCAACCCATACACTGAAAAATAATTGTTTAAAAATAAAAGCGGTCAAGTTTTTGGCGCCGTTGCCGGGGACTAATCTGTATAATATCATACGAGATTAGTTAATTGTAATTTAGCCAATTTCTTTTATTATTGCATTTTTGTTTTTGTTTTCTTTGTTTTCTTTTGTTGATCTTTGTTAATATTTTTTCTTTGTGCATTTTTGTTGTCTCCTTTGTCTACTTTGTACAGGAATCAGTTTTTTTTAGTGCATGCATAGAAGAGAGGAACCCTTTCTCGAGCCGTTTGATCCAGAGATAGAGAGAACGTTACTAAGAAGATTACGAGAAGCTCGAGAAATGGCTGACAATAACGAAGCACAGCACCCTAGATCAATGATGGACTTTGCACAACCTGCATTTCAGGGATCGTTGTCTAGTATCACAAGGCCGACGATCCAAGCAAACAATTTTGAGATCAAGCCGGCAATCATACAAATGATTCAGCACTCGGTGATGTTCGGGGGAGCAGCTACAGATGATCCGAATAATCACATCTCCAACTTTTTGGAGATTTGTGACACGTTCAAACACAATGGCGTCTCTGACGACGCCATCAGGTTAAGGCTCTTTCCTTTTTCATTACGAGATAAGGCTAAAGCATGGTTAAATTCACTTCCTGCAGGTTCAATAACAACATGGGAGGGGATGACAAAGGCGTTTTTGTCAAAGTACTTTCCCCCTTCCAAGACGGCGAAGATGCGGAATGATATCACGACTTTTGGGCAATTTGACCCAGAAACTTTGTATGAAGCGTGGGATCGTTTTAAAGAGTTGTTGAGGAGATGCCCACACCATGGTCTACCCATATGGCTACAGGTACAAACGTTCTATAACGGTTTATTTTCTGCTAACCGTTCGATGATAGATGCAGCATCTGGGGGATCAATAATGAGGAAAACGCCGGAAGAGGCATATAGCTTATTGGAAGAAATGGCGTGCAATAGCTACCTGTGGCAGTCAGAGAAGAGCACGCCACAGAAGACAATAGGAGTCCATCAAGTGGACGAAATCACTGCTCTTTCGGCTCAATTAGAAGCTATGAACCGGAAGATAGATAGCATGGGAGCAGCAGCGATGCAAGCTCAAGCTATCTTCTGTGAGCTGTGTGGAGGCAGTCATCCTAGCATCGAATGCCAGGCAGGTAACCCATTCTTGCAAACTAATGAAGTGGTGAATTTTGTAAATAACAGGTCACCCACCAGTCCGTACTCAAATTTATACAACCCGGGGTGGAGGAATCATAACAATTTTAGGTGGCCCAACAAAGAGAAAGTGTTAAATCCACAGCTACAACCGGGAGGATCGAATAAACTGAGTATGGAAGAGCTAATAGCCAAGTTCATAGCATCAACTGAATCCAGGATGACAACCCAGGATGTAGCAATAAAGAACTTGGAAGTGCAAGTGGGTAAGCTCGCATCATTAATCACAGGACAATTGCAGGGCAACATCTCAAGTAGAACAGTGAAGAGTCAAAACGAGCAAGCAAAGGCCATTGAGTTAAGAAGTGGAAAAGAGCTAAGACCGCAAGCTAAAGCTGAAGAGAGTCATGGAGAGACATCCGAAAGCAAGGATATGACTGAGAAAAAGGCAACAGAGAAAGGTAAGCATTCTAACACTACACCAATCACACACATTGATAGGATAGTAATTCCTCCCCCATTTCCCGCAGCATTGAAAAAAGCTAAGATGGACGCAGAATTTCGTAAATTTCTCGAAGTTTTTAAGAAATTACACATTAATATTCCATTTGCTGACGCTTTACTTCAAATGCCTAGTTATGCTAAGTTTTTGAAGGAAATCTTGTCGAGTAAACGAAAGCTGGGCGAATATGAGACAGTAAGTTTGACGGAGGAGTGCTCAGCAATTGTGCAAAATAAAATGCCTCCAAAGTTAAAAGACCCAGGGAGTTTTACTATACCATGCACTATAGGATCCTTATCTTTTACAAAGTCATTATGTGATTTGGGTGCTAGTATAAATTTAATGCCATTTTCTATTTTCAGGAAGTTGGGGCTAGGAGAGCCAAAACCTACCAAGGTTTCACTACAGTTAGCTGATCGATCCATCACATACCCTAGGGGTATCATTGAAGACGTTCTAGTCAAAGTGGATAAATTCATCTTTCCCGTTGACTTTCTGATACTTGATATGGAAGCAGATTCAGAGACACCGTTGATTTTGGGTCGACCATTTTTAGCAACGGGAAAAGCAATAATCGATGTGCAACAAGGGAAGTTGGTCCTCCGAGTAGGGGAGGATCAAGTTACTTTTAATGTTTTCAAAGCACTTAAACATCCACACGATGAGCACATGTGTTTCAGTATTGATATTATGGATATTCTGACAGATGATTTTTTGCAAGATACAGTCAAGGCTGACATGGAAGCATGCCTAGTGGAAGCTGATGAGCAACACTGCCAGGACGACATTGAGCATATAGCTTTTATGAACAACACCAGTCCCTACATGAAGCGAGCCACTGAGAATCTGGGAGAATTGGGAAAAAGGGATATTAAACCTCAAAAGCCATCAATTGAAGAGTCACCTAATCTTGAACTCAAACCTCTCCCATCACATCTCAAGTATATTTTCTTAGATGCTGAAAGATCTTTACCAATCATTATTTCTTCGTCTTTGACAGGTGATAATGAGGAAAAGCTTCTGAAAGTCCTTCAAGAGCACAAGAAAGCATTTGGATGGAAGATATCAGATATCAAAGGAATTAGCCCATCGGTCTGCATGCATAAAATTCTTATGGAAGACACATTCAAGGCCGTGGTTCAACCTCAACGTCGTCTCAATCCAAAAATGCAAGAGGTAGTCAAAGCTGAGGTGATTAAGCTTATGGACGCAGGTATTATCTACCCTATTTCTGATAGCTCATGGGTAAGTCCTATTCAATGTGTACCAAAGAAGGGAGGCATTACTGTTGTCCCTAATGAGAATAATGAGTTAATACCCACTAGAACAGTCACAGGGTGGAGAGTGTGTATTGATTATAGGAGGTTAAATGATTCCACTCGTAAAGACCATTTCCCCCTTCCCTTCATTGATCAGATGGTGGAAAGGTTAGCAGGGTATGATTTTTATTGCTTTCTAGATGGATATTCGGGATATAACCAAATTGCTATTACACCTGAGGATCAAGAGAAGACTACCTTCACTTGTCCTTATGGCACATTTGCATTTCGACGAATGCCATTTGGATTATGTAATGCACCTGCTACCTTTCAACGATGTATGGTGGCCATATTTCATGACATGATAGAGAAGTTCCTAGAAGTATTCATGGATGATTTTTCTGTATTTGGTTCTTCTTTTGATATATGTTTAGCTAACTTGAATCTGGTATTGGCTAGGTGTGAAGAGACAAATCTCGTACTAAATTGGGAGAAGTGTCATTTTATGGTCCAAGAAGGAATAGTCTTGGGACACAAGATATCTGAAAAGGGCATTGAAGTGGATCGGGCTAAAATTCAAGTGATACAACAATTACCACCGCCGACAACAGTAAAAGGGATTCGGAATTTTTTAGGACATGCAGGATTTTATCGACGTTTCATTAAGGTCTTTTCAAAAATTTCTAAACCTCTATCTCATTTGTTAACTAAAGATGCATCTTATGAGTTCAATTCTGATTGTATGCAGGCATTCGAGACACTCAAAGAGAAATTGGTAACAGCACCGGTATTGGTCGCACCTGATTGGGAGTTACCTTTTGAACTAATGTGTGACGCCAGTGACACTGCGGTAGGAGCAGTCCTAGGACAAAGGAGGAACAAGGTATTTCATACAATTTACTATGCTAGTCGCACTTTGAATGAAGCACAACTTAACTATGCCACCACTGAAAAAGAGCTTCTAGCCATAGTTTTTGCTTTTGATAAGTTTCACTCCTACCTATGTCTTGCTAAAGTTATTGTGTACACTGACCACGCTGCACTTAAGTACTTACTTGCAAAGAAAGATGCAAAACCACGCTTGATTAGGTGGATTCTATTATTGCAAGAATTTGACTTAGAGATAAGAGATAAGAAAGGTGTTGAAAATGTGGTTGCAGATCATTTATCGCGAATTGAGAACTTGCATGAGACAAATGACAATGAGGTAGTTGAGATTAATGAGAATTTCCCTGATGAGCAATTGTTTAGTGCTGAATTGTTGCCTTGGTATGCACAGTATGCAAACTATATTGTTAGTGGTATCCTCCCACAAAATCTGAATTTTTATCAAAAGAAAAAATTCTTTTCTGAGGTTAAACATCTTTTGTGGGAGGAACCATACTTGTTTAAAGTCTGTGCAGATAACATAATAAGGCGTTGTGTCCCAAAGGAGGAGATACAGGATATTATGCAGAAATGTCATGATGGGGATGCTGGTGGGCATTTTGGAGCTACCAAAACAGCGGCTAAGGTACTTGCTTCTGGATTTTATTGGCCAACGCTGTATAAGGATACATTCAGGTATGTCTCTTCATGTGATAGATGTCAGAGGGTCGGTAATATTTCTCGAAGGAATGAATTACCATTGATTAATATGCTTGAATGTGAAATTTTTGATGTGTGGGGAATAGATTTCATGGGACCTTTCCCAAGCTCTTGTTTAAATAAGTACATACTTGTCGCAGTCGATTACGTGTCAAAGTGGGTAGAGGCGGAAGCTTTGCGCACTAATGATGCTCGAGTGGTTGTGCAATTTCTGAAAAGAAAAATTTTTACTCGTTTTGGCACCCCTCGAGCAATCATTAGTGATGGTGGCACCCATTTTCGTAACAAACAATTTGAAAAACTTTTGAGTAAATATGGTGTCACCCACAAAGTGTCTTCGCCTTATCATCCACAAACCAGTGGGCAAGTAGAGGTTTCGAATCGAGAGTTGAAGAGGATTTTAGAAAAGACAGTGACTCTAAGCCGAAAGGATTGGTCCTTACGCTTAGATGATGCACTATGGGCTTATCGAACTGCTTTTAAGACACCCATTGGCACGTCACCTTATAAGTTGGTATTTGGTAAGGCATGTCACCTCCCTGTTGAACTTGAACATAAGGCATATTGGGCGATTAAATGGTTAAACTTTGACTGTCAGGCTGTAGGTGAGAAGCGTCTTCTACAATTGAATGAGATGGAAGAATTCCGCAATCAAGCATATGAGAATGCCAAGATTTACAAAGAGAAAACTAAGAAGTGGCATGATTCGCGTATCCAACAAAGGGAATTCAAGGTCGGAGATGCTGTACTCTTGTTCAACTCCAGATTGCGACTCTTCCCAGGCAAACTACGCTCTCGTTGGTCCGGACCATTCAACATTGCAAAGATCTATCCCTCTGGTGCAATTGAAGTTACTGATCCTAACAGGGGAACATTTACAGTGAATGGGCAACGCTTAAAGCATTACCACATGAGCAACGAAGTCCAAACGGTTGCGTCTGTAGTTTATCTTGACGACTGAGAGAGAGGAGATGACAGTCCAGCTTGGGACTATAAATCAAGAACTTTTCCTTTTTCCCTGTGTTTCTCTTTCTTTTTCTGTAGTTTAATTTATTGCGTTAGTTTTTTTTTTTATTTTTGTTTTGTAGCATGGATCCGTGTGTGGCGAGGAGCACCACTACTCAGTTCCCCCTCCGGAGCATGATGAGGATGACGATCAGTGACGATCGTCATCATGGTATGTGTCTTTGCCATTGCATCTCTTTTTCTTGTTCATTGAGGGCAATTCACATGCTAAGTTTGGGGGGGTTTTTGAGTATTTGTACATAATCTTGCTTTTGCACATCTTGCTACTTGTTTTGTTCCCCTACCTTGCATGACTGCATGATGTTGAGACTAATTCATCCTTGAGCACTACCAACAAAATTTTTTTATTGATTGAGTTATTCTTGAGAATTGATGAATTGGACTTGCAACAGTAATACATGATGAAATTAATCCTCATCTAGATAGGAGCCATGAAAACGTTTAACTTGTTTGCATATATCCTTTGTTAACTATATGTCAAAATTGAGGAACTATTTGAGCACTTATTGAGTCATGATTGAGTGAAGTATGTATTGTTTTAATTGAAAATTTGTGTTAACTATGATGAGTCTTGAGTATCTTAGATAACTCTACAGTTTAGTTGAAAGCACTTTGAGGCGAAATTTATGATTAGGAACTAGACTTGGAGATGATTTAGGCGATTTTTGGACCGTTTGAGCCTTTCAAGCCTACCTGTTATATATTATTCAATAGTGTCCCCTTTTGAGCCTTATTGAAAAAGAATGGTATATGCATTGCATAGACCCCCATTCGACATTCTTGGCAACTCACTATACCCACCTTGGTTTGAGCCTAAAAGAAAATTTTTACCTACCCCTAGGAGAGTATAATGAATCTCATTCATTGCAAAGAGTTGTTATATGCAAATGAGTTCAAAAGGAACAAAAGAATGAGCAAAGAAAAAGAAAAGATGTAGAGAAAAGCCTTGAAAAGAAAAATTCAAAATAAGACCCAAAGTGGCCAAGGCTAAAAAAAAAAAAAATTGAAGAGAAGCTCAAGAAAGAGTTGAACTGATTTTTATTATACTCTCTTCTTTGAATTCCTCCTACCTTTTCTTTGAAGCCGACACCAAAAGGCCTAACGCTATAAGCTTTTAAGACCTTTTGATCCAAGTCTAGGGAACAATTACATTAGTGGAGAAGTGCTGGATAGTAAACTTGTAGAGTATTTCAAAGTAATCTTGACTAGGAGTTAATATGGCACATGTTGATTTTAAAGATATATATGTAACTCATGTTTGACAATAGCACACACGCACGTTCCGATGTTGCGATGTATTGTTTAGCTTAGGATAAAATGCTTCGTGTTAAATGGTGATTGACTTCTATTACTGTGTAAGTAGGATTTCTGAGCTGTTACATATGTTGCAAAGATAATTCATGCTTATTATCGAGTTTAACTTTTCTTTTTGAGTTTATTGCTTGCTCGAGGACGATCAAGTCTAAGTTTGGGGGAGTTGATAGGCGTAGATTTTGAGTGATTTTAACTGTGATTTCTTCCCATTTTCTGTACTTTTTCCTGGATGATATTATGCTTTTTGGTGTTTATTCATGTGTTTCAGGAAATTTGATCAGAAGTGGAAGAAATGAGCTGATGAGAAGATAACGGGCGAAATCGAGGCGTAAAAGACAAGAAAATTAAGAAGGTGGATTTTTCAGATCTCGATCGATCGAGATTTATTCTCGATCGATCGAGCCAGCCAGTAGCAAGACTCAGAATTTTCGAAGGCCCGATCGATCGGTGGAAATTCCCGATCGATCGAGAAAGGCAGTAGCTTCAGCAACAATTTTTGAGAAATCTCGATCGATCGGTGGAAATTCCCGATCGATCGAGCGAGGCAGTAAGTTCCAAAAGCTGGCGTGAACAGTGCACCGATCGATCGGTGAAATTCTCGATCGATCGAGACGCGAAATCTGAAGTATTTATTTTCCTTATTTATCGAGATTTTGGGGGCTTTTTAGAGAGGCTGGATTCATTTCAAAGAAGAGGACGAATTTTGAGAGAAAAGATCAGACTTTTTAGGTCAAGAGCAGCCGCCCTAACCGCCGCCCAACGCCGGAAGAAGGAGATCCAATCTCCGTTCTTCGTCCAAAGTCGAGCCTATCCGTTCCGGAGTGCAAGGAAGGAACAAGAGAAGAAATCACGGTGCAACGCACGGATTCATCCATCGTTTATCGTATTTCTGAACTTAATTTATTTGATTTTCAATTTTCATTTGTTGTTTTTAAGGTCGAGAGACAAGAAAACTCATCTGTTATTGATTTGAATTAAAATTGGTTTATATTATTGAAGTTTTAGTTCGTTGTGTTTGATATTATTGATTCATTGATATTTGCGCGCATTGATATTTATTGTTCCTAAATTAATTGCATGTGTAGATCAGAGTCTAGCTAGCTTTGATTGAATTTGAGGGTTACAGCCGAGATCGAGAGATAACGCTGTAACACGCTCCATTAATTTATGATGTATGTTACGATTGAGATCGAGAGATGATATCGCATACGTGAGAACTTGAAATCGAAAGATTTAGAGTTAATAGGTTTTGATAATTTAAGCAACTTTGAATTAGTAAATAGGTGCACGAGAGTGACTTGTTCTAATTTATTGTTAGTTTCGTTACAGCTCGAGAGAGTGTATCGAATAATCATAAAAACCTTTCACCTTTAAAATCAATTGGTTAATAAAGTGAGAATTCCATTGAATCATTAGAGATAACATAATTGAACGACGAACTTGGTAATTTTCTCGAGTCACTTACCTTTGCATTTCCGGAACCATTCTTGTCATTGTTTCTCGTTTAATTTTGTTCTTTAGTTTAATTTAGTGTTAGTTTATCAAACTCCTTTAATCGTAGGCTAAATATAATTTGATTGATCTTATTTGGTACTTATACGTTAGTCCCTGTGGATTCGACAACCTTTACTTAATTTTCACTATACTAAAACTTGACACCGTGCACTTGCGGTAGAATCGCTTCAACCCATACACTGAAAAATAATTGTTTAAAAATAAAAGCGGTCAGCTTCTTACGTACTTTCCTTGCTTGAACATTACATGAACAAACGCATTAGTATATTCAATAATAATTGAGACCATACCGAAGTATTCCACTGTCGGTTGTCTACCCAGTCTGTCCTCAGACAATACGTCATATCTTTCTTTTCCCTGATTTTCTTCCAAAATCAGATTCCTTGGCACGTAGCATATAGAGTGTTAGACATCACTATTAATGCCATCCTATCGTGTTCCACACGATTCCTGCAACCACAATGGTTAGCAATACCACTTTTCATAACATAAAAGCACATAAACAATTAGTCATGTCGTATAACATTAAGGCCATCATGCATAAATATGTGCTATCAATAACTTCCTAGGCCCTCAACAGTCCCAATGAGCAACCACTGCTCTGATACCACTAATGTAAGGACCCCATGCCCTTAACCCTTAATTAGTGTATTAACCACTATGTGTGGCACATGCTTTCAATAAAAAGTCAATCGGGAAGCTCAGATGATATTTTACCATTGAATGGTAACTACAAAATTTCTTTAATACTCAATGTTATAAGATCATCATCCTAACAGCATATAGACTAATCGAGTTCGCCCAATACCATCCCCATTACATCACTTTTGCATTGTGGGTTTTTATAAAAATTTGGGCAGAGTCTCCCCATAAATTGAGCTATCCCAAAAATAAAAGCACATCACATAATATAATTCCCGGCCAGGGAATACACAATACTCAACAGAATACTGAACACAAAGTAAATTCCCAGCCAGGGAAGACACCACACATAAGACGACAAAAGTGGGTTTCAACCCCCACATAACACACTAACGACTCTCATATCATTAGCAATTCTACCACAATTGCATGCAACATATAATGAAAGAGAGGAAGGCTCATGCCTTTATATACAATCCATATACAAGTATAATCGTGCTCACAGGCGACCAACATGAATATGTATATAATCCTCAGGTGTATATATATGTACTCTATACGATACCGTGCTCCATCAAGCCCTGGTACCACGATCCTGGGAGTACATCCAATCAACAGCTCGAGCTCATCTCCAAAGCCATCGATGTACCTGTTCACCTGCCCCAACAGAGACAGCCCCCAACGGGGTGAGCATACCAATTCCACAATTTCATAATCATAATGACATAATACATAATTTACGAAAATGTAAATATTGTGGGACATATGTGATACTTCCTGGATGGTATCATCCTCATCATAGCGTACCCCTGTAATAATCCTGTTCTCAAAACAGATAAATCATCAAATCCTGAATATGCAGTTAATCATCATATTGGTTAACCCTAGCCAGTTTCAATTTAACAACATTTCGTAACATCTTTCTTTATCTAGCAATTATCACAATTCTAGATATTATAATGAGATTTCCTTAACTTTCGATACTAGTTAATCACTTCTCTGATTAACTACGTCTCTGTTCTTATTCATTACCAATAGGGAATAACATACAGATATCCTAAATATCTAATCAAATACCATCTTTTTCATTTCTTACTTCATGTAGCATCATACTATCAGTGTTTGCTCCGTAGCAACCACACCCCATCATTTGCTCGCTTCATAGCGGCACTAAGCATTTCATGTATTTTAGATCATGCATCATACTTGTAAAACATCATTTAAACTATGCTCGTACGCTAAACGTACCTTAAATCCTCGAAGTCCGAGCCAAACCTTGCTCGAGTTCCAAGCCCTGAGGAACGATGTGCTAACACGATAAATAATTCACAATTATTTACGAACATGCAACCCATGCTCAAGCACATCCATAACCCTCAAAATATTGTCGACACACGACAATTAAACATCTAAAAGACCCGGGGCAGGGTACATGCAGGGAGGGAAAACGAATGCGGCATATCGAAAACTTGCCTAAGAACACCTTCAATAATTCGAACCCTAGCATCACGATTCGAACCCAACCAACCATCATAAATCATTTAAAACATGTAATAAACGATCTCTAACATGAATCATCAACCCATAATCAAAACCCCCAAAATCGAAATCAACCCTCACCAAATTAGGGCAAAATTCGAACATAACATCTCAATTCAATCCCAATTAAGCATCATAATTCATTTAAACATGAATTAATCGAATATCAACAAGAATCATCATCCTCATGCCAAAAATCCAAATTTTCGAACCCTAACTCACAAAAAATCGAGCTGAAATTCGAACTAAAAGCAACAATTATTTCGAACCACCAAAAGTATGAAATCATCGACTCAACAACACCATAAAAACGCCCCAAAAACACCTGAAAGAAAGCCCCAAAATCGTACCAAAAATCGAGCCCCAATTCGGACAAATTTCCAGTTTCGAACCCTAGCGCTTCCAGCAGAAATCCGAGCTCAAATCGCGACCAAACCTCAAATTGATGGTACGGGAAGAAGCGCCTGGTCGAGACGATGACGGCGACGGGTCGGACGCGCCGAACGGCGGCCGGACGGCGGCGGGCGCACGCCTGGAAGCGGCGTGGGTCGAGCAGATCGGGAAATCGCGCGGACGGGAAGAGGAAAGGAGAAGAGGAAAATGGTTCCGATAATTAAAATCTCGGGTCAACTGGTATTTATAGCAAAAATACCCCGAAATACTAATATCCCCACAAATACATCATGATTCATTAAAAATTATCTGTTTTCGAAAATTCTCTCTCTAACTCAAAAACCCTCTACCGGTGCCCACACACAGCACCCGAGATTCCGAGTCATACTAAAAATCCCACTCACAGGTTTTCACCGAAATGAGAATACGATCTCAACCTCGGGATCCAACGATCCCAATTACTCAAATAGACGAGCCCAGAAGGCCCAACACCGCGATTAAACTCCATGTCGCCACGTAAAACAACTTTAGGGGTTATTAATACTCCGGGATTAACATCCCTAATCTCAGGTCATCACATTTTGTGAATTGAAGGACAGGATTATTTTTGCCTAGTGTCTACTCTAGGAGTAGTGTAAAACTAGTTGATAACATTCATTTAATGGAAATGTAATTAATCCAGTGGTTAGAAGTCCTTATTTTTTGGCATGTAATGCTTAAGCTCATAGACTCAACACATTATTTCTCACTCTGATTATTTATTTAGCTCTATTATGCATTGATTCCGCACTTAAGGATTAGGGTCCTTACATTAGTGGTATCAGAGCAGTGGTTAGAGAACCCGGGAACGAGTGAAGGGTAGCCTTAGCATGATAGGCTAGGTGCTTACATTTGAAGCATGTTTATGCATGTGGTGCATATTAATGTATATTCTGTTATACTAACATGCGTATTCTCATTCCTGTTATCTAACGGCATATCATATATATTGCTTTGGAATTGTTGTTAACATTTGTGTTACAGCATGGCTGCTAATGAGGAAGTCGGTGATATGGGGAGCATGAATGCTAGTGTTGGACAGACAAACCCTCTACCTCCACCGGCTGTGGGAATGGAACCAGTGGTTCAGTTATTGCTACCGGGTGAGATTAGCTTGACACAATTTCTATCTTATCATCCGCCCCGGTTTGAGGGGACAGAGTCCGGAGAAGAGGCTGAAGAGTGGTTGGAAAGACTTGAGCAGATCTTTGTATCGGCTCCTTGTGCTGTGACAGCTTGGCTGAGGCTGGCGGAGTTTCAATTAGCCAAGAAACCTCTGATGTGGTGGAGGAGCACAGTAATGGAAATGAGAGCACTGGGTGCTGTGATTGACTGGACACTCTTCAGGACTAGGTTTTTGAATCGGTACTTCTCCGCAGCAGCAAGACAGACAAAGGAGGATGAATTTACAAGTCTGAGGCAGGGGGACATGACAGTGGCAGACTATGCCACACGGTACTCTTCGTTGCTGAGGTACGTTCCCCACATTGCCACCAGTGGGCACGCTAAGATGAGGAACTTTATGAAAGGATTGCGACCGGAGCTCTATGACCGGGTTATCACCAATAACCCAACTTCTTTTGATGACGCTCTCACAAGAGCGGAGCTTGCTGAGCTAGGAGTGGGAGCTTACGCTATGCCACCACAGTACCGCAACAGAGGCAGACCAATGATAGTTTGAGGCCTCGGGGTGAGCCATTTAAACCCCATGGTGCCTCTTCATCTTCGCGATATGGTGGAAAGAAACACTTTGGTCAGAAACAGGATGGCAAGAAGGGCAATTGGACGGCCAATCGAGGATCTTCACAAGGGTATAGGCCGGGAGAGCCGAGGTGATACACTAGGACGAATGTATCCCTTGTCGAGGAGCTCCTGTAACTGTACCTTCAGTTCCCTCAGCTTTGCCGGTGCATCCTGTAAGGAGCACGGGATATAGCAGAAGTCCCTGGAAGCAGCTCAATAGCAAATTCCACATCCCTGACAGGCGGAAATCCCGGAATCTCATCTGGGAACACATCAATGAACTCTGCCACAACCGGAATGTCCTCAGCTCTTACTTCCTTCTCGTCTAATGCATCCACTGCATAGATAAGGTAGCCCGTGTGGCCGCGTTCCAATAACCGCGACATCTTAATCGCTGATATTACCGGAATCTTTGGACGAGAGCCGTCCCCATAAAAGATCCACTGAAACCCCTGATCAGACAGAAAACGTACAATCCTCTGCCGGCAGTCTACCACAGCTCGGTATCTGCTCAACACATCTATGCCGATAATACAGTCAAAGTCTGCCATCTCTAACTAAATCAGATCGGCCCTCAGATCATTGCCCTCAAAATAAATGAGGCAATCAGACAATAGCCGATCCGACATCACATGCTTCCCCGTGGGTGTCGAGACCATAAGAGGCGTGGGTAACAGAGACGAGCACAAACGGTGTCCCTCCACAAAAGCAGTAGATACAAAAGAATGGGAAGCACCTGTATCTATCAATATAAGTGCAGGGTACGTAATTAAATGGCACGTACCAGCAATGACCTCCTCTAGGGCTGCCTCAGCCTGCTCCCTGGTCAGCGCATACACCTGTCCCTGCGGCGGTCCTGCCGTCTGACCTCCCTGTGGTCGTGGTGCAAACTTGCTGTCTCTGTGGTGCCCTCCCCGCATCAAACATCGGCCTATTCGGCCCTGAGACTGTCTGACCTGCCCGATTGGGGCAACCTCGAGCAAAGTGGCCCACCTTGCCACAGACATAGCAACCCGGACAGTCCCGTGACAAATGCCATCCCCCACAGTTGCTACACTTGCTTCCCACAGTCTTGCTCCCCTGTGTGGGTCCCTTATTGTTCTGTTTCTGACCCTGAGACTTCCTCCCACTAAATTTGGAAGATGATGAGGCTCCACGAGCCTTGAACTGATCCCCTCGTGGCCTCAGACTATCAGTAGCAGGCCTCTGTGGTGGTACAGAAGGGGGTACAACATCCTTGTACGCGTCCACCGCAATCTCCGCTAACTCTGCCCGTGTCAGGGCGTCATCAAATGAACTGGGGTTGTTGGAGATAACCCTATCAAATAGTTCTGGCCTTAATCCCTTCAGAAAGTTCCTCATCTTTGCATGGCTGCTGACAGCAATATGAGGTACATACCTCAGCAGTGAGGAATACTGCATAGCATAGTCCGACACTGACATGCTACCCTGCTTCAAACTGTTGAACTCATCCTCTTTTAATTGTCTGGCAGCTGCAGAGAAATACCGGTTAAGGAACCTGGTCCGGAATACAGTCCAGTCAACTGCCATACCTAGAGCTCTCAGCTCCATCACCGTGGTCTTCCACCACATAGCAGGCTTCTTAGCCATCTGAAACTCGGCTAACCTTAGCCAGGCCGTGCGTGCACAGGGTGCAGTCACAAGTATCTGCTCTATACGTTCCAACCACTCCTCAGCTACTTCACCAGACTCAATCCCCTCAAACATGGGCGGATGGAAACTCAGAAACTGCTTCAAACTGAGCTCCCCTGGCAGTAACATCTGTACACTGGGCTCCACGCCCACAGCAGGTGGTGGTAGAGGATTCGGCGGAGCAATACTGGCATTCCTACTGTCCATATCCCCTATCTCCTCATTGGGGTTCTCCGGATTAATCTCAGCCATGCTGTAATACAAGAGTTAACAAAATACCAAAAGCAGTATAATATAAGCCGTTAGATAACAAGAGTATCATATACAAAGCATGTTAGTATAACACTTATACAACCATATGCATCACATGCATAAGCATGCCCAAATGAATACCTAGCCAACTTGTCTCTAAAGGCTACCCTTCACTCTTCCCTGGTTATCTAACCACTGCTCTGATACCACTAAATGTGAGACCCCGTTATCACATCAAGTCACTAACGTGCAATTTAGAGAGCTAAACATTCATGTGAATATATCAGAGTAACGTATCGTGTTGATTAACCTGAGCTTTAGAGATTACAGTACCAAAATGTTTCAAAAAGGAATAACACAATTCCTACAAAGGCACTACATTATAGTCTTACTCTACCCAGTAGAAGCTATACAAAATTTCTCTAATCATGCTAATCCTGTAGCACTCCTTACAGCTCAGCAAATCAACCCCGACCCTGGTTCTCGTCAACAAAAGCACCTACAAAGACAACCCCCAACACGTGAGCATAAACAATCATATTCAACATAATATGAAAGTAAGGCATAAATGCGCAATCCTAAATACAAGCACTTCCTGTATTTCCTGCATTTATAACGCCCAATGGTTGTCCCTGTACCATAGTTCATAATAAAACACATTATATGAATGTATGGCTTTACAAATGAATGTCATGACATTTCCTCTTTTTCTTGAGTCAGTCATCATCAGTTATTTTAATGCTTTCTTAATCTCAAACAAGCGGTATCGCATACACGCTTCATCATACTAGCGGTATCTCTTCCTCGCTTAGTATGGTATACCTCGCCTCCATGTGCCAGCGAGCCTCCCCCCACCCGCTCCACATGCGCAGCGGTAAAGCATAAGCATTAAAACCTTAACTGTGATCGCCCTGACTCGCTGAATACACCTCTTTATCCCACATCACAATATGCAACAACAGTGCATAATATGCAACACAATGCATAATAACATGTATCATAATCTTAATGCATCACATTGCATTCATCATGCGTCACACAGACAAACATAAGTGCATGTTACCGTTGGGATGCCCGTACGTCGCTTACGTACCTTTCCAAAATGTGGTGTGTTGCAGGACTCTATCCTCTGCGCTGTGTAGCTACCTGTGAAGGCTCTACACCAGTGTACAACACAATATTAGATGTCTCATTACAATCCAATATCAAAACTTTAACAAATTATAACAAATTATATTTTTCAACATTCTGGGTCTCTCGATCGATCGGCCCCTCTTCCCGATCGATCGAGAAGACGCCTAAAATCAAAACCAAGGTTCTGCCCCGCTCGATCGATCGAGATGAAATATCGAGCGATCGAGATGCTCTGTTCGAGAAATGCCAACCCAGAATTCTCGAACACCTAAAAACACACCCTTAAATCCAACATGTAAGACATACAACATGCCCAAATAAACATGCTATTAGTTACAACACACTACCCTGAGTGTATTCATACCAAAATTACACCCCAAACATAAGCCCATATGCATAAACGACGACCATTTACACAAGTACTCGATCATCTTTTCGGAAACAGGGCAACACATTTTATTTCCAGATTTCCTGAGTACTTCATTTCATGCTATAACAACTATCACATATAACATAAAGCATGCTCGAACAAACATGCCAAGGGCTTTACAAAACTACCATGCATAAACTCAAATCGAAGGTTCACCACAAACCCTTCTAACATGCATGATACCACCTCCTCAAAATCACTCCCTAACCATATTTTCCCAGAAAAACTGGGCATACACCTACCCAGATTTCCGAACACCCTTCTTTTTACATGCTTATTTCCTCAACATAAAACATGCAACATGCTCAAGGAAAAATACAGAGAGCCTCACAATAACACCATAAAAGCATTTAAATCAAAGGTTTCAAGAAACCTAAGCTAACATGTCATTTCCTCGCCACCTAAAAACATGTACTCAAACAAGTTTAAAACAAAAACAGAGCATGGTTTCTCACCCTACTTTGCTCCGATTTTTGAAGGCTTTCCAGGCAATGAAAAGGGACAAGCTCCTCAGATTATTGCTTAGCAAGTGCTGGTGAGGAATTGGGAGAGAAAGGTCGAGATTTGGGATGGCTGAGAGTGGTCAAATGATTGAGCCAAGTGGGATGGGAAGTTAGCCTGGGCACAGTGTGATTGGCATGGGTTGGGGGGGGGGGGTGGTGGTTGGGTGTTGGGTGGTATGATGTGTTATGTTTTGGTCCCGGTATTTAGCACGATGTATAAAAATATCCTCACAAGATATTTATAGTATTTTCTCAATAAAATACTTCAATTCCCGTTAACATGCTTTACCCAAAACAACCAACACACACCCCAAATAAACAAGCCACGACCCCCAAAATCTCAACATATATCACATGCACCCTGAAATGAGACTCCCCAATAATACTAATCCAAACCCATGAATTAACACCCAAATCATCATAATTTAACTCAAATGATCAACATCACAATAATCATTTCGGGGATATCACAGTTAAGGTAGAGAGGCATTACATTAGTGGTATCAGAGCAGTGGTTAGAGAACCCGGGAATGAGTGAAGGGTAGCCTTAGCAATAAGTTGGCTAGGCGTTTACTTTTAAACATGTTTTGTGCATATGAAGTATATAACTGTTATGCTAACATGTTATGGCTTTCTAACGATGTATTACGTGAACTGTTTTTGGATATTGTTGTTAACCTTCGTGTTGCAGTATGGCAGCAAATATCGACATTGCTGACGCAGTAAGTATTAATGCTAGTGTTGGGCACACAAATCCTTTACCACCGCCAGCCTTGGGCGAAGAGCCGTCCGAACAGCAGTTATTGCCGGGGGAACTGAGTTTGACTCAATTTCTAGCATATCGACCCCCGACATTTGAAGGGACTGAAACAGGGGAAAGGGCCGAGGAATGGCTAGAAAGAATAGAACAGATATTTGTCGTAGCCCCGTGTGCAAAGACAGCCTGGATAAGGCTAGCAGAGTTCCAATTGGCCAAAAATGCGCTGATGTGGTGGAAGACCACGGTGATTGAACAGGAGGCTCAGGGTCAGGAGATAAACTGGAAGTTGTTTAGAACTCGATTTCTGACCCGATACTTCTCAGCTGCGGCACGGCAGGCTAAAGAGGATGAATTTACTAATTTAAAGCAAGGTACTATGCCGGTGTCAGACTATGCTCTCCAGTACTGTTCCTTACTTAGATATGTACCTCATATCGCCACCAGTACTCAAGCGAAGATGTAATACCCCCGAAATGTTATATGATTATGTGCTACGATGATGATTTACGATGTGTTTAAGAGGGTTGTGATACTTTAATTGGGGGTTATAATTATGTTATGATGATACGGTTTAGGGGGCAGTTAGGTGTTTTTAATTGTTGTATTGATGTAGTAAAATTATAAAATATCAAGGGAAGATATTTTTATACATCGTATGAAATACCGGGACACAATTAAACACCACAAAACCACCCTACATGCAACCACCCTCCCCCCACTTGGCCACAACCCATGCCCCTACCCCTGATTTTCGGAAAAGCAGAGTTGGCCAAGGAGGACTTTTGGTCCATCTGCTTTAATCACTTCATCTCCTCCAAACTCTCCTCCTTCTCTCCAAAACCTCGAAAAACACTCAGAAAGCAGGTAGGAAGAAGAGGACCACGTTTTATTGTTCTTTTGCTTGAAGTAAAGTCGAGCCAAAAAGTGGTGAGGAATCATTCTTTTTCCCAGATTTCAGGTTTCAAGCATGTGTTTTCTTTGTAGCAGATTTGGCATGCTAGTGTAGGGTTCGATGAAATCTTGTTATGAGTACTTTTATATGATGTTTATGAAGCCCCTAGCATGTCTTGTTAAGTAACTTGCATGCTTTATGTGTTAGATTTTCGGTTGTAAAAAGGGCTCCTCGAAAATCTGGGCAAGGAAGTGCCCTGTTTGTATGTTGAGTAGGGCTTTTATTATGAAGATTTGAAGAGCTTAGGTTATGAGTAAACCTTTGACGTGAATACATACATGGTAGTTTGGTGAAAATGCCAGCATATTTGTTTAAGCATGAACTATGGGCTATGTGGTAGTTTTGTTGCCATAAAGATGTATGTTCAATAATTCTGGGCTATGTAATTATGCCCTGTTTTTCAGAAATGTTGATCGAGTATTGATAAAAAGGGGTAGTTTTAATGCATGTCGGTTTAAGTTATGAGTGAACCTTTAATTTTAATACATGCATGGAAGTATGATGAAGCTATTGATATGCTTTTTCAGGCAGTGTATTCGTATTATGAAGTAGTTTGAAGGGTATAAAATGAGGTGTTCGAGATTTCTGGAAAATCTCGCATGAAAGGGAACGAACGATCGATCGGTGATGAACACCGATCGATCGGAAAATGCCGTAGCAAAAGAATGAAAATGATGAACAGTTAGCGATCGATCGGTAGGGGAGACCGATCGATCGGTAGTCACTGTTCATGTGTTATAAAATTTTATGTTCTTTTTTTTTTGTAAATTGATTTCGATTCTCGTATCGGTGCCTAATATTGTATTATGTTGTTGTGTAGAGCCATCCCAGGTACCAGCACAATCAAGGAGATAAGTCTGTTGACTCCTCCTCCTTTTGAAAAGGTACGTAAGAGACGTACGGGCATCGGACGGTAAAACGCATCTTTACACTACGACTATGCTTTTATTGCATGAGTATTGATGATGAAATGATGATGTTTATAAGATGTTTACGATGTTTATAAGATGTTTACGAGGTTGATAAGATGTTTATATATATTCATACGATGTTATTTGTGGTAAGATGCCACAGGGTAAGATGCCCCACATGGTAAGAGGCCATGCGATATTATTTGTGGTAAGATGCCACGAGGTAAGATGCCCCACATGGTAAGAGGCCATGCGATGTTATTTGTGGTAAGATGCCACGGGGTAAAATGCCCCACATGGTAAGAGGCCATGCGATGTTATTTGTGGTAAGATACCACGGGGTAAGATGCCCCACACGGTAAGAGGCCATGCGATGTTTATAATGTGGTAAGATGCCACAGGGTAAGATGCCCATATGCATGATTATGAATCAGGGACAACAATAAGAAGTTAATGAATAACCAGCATATTTACTTAACCAATATTTCATGCAATTACTATGATATTTTTATGATGTTAAGTAAGATTGTATATGCTTATGATGTGTTGTTCCTGTAGGTACGCTTTTGGGCTAAAGGACTAAGGGTCGGGTTGAGGTAGTGAGCTACGAGGAACACAGGAATGTATAGGATTCAAGTCACGATTAGTATCTACTCTAGGAGTAGTATAAATCTAAATATTAACATTCTTTTGGGAATGTAATGAATTATTTTTGAAGTCTTTTATTTTGGCCTGTAATCCTGTTAGCTCATGTAACAACCAGAACCTTAAGACGTTATTAATGCATGATTAGTCCTTCTTATGTCTATTAATCACTGTTAAGGTGGGAAGACCCCACAGAAGATGAGGAACTTTATGAAGGGCTTGAGGCCGGAGTTGTACGATAGGTTGATCACTTATGGCCCTACCTGTTTTGATGAGGCCCTCGCACGTGCTGAGCTGGCGGAATTGGGAGTGGGTGCATATCTGACTGTAGCACCAGCTCCAGCACCACCATAGAGACCGACCCCTGAAAACTTGAAACCAAGGGGCGATCATTTTAAGTCAAGAGGGAACTCATCAGCTTCCAGATTCAGCGGTAGATGGAAAGATGCTCGTGGAAGGGGAGGTCATGGAAATGATGCCCCGCCTCATAGGGGCAATTTCAAGCTGGCAGTTTTGGGAAGGTTAGGTGTTTTCTGTGCGGAGGACCCCACTCAGTGAAAGGATGCCACGCTTGTTATGAGTGTGGTAAATATGGTCATTTGGCCCGAAATTGTCCTAATCGGGGAGGACCACAGAACAATATGGGAAGACCTTCAGACCGGGCGGTACAACAAAGACCACCGTTTGCACCGAGACCATTGGGAGGTCAGCCATTGGGGCCACCTCAAGGGCAAGTGTACGCTCTGACAAGGGAACAAGCTACAGCGGCACCAGAGGAGGTGATAGCGGGTATGTGTCATTTATTTACGCACCCTGCCTTTATTTTGATAGAAACAGGTGCGTCACACTCCTTTGTGTCGACGAGTTTTGTAGAGAGGCATCGAATATGCACATCTTCGTCGCCCACGCCTCTTCTTGTATCGACACCCGCTGGAAAGAGTATGATTGCTGATCGGTTTGTTGTGGACGGCCTCATTTATTTTGAGGGCAACGAGTTGAAGTCAGATTTGATTATTCTGGGGATGTCATACTTCGACTGTATTGTGGGTATAAATGTACTGAATAGATATCAGGCAGTGGTGGACTGCAGTCAGAGAACAGTGCGGTTCAGATCTGGTTTGGGGGTTCAGTGGATTTTTTATGTGGATGGTTCTCGCTCGAGAATCCCATTGATATCGGCTATCAAGATGGCTCAGTTATTGGAACGTGGGCATATGGGTTATCTTATTTATGCCATTGATGTTGCTGATAAGAGGGAAGAGTTAAGAGTCGAGGATGTGCCTGTGGTCGCGGAGTTTGCCGACGTATTTCCGGAGGAGATTCCAGGATTTCCACCAGTTAGGGAAGTCGAGTTTGGGATCAAATTTCTACCGGGGACATCCACTATTTCTCGTGCCCCTTACAGGATGGCACCGGCAGAGTTGAGGGAGTTAAAAGAGCAATTACAATAACTCCTTGATAAGGGTTACATACGCCCCAGCGTATCGCCTTGGGGTGCGCCTGTATTATTTGTGAAAAATAAAGATGGGTCGATGCGTTTGTGCATCAATTACAGGCAATTGAATAAGGCCACAGTGAAGAATAAATACCCTCTTCCGCGGATCGATGACTTGTTTGATCAGTTGCAGGGCACGAGGTTGTACAGTAAGATTGATTTGAGGTCGGGGTACCATCAGATCCGAGTTAGAGAGGATGATGTGCAGAAGACAGCATTCCGGACCCGTTATGGTCATTATGAGTTTTTGGTCATGCCGTTTGGAGTGACAAACACCCCGGCTGTCTTCATGAGCTTGATGAACAGAGTATTCCAGCCTTACCTTGATCAGTCCGTCATAGTATTTATTGACGACATACTTATCTACTCTAGGAGTGAGAAAGAGCACGAGAATCATTTAAGAACAGTGCTTCAGATTCTTGGGGATAATCAGTTGTACGCCAAGCTGAGCAAGTGTGAATTTTGGTTGAGCAGCGTGGTATTTTTGGGGCATGTGATCTCTAGTGATGGGATATCTGTGGATCCCAGGAAGGTGGAGGCGGTGATGGATTGGTCTGCGCCTACATCTGTACCCGAGATCCGGAGCTTCCTTGGTTTAGCGGGTTATTACCGACGTTTTGTCGAGGGTTTCTCTGAGATCGCTAAGCCGTTGACGCAGTTGACTCAGAAAGGTGTTCCATTTTTATGGTCTGAGGCATGTGAGCAGAGCTTCCAAGAGTTGATGCACTAGTTGACTACAGCACCTGTGTTGGTGATTCCTTCGGAGAACGAGAGGTTTTCTTTGTACACGGATGCATCACTGCAGGGTTTGGGCTGTGTGCTGATGCAGGATAAGCACGTGGTGGCTTATGCTTCGAGACAAGCCTCATGAGACCAGATACCCAGTTCATGATTTGGAACTTGCGGCTATCATTTTCGCCTTGAAAATTTGGCGGCATTATCTTTATGGTACTTCATTTACCATTTACACGGACCATAAGAGCTTGAAGTTCCTATTCACTCAAGCGGAACTGAATATGAGGCAGAGGAGGTGGATGGACTTGCTCAAGGACTATGATTGTGAAATAGAGTACCAGCCGGGGAAGGCGAACATGACAGCTGATGCTTTGAGTAGGAAGGTGAAGTATACCGTGGAGGATGTTATTCAGTTATCAGCCATGATGACCTCCTGTTGTCATCTGGAATATGACTTTGATGTAGATGCATCACCGGTACATGTATCGACCCTAGTTGGCAGAGCCGGACATCTTTGAATCTATTAGGAAAGCTCAGATGACAGACGTTGAGGTGCAGAGATGGTTATCATATTTACGTCTGGGTCAGTCATCAAAGTTCAGAGTGGCAGAAGATGGTTATTTGAGGCTTGATAACCGATGGGTAGTGCCGAAGGCACCAGAATTGCGCCAAAGGATCTTGCATCGTGCTCATAGCAGCAGATTTAGCATACATCCAGGTGGGAGAAAGATGTACAAGGACTTATGTGATCAGTTTTGGTGGAGACGGATGAAAAGAGACGTCATCACCTTTGTCAAGAAGTGCTTGATTTGTCAGCAAGTAAAAGCAGAGAGGCAGAGGCCTGGTGGCGAGTTGAGGAGTTTAGAGATACCAGAGTGGAAGTGGGAGCACATCTCTATGGACTTCGTGACCCACTTGCCAAGGACTGCCTCGGGATTCGATGCGATCTGGGTGATTGTGGATCGACTGACGAAGGTGGCTCACTTCATCCCTTATTGTATGTCTTTCACATACTTAAAGATGGCCCAGTTGTATGTACGTGACGTAGTGAGATTGCATGGTATTCCAGTCTCGATTGTGTCTGATAGAGACCTGCGGTTCACATCGCACTTTTGGGAGGGCCTTCAATCAGCTTTGGGTACAGAGGTGAGACTGAGTACAGCTTATCACCCTCAGACTGACGGTCAGACAGAGCGTACCATACAGACGCTTGAGGACATATTGAGGACATGTGTTTTGGAGTTCGATACTCCGTGGCAGGATTCAGTGCCACTAGTAGAGTTCTCTTACAATAACAGTTATCAGGTGAGCATTCAGATGGCTCCATTCGAGGCTCTTTACGGTCGACGATGTAGGTCACCGTTGTACTAGGAAGACTTGACTAGTAAGACGGTCGGAGGACCGGAATTGATTCAAGAAATGGAAGAGAAAATCAAAGTGATCCGTCAGAAAATGAAAGCAGCTCAAGATAGGCAAGCGGCCTATGCTGATAAACGGCGGCGACCATTGGAATTTCAAGTAGGAGACATAGTCTTTCTGAAAATCTCACCTTTCAGAGTTGTAGTTCGTTTTGGTATGCGCGGGAAGTTGTCTCCGAGGTATGTTGGGCCATATGAGGTATTGCAGCGCATCGGCACTTTGGCTTACCGTTTGGCTCTACCGCCGTCATTGTCTGGTATACATGATGTCTTCCATGTATCTATGTTGAGGAAGTATGAACCAGATCCGTCTCATGTTTTGCAGCCTTCTGAGGTTCAGTTGAGTTCCGATGTATCCTATGTTGAACGACCAGTCAGAATTCTGGATCGGGAGGATCGTAGACTTCGAAGCAAGGTTATACCGATGGTCAAGGTTCAGTGGGATCGTCGGGGTGTCGAAGAGGCTACGTGGGAAACGGAACGGCATATGATGCAGCACTACCCGGAACTATTCTCTGGTATGTGATTTATGTTTAGTTTCTTTTGGGTAAGTGCATGCGATTTCGAGGTCGAAATCTTATAAGTAGGGGAGTATTGTGATGTCCCCGAAATGATTAATTGCATTTAAGGCATTAATTATGTTCATATGCTTAATTATGGTGATAATTGCTTTATGTGTTAGAATTAATTGCCATGTGGAAATGCTTAGTCACATGTGGGCGTGACCCGGCAGAGCATTTCAGGGTGCATGTTATGCATGTTGGGTAATTGGGTGCTTTAATGGCTTAAATGTGTTGGTGGTAAATTATTTGGTGAAACATACATTTAATTGGGATTTTGGCACATTATGGTGAAATACTTTTAAAATACCATGTTGGGGGTATTTTATACATCATGCTAATTGTTGGGTGCAAATTTAATTAAACTCTTATAACCCCCACTACCCCACCATTCATTCACTTTACCTTTACACTCATAAATCCCCAAATCATTTCCTCAAACCCTCATTTCCCTTCATTTTCGTTTTTGGCTTTAAAGTGGAAGAGAAGTTCTTGCAAAAGCTTTACTCTTGTGATTCTTGGTAAGATTTAAGACCTAGGATGTGTATATATCACTCCTTATCGTTTTTGTAGTGTTTGATTTGAGTTTGGAATGGTTTTGAAGGGTTTTGATATGGGTTTGTTTGGGTTGGTGTGATTTTTGGTTGAGTGTAAGATTTTAAGGTTGGTTAATGATGTGTATTGAAGGTTTAAAGTGTTTTAATATTTTTGAGTTGTTGGTATAGGTGTTGTTGAGGTTGGTGGAGGTTTTAATGTGCAAAAATGGTGATTTTCGATGTTCAGAGGCTGGCGATCGATCGCGAGCCAGCAGTAGGCTCCAGAAGCCTTTGGCGATCGATCGCCACTTTTGGGCGATCGATCGGTGAGGTTGGCGATCGATCGCGCCAAATGTGGCGATCGATCGCCGAATGCCAAATTTTTCAGCAACGGACAGTGTGATCTCGCGATCGATCGGGACATCTTGGCGATCGATCGCGAGACACACAAATGTGTGATTTTGATTATTTTGTGGAACTTTTTGGATATTGGACTATATTTGGCTGCTAATATTGATTTGTATGGTTGTGTAGAACCATCCCAGGTACCAACAACGTCAAGGAGATAAAGTTATACAACTTCTCCACTTTTGAGACTAAGGTACGTAGTGAGACGTACGGGCATCAGACGGTAAAACGTATTACACCTTTGATTACGTATATCGTGGATAGTAAATCCTTACATGTGATGGTATATGTGAAATGATTGTGATACACTGTGATAATGGAATCAACTGTTGTGTTTGATTAATGTGGTGGAATTGATGAATGTTTCGGTAGCCTTTATCTCCGAGCGATGGAGGTACTTGCCGCTGTCATATGAAGCGATGGTAGTATGATATTTGCCGCTGTCATGTCTAAGCGAGGTAACATGCCGCTGTCATTGTCGAAGCGAGGGATATCATATGATGCCGCTATATGTCGAAGCGAGGGGTCCTAAAATTCCGCTGTTGTATTGGGACCGGAACAGTCACAATTCTAGTGATTAATATGGAATATTGTGGTTATAACTGGAAACGTGTTATCGATCATTATATTGTGAACTAATGATTTTGTGCATGAGTTTATGAAACATGAACAACAATGAAATGTGCTAATGTGGTACTTGAGGAGTATATCTATTAATCGTCTTATGCGCTTATTTATTTTATTAAGTTGGATTGTGTTAAGTGATGATGTATATGCTCATGGTGAGTTGTTCCTGTAGGTACGCTTTTGGACCAAAGGGCTAAGGGTCGGGTGAGGCTGTGAGCTGAAAGAGGCATGAAAGAAGATAGGATACATGATTTTTGGATAGTCTCTACTCTAGGAGTAGTATAATGCTATCGCTTTAACATTCATTATTGGGAATGTAATTGATTAACTGTTGAAGTTTTATTTTGGCCTGTACTCTTATTAGCTCAAAACTACAACCGGAACCCTAAGATGTCTTTAATGCATGTTTAGCCCTATTTATGTCTTGATTACACTGTTAAGGTAGAGAGCCCTTACAGTTTATGCCGCAGGGTATTCATAGCGATGGTTATTCCGCTATTCTATTGGTGATGGTTTATGCCGCCGGATATTCATAGCGATGGTTCATTCCGCTATTCTATTGACGATGGTTTATGCCGTTGGATATTCATAGCGATGGTTCATTCCGCTATTCTAATGGCGATGGTTTATGCCGCCGGGTATTCATAGCGATGGTTATTCCGCTATTCTATTGGCGATGGTTTATGCCGCCGGATATTCATAGCGATGGTTCATTCCGCTATTCTATTAGCGATGGTTTATGCCACAGGGTATTCATAGCAATGGTTCATTCTGCTATTCTATTGGCGATGGTTCATGCCGCCAGGTATCATATAGCGATGGGTCATTCCGCTACATAAATGGGGATGGTTCATACTGCCGGATACCTATAGCGATGTTTTATGCCGCTGACTCTATGGCGAGGGATTATGCTGCTGGTTCTATAGCAATGGGTTATACTGCTATGTACGTAGCACTGGATTACGCCGCCTACGAGCGATGGGTACATGTATGCCACTAACTTTTTAGCGATGAGGTATGGTATATTACTGTTTTATTAGCATTATTGTGGATATCATATGTCGATATACATATACTGTCACGTGTTTGACGATGAGATTGTGAATGTCAGGTGTTGACATGTACCGTCACGAGTTGACGATGTTATTCTGGATGTCATGCATTGACATGTACCGATGTCCTATGTAGACGTGTAGCGTCGTTTCGATGAAAAATACATTTTATATATGTATTTAGTCGTATGGTTTGAGTGCCTTTGACGAGTACAGGGTAGTGTCTGGGTCACTAGTTGACGAGGCCATTATGCCGAGCAGGTTGCTCGAAGAATTATTGGGTGTGCCGTATAGGAAGTGTACCGCATCACATATTTGAGGTAAATATTTTACGAGTGGTAGTATCTTTGAGTATACTCGTTGGAATGGCTATGGCCAAGTGGCCGGTAGTAGGAGTAGTTAGCGAAGAAACTACTTGCTTATACCAAGGTGACATGTGGTAGACATGATCACATCCACCCATTAGGGTGTGGAATAAATCCTATGGAATTAGGATTGTTTTGTGGTTGAGTAAGGGCACCGGAATGTCCGTTGTACCTTAATGATTAAAGAAATGTTGAGTGATGACCCACTACTCTAATAGTTTGTAAGGTATGGTGTACCGGATGGAACATATGAGACGTTGGTAGGTTTGGTATAAACCTAAGGAGGAAGCGTTTTGCTAGCCAGGTATTGTTGCAGTGATATAGTGTGCTTGTTGTAGCCATTATACTGCTCGTTGGAACCGAATTGGTAAATCGTATGATACGATGAGGGTTATATTGTGGTCACTATGTCATATAAGGTTTGAGGCAGGAAACACCTCACGGAGACGTTATACGTCGAATGTTTAAACGGGCTTGTACTGGCACAGCTCAATTCTGTTGGGAGTACCAACATGAGTGTCGACAAGTTATTGTTGGTTCTGATTGAGAATTCTTGCATATGAAATACAATGGGGAAACACAATTGGAATCACGAAATATAGTTAGTGGAGTGACACTACTATATTGATTGTATCTCTTGGAGAGATTTGGGTCGTACTATCATGGAGACAGCTGGTATCGATCGTGGGTTGATTGTAAATCAGTCATGGTAAGCATTACTGGTGTTGGACCGAGTAATGGATTTCTTACCTTTCGGCGAGACGTTTGAGGAGACGTCTCCGGGGAAATGCTCGAGACTGTGGAGTACTATGGTATTAGTACAGAGCATTGTTAGAATGAGTATACGTTGTGTATACGGGTTTCGGATTGGTAATATTTGCAAGGATGCACTATTCTGAATCGGTTGTGTATTTGTTGGTTCCGGGATATATATTTTGGTATAAAGATATCCAGTTTTCCGAACGATGGTTCGAGGTTGGAGGGTCATGGATTCATGACACTTTCCTTATGAGGAAAGCAGTATTGATATACCTACCGGTTGGGAATCTTTGGGAGATTCAATGAGTCGGTTTGTGTGGAGTTGATGTTGGAATCACACCATTGGTCGTTGGTCTGTCAATCATTATTCTGCGCGAGGTGAGAATAGTTGGGGATTGACAGTTGAGTTTGGAATTTTGGGTATGATTGGTAATACCCGAGTCGGTTGCATTGAATATGCAGATAGTATTGGTGCTTAGGCATGTATGCCGGTGTGGCTATACGAATGCCATCATTTTCTTGGTACTCATCGAGCATCGGATTAATATGCTAAAATGAATGAATCTCCGGTGGGAGATTGTGGCACCTTTAGATTGGTAATCTCAATGACACGATATTCTGAAGAATGATCATGAGGTCCGGTTGACTCCCTCTGAAGAGGGAATTATCGTGTTTTGGGGTCATGGAAATTCATTACTGGATAATTCGATAGCCTCCCTGTGTTAGGATTGTTGAATCCTAGGGTAAACGAGGGATGGCCATGTGTTGGATTTGTTAGGTGTCGTGGTTGACACGGTGGAGAGAATGCAATTGATTTTCTTGCATGTCCTTTTGGGAACTTGAGACCTTAGAGTCTCGATGATGTGTTTGGACCAAGATGTGATTTCTTGGAACATACGGATATAGACATCTTTGTAGATGTGTTTTGTGTGGATCGGTGGCCGTGAATCGCCCGATCCGTGTTGCAAGGTGGTGCAACTACTCCTTTGATGGAGATGGATTTGGAGAGCGGAAACCGGATTTGGTATAAGTACACGGTAGTGTACTGGTGGCTTCCTTGGTAACGATGTATGTTTAACATCGTAGGCTAAATAGTAGAGATATCATTTGTGATATCCCCGAAATGGTTAATTGCAATTTGGTGCATTAATTGTGTTTACAATGATTAATTATGTGGTAATTAATTATGTGTTGGAATTTATTTACCTTATGGAAATGCATGGTCATGTGGATAGGGTGACCCGGGGTTACATTTCGGGGTGCATGTGGTGCATGTCGGGTAAATAGTATTGGAAGCATGATTTATTTGCCATTGGTAGCAATTGATTAGAAATCATGTGTTTAATTGATATTTGGTGTCTTTTGAGTAAATGCTTTGAAAAATATCATGTTGGGGTGTTTTATACACCATGGAATTGTTGGTATGCATTTTAATTAAACCAACACCTTTTATTACCCCACACCTCATCCATCCATCACTTTTTAACTTTACCAAAACAACACCCAAACCCTTCCTTTCCCTTCCCATTTTCGAGCTTGAGCTCAAGGGTGAAGAGGAGTCCTTGCAAAATCTTGTTTTGTGGAGATTGTTGGGTGATTTGAGATCCCCAAGAGGTATGGATGCCTCATGGTTAATTTTATTGTGTTTTGTTTGAGTTTGGGTTGATTTTGAAGGGTTTTAAAATGGGTTTGTGTTGGGTTGTTGTGGTTTGGTATTATTTTGGTTGGATGTTGTATATTTGAGTTTATGTTGTTGTTTATTGTTGGTTTTGAGTTGTTGGGTTTGGTTGATGTTGGAGTATGTGGGTATGTATGAGTTGGGGTTGAAGATGGGTGAATAGTGCCCAAACCCCGCATGCCCAGAGCTCGGCGATCGATCGGCGTTTTTCTCGCGATCGATCGCGAGCAGCAGTGCTGAGGCAGAGAGCTTCAGCGATCGATCGCGAGATGGGCGCGATCGATCGGCGAGGCCGCGATCGATCGGCGCTAGCTCCGCGATCGATCGCGGATTGTTCAATTTTGTTGCCCGAGACAGTGAGGTCTCGCGATCGATCGGGGCTTTATGGCGATCGATCGCGAGACACCAAAAATGATGTTTTTGGTTATTTTTGTGGAATTTTTGGTATTGGACTATTATTGGATTCTAATATTGGTATTTGTGAATATGTAGAACCAACCCAGGTGGCAACACAGCCGAGGAATTGAAGTCCTACCATATTCCACTTTTGGAAAGGTACGTAGTGGACGTACGGGCACCCAACGGTAACATGTATTTTATATACTCATTGTTTATGCATTGTGGATGCGAGTATATATGTGGTATTGCATTGTGGATGCATATACATGTTGATTTATGCATATTGATGATAGATGCATATGATGATTATTGGATGCACATCCCATGAGTCGTGGTCATCCTTTGATGATTTTAATGCTTGCCGCTATTTGTTTTGGTTCCGCTAAATGTGAAGCGAGGGGTGGGAGCGCCGCATGTCACATTTGAGCGTGGTTATCATATAGGACGAGGAAAGGGTATTTGCCGCTCAATGAGAGGCGAGGGGTGGGAGTCCCGCAGTCCATTGAAGCGAGGTTATCCTATGCCGTCTATATGTAAATAAGCGAGGGGCATTAAAATACATTGTGATGGACAGACTAGGGATTGGTGATCAGTATTTGGTATTGATGAAATGGATATGTTCATGACATGTTTAGACCATTAAAAATAATCTATTGATTATACTCATGAGTTATGGTCAGGGACAACCAAACGGGAAGCGTTTGAAATGCATGGGGAAAACAGGAAGTGTTTTATTATGATTATGCATTTACGCTTTATCTTCATATTGTGTTGAATATGAATGATTATTATTGCTCATGTTTGGGGGTTGTCCTTGTAGGTACCTTTTTGGCATGATAGAAGGGCTTGAACGGGTTGAGGTGGTGAGCTTGACGAGCATTCTATTGAGGATGAAAGGACAGGATTATTTTGGATAGTATCTACTCTAGGAGTAGTATAAAACTATAGTTGCACACATTCTTTTGATTGGAATGTAATTAATCCATTTGGTAGTCCTTATTTTTTTGGCATGTAATGCTTAAGCTCATAGACTCAACATGTTCTTATAGACTCTGATTTGTTTATTTTAGCTCTATTATGCCCTGATTCCGCACTTAAGGATTAAGCTCCTTACATTAGTGGTATCAGAGCAGTGGTTAGAGAACCCGGGAACGAGTGAAGGGTAGCCTTAGCATGATAGGCTAGGTGCTTACATTTGAAGCATGTTTATGCATGTGGTGCATATTAATGTATATCCTGTTATACTAACGTGCTTATTCTCATTCCTGTTATCTAACGGCATAACATATATACTGCTTTGGAATTGTTGTTAACATTTGTATTACAGCATGGCTGCTAATGAGGAGGTTGGAGATATTGGTAGTGTGAACGCAAGCGTCGGTCAAGTGAACCCTCTACCTCCACCGGCCGTAGGCATGGAACAGTGGTTCAGTTGTTGTTACCGGGTGAGATTAGCTTGACGCAATTTCTGTCTTATCATCCGCCCCGGTTTGAGGGGACAGAGTCCAGAGAAGAGGCTGAAGAGTGGTTGGAAAGGCTTGAGCAGATCTTTGTATCGGCTCCTTGTGCTGTGACAGCTTGGCTGAGGCTGGCGGAGTTTCAATTAGCCAAGAAACCTCTGATGTGGTGGAGGAGCACAGTAATGGAGATGAGAGCACTGGGTGCTGTGATTGATTGGACACTCTTCAGGACTAGGTTTTTGAATCGGTACTTCTCCGCAGCAGCAAGACAGACAAAGGAGGATGAATTTACAAGTCTGAGGCAGGGGAACATGACAGTGGCAGACTATGCCACACGGTACTCTTCGTTGTTGAGGTACGTTCCCCACATTGCCACCAGTGGGCACGCTAAGATGAGGAACTTTATGAAAGGGTTGCGACCGGAGCTCTATGACCGGGTTATCACTAATAACCCAACTTCTTTTGATGATGCTCTCACAAGAGCGGAGCTTGCTGAGCTAGGAGTGGGAGCTTACGCTATGCCACCACCAGTGCCGCAACAGAGGCAGACTAGTGACAGTTTGAGGCCTCAGGGTGAGTCATTTAAACCCCGTGGGGCCTCTTCATCCTCACGGTATGGTGGAAAGAAACACTTTGGTCAGAAACAGGATGGCAAGAAGGGTAATTGGTCGGCCAATAGAGGATCTTCACAAGGGGATAGGCCGGGAGAGCCGAGGTGCAACAATTGTGGAGGGCCACATTCTTCAAACAAGTGTCCTGCATGTTATGTTTGTGGCAAGATGGGCCACATCGCTCGGTATTGCCCCACACGGGGAGGACAGTCTGAGTTTCAGGGCAACAGGCCGAGGTTTGAGGATAGGACAGTGCAGCAGAGGCAGCAGTTTGGGCCTCGACCATCGGGAGGTCAGACAGTAGGACCGCCCCAGGGACAGGTGTATGCACTGACCAGGGAGCAGGCTCAGGCAGCCCCAGAGGAGGTGATCGCCGGTACGTGTCATTTATTTACGTACCCTACTTTTATTTTGATCGATACAGGTGCCTCCCATTCTTTTGTATCGGTGGGTTTTGTGGAAAGACACCATATGTCT
This sequence comes from Haberlea rhodopensis, assembly GCA_907163345.1. Taxonomy (NCBI): domain Eukaryota; kingdom Viridiplantae; phylum Streptophyta; class Magnoliopsida; order Lamiales; family Gesneriaceae; genus Haberlea; species Haberlea rhodopensis. The sequence goes on along the minus strand of CAJQUN010000257.1, from coordinate 27,790 downwards.
TCTTTACCCACGCCTCTCCTCGTCTCGACACCCACTGGAAGAAATGTTGTTGCTGATCAGTTTATGGCAGACTGCCTCATTTATTTTGAGGGCAACGAGTTGAGGTCAGATTTGATTGTGCTGGGTATGTCAGACTTCGACTGCATCTTGGGTATTGATGTTCTGAACAGATATCAGGCAGTGGTAGATTGCCGACAGAGGACAGTGAAATTCAGACCTGAGTTGGGCAGTCAGTGGACCTTCTATGGCAACGGTTCTCGTGCAAAGATTCCGTTGATTTCAGCGATCAAGATGACTCAACTGTTGGAACGTGGACACACGGGCTATCTCATTTATGCCGTGGACACGTCAGGGAAGAGTAAAGAATTGAAAGTTGAGGATGTGCCAGTGGTAGCAGAGTTTGCTGATGTATTTCCAGAAGAGATCCCAGGATTCCCACCGGCTAGGGAAGTTGAGTTTGGGATCGAGCTGTTGCCAGGGACATCCGCTATCTCTCGTGCACCTTATAGGATGGCACCGGCAGAGTTGAGAGAGTTGAAAGAACAGTTGCAGGATCTCTTGGACAAGGGATATATACGCCCGAGCGTGTCGCCATGGGGCGCACCAGTTCTCTTTGTGAAGAAGAAGGACGGTTCGATGCGGTTGTGTATCGATTACTGGCAACTGAATAAGGCTACAGTGAAGAACAAGTATCCTCTTCCAAGGATCGACGATCTGTTTGATCAGTTGCAAGGTACCAGGGTGTATAGCAAGATTGATTTGAGATCCGGGTATCATCAGATTCGGGTCAGAGAGGAAGATGTGCAGAAGACAGCGTTCCGGACCCGATATGGACATTATGAGTTCCTAGTGATGCCGTTCGGCGTGACGAATGCTCCAGCAGTCTTCATGAGTCTGATGAACAGAGTGTTTCAGAAGTATCTTGATCAGTTCGTCATTGTGTTTATTGAAGATATTCTTATCTACTCCCGGAGCGGAGAGGAGCATGTGAAACACTTGAGGACAGTGCTTCAGATTCTCAGAGAGCATCAGTTATATGCTAAGCTCAGTAAGTGTGAATTTTGGCTGAGTAGTGTAGTGTTTCTGGGGCACGTCATATCGAGCAGCGGGATATCTGTAGATCCCAAGAAGATTGAGGCTGTGATGGAGTGGGCTGCCCCCACTTCTGTGCCAGAGATTCGGAGTTTTCTTGGTTTGGCCGGGTATTATCGGCGCTTTGTCGAGGGCTTTTCGAAGATTGCCAAGCCGCTGACTCAGTTGACCCAGAAGGGAGTGCCTTTCTTTTGGTCAGAAGCTTGTGAGGAGAGCTTACAGGAGTTGAAGCACCGGTTGACGACGGCGCCATCCCTACGGAGAACTCCAGATTTGTTCTGTATACTGATGCATCACTGCAGGGCCTTGGGTGTGTTCTGATGCAAGATAAGCATGTGGTAGCTTATGCATCGAGGCAGTTGAAGCCGCATGAGACCAGATATACAGTTCATGACTTGGAATTGGCGGCTATCATCTTCGCCCTGAAGATCTGGAGACATTACTTATATGGGACTTCGTTCACCATATACACGGATCACAAGAGCCTCAAGTTTTTATTCACTCAGGCAGAGCTGAACATGAGGCAGAGGAGATAGATTGACCTACTCAAGGACTATGATTGCGAGATCGAGTACCATCCGGGAAAAGCTAATTTGACAGCAGACGCTTTGAGCCGGAAAGTGAGGAGTTCTGCTGAGGACGTCATTCATTTGTCTGCTATGATGACCTCCTATTGCCATCTGGGCTATGATTTTGACATAGATGCAGCGCCTGTGTATGTATCGACTCGGTTAGCCGAGCCAGACATCTATGAGAACATCAGGAGAGCTCAGAGGTCAGATGATGAGGTTCAGAGGTGGTTATCTTTAGTACATCTTGGTCAGCCAACGAAGTTCAGGGTGGCAGATGACGGATCCTTGAGATTGGGGAACCGTTGGGTGGTTCCGAGTACGCCGGAGTTGCGTAAAGGGATCTTGGAGCGAGCTCACAGTAGCAGACTTAGCATCCACCCAGGCGGGAAGAAGATGTACAGAGATCTGCGTGGTCAGTTTTGGTGGAAGAGAATGAAGTCTGATGTTGTCGCTTTTGTGAAGAGGTGTTTGATCTGCCAGCAGGTTAAGGCAGAGAGGCAGAGACCTGGCGGCGAGTTGAGAAGTTTGGAGATACCGAAGTGGAAGTGGGAGCACATTTCCATGGACTTCGTGACTCATTTGCCGAGGAGTGCTTCAGGCTTCGATGCTATTTGGGTGATTGTGGACAGATTAACTAAGGTAGCCCACTTTATCCCCTATAGCATGACTTTCACATTTTTGAGGATGGCGCAGTTGTATATTAGAGATGTGGTGAGATTGCATGGGATCCCCGTTTCCATAGTGTCAGATAGAGATCCGCGATTCACATCTCATTTCTGGGAAGGTCTTCAGTCAGCCTTGGGAACTGAAGTCAGATTGAGTACTGCTTATCATCCTCAGACGGATGGCCAGACCGAGCGCACTATTCAGACGCTCGAGGACATGTTAAGAGCTTGTGTTTTGGAGTTCGATGCCTCTTGGCAGGATTCAGTGCCTTTGGTAGAGTTTTCGTATAATAATAGCTACCAGGCGAGTATTCATATGGCTCCGTTTGAAGCTCTTTATGGCAGACGGTGTAGATCACCCTTGTGTTGGGATGAATTGGACCGCAGATCGGTCGGAGGACCGGAGTTGATTAGAGAGATGGAAGAAAAGATAAAGACAATAAGGCAGAAAATGAAAGCGGCCCAGGACAGACAGGCAGCTTATGCAAATAAACGGCGGAGACCGTTGGAATTTCAGTTGGGAGATAAGGTCTTCTTGAAGATCTCGCCTTTCAGAGGCGTTGTGCGATTTGGGATGCGCGGGAAACTGTCTCCGAGGTATGTTGGACCGTACGAGATTTTGCAGCGCATTGGCACCTTAGCTTACCGACTGGCTTTGCCGCCTTCTTTATCTGGGATACATGATGTGTTTCATGTATCGATGCTGCGGAAGTATGAGCCGGATCCGTCGCATGTGTTACAGCCTTCCGAAGTTCAGTTAGAATCAGATGTATCTTATGTGGAACGGCCTGTCAGAATTCTGGATCGAGCAGACCGTAGACTTCGGAACAAGGTGATACCTATGATCAAGGTTCAGTGGGATCGCAGGGGTGTCGAGGAGGCTACGTGGGAGACGGAGCGGCATATGGTGCAGCACTACCCGGAACTATTCTCTGGTATGTGTTTATGTTTAGTTTCCTTTTGGGGTAAGTGCATGTGATTTCGAGGACGAAATCTTATAAGTAGGGGAGTATTGTGATATCCCCGAAATGGTTAATTGCAATTTGGTGCATTAATTGTGTTTACAATGATTAATTATGTGGTAATTAATTATGTGTTGGAATTTATTTACCTTATGGAAATGCATGGTCATGTGGATAGGGTGACCCGGGGTTGCATTTCGGGGTGCATGTGGTGCATGTCGGGTAAATAGTATTGGAAGCATGATTTATTTGCCATTGGTAGCAATTGATTAGAAATCATGTGTTTAATTGATATTTGGTACATTTTGTGTAAATGCTTTGAAAAATATCATGTTGGGGTGTTTTATACACCATGGAATTGTTGGTATGCATTTTAATTAAACCAACACCTTTTATTACCCCACACCTCATCCATCCATCACTTTTTAACTTTACCAAAACAACACCCAAACCCTTCCTTTCCCTTCCCATTTTCGAGCTTGAGCTCAAGGGTGAAGAGGAGTCCTTGCAAAATCTTGTTTTGTGGAGATTGTTGGGTGATTTGAGATCCCCAAGAGGTATGGATGCCTCATGGTTAATTTTATTGTGTTTTGTTTGAGTTTGGGTTGATTTTGAAGGGTTTTAAAATGGGTTTGTGTTGGGTTGTTGTGGTTTGGTATTATTTTGGTTGGATGTTGTATATTTGAGTTTATGTTGATGTTTATTGTTGGTTTTGAGTTGTTGGGTTTGGTTGATGTTGGAGTATGTGGGTATGTATGAGTTGGGGTTGAAGATGGGTGAATAGTGCCCAAACCCCGCATGCCCAGAGCTCGGCGATCGATCGGCGTTTTTCTCGCGATCGATCGCGAGCAGCAGTGCTGAGACAGAGAGCTTCAGCGATCGATCGCGAGATGGGCGCGATCGATCGGCGAGGCCGCGATCGATCGGCGCTAGCTCCGCGATCGATCGCGGATTGTTCAATTTTGTTGCCCGAGACAGTGAGGTCTCGCGATCGATCGGGGCTTTATGGCGATCGATCGCGAGACACCAAAAATGATGTTTTTGGTTATTTTTGTGGAATTTTTGGTATTGGACTATTATTGGATTCTAATATTGGTATTTGTGAATATGTAGAACCAACCCAGGTGGCAACACAGCCGAGGAATTGAAGTCCTACCATATTCCACTTTTGGAAAGGTACGTAGTGGACGTACGGGCACCCAACGGTAACATGTATTTTATATACTCATTGTTTATGCATTGTGGATGCGAGTATATATGTGGTATTGCATTGTGGATGCATATACATGTTGATTTATGCATATTGATGATAGATGCATATGATGATTATTGGATGCACATCCCATGAGTCGTGGTCATCCTTTGATGATTTTAATGCTTGCCGCTATTTGTTTTGGTTCCGCTAAATGTGAAGCGAGGGGTGGGAGCGCCGCATGTCACATTTGAGCGTGGTTATCATATAGGACGAGGAAAGGGTATTTGCCGCTCAATGAGAGGCGAGGGGTGGGAGTCCCGCAGTCCATTGAAGCGAGGTTATCCTATGCCGTCTATATGTAAATAAGCGAGGGGCATTAAAATACATTGTGATGGACAGACTAGGGATTGGTGATCAGTATTTGGTATTGATGAAATGGTATATGTTCATGACATGTTTAGACCATTAAAAATAATCTATTGATTATACTCATGAGTTATGGTACAGGGACAACCAAACGGGAAGCGTTTGAAATGCATGGGGAAAACAGGAAGTGTTTTATTATGATTATGCATTTACGCTTTATCTTCATATTGTGTTGAATATGAATGATTATTATTGCTCATGTTTGGGGGTTGTCCTTGTAGGTACCTTTTTGGCATGATAGAAGAGCTTGAACGGGTTGAGGTGGTGAGCTTGACGAGCATTCTATTGAGGATGAAAGGACAGGATTATTTTGGATAGTATCTACTCTAGGAGTAGTATAAAACTATAGTTGCACACATTCTTTTGATTGGAATGTAATTAATCCATTTGGTAGTCCTTATTTTTTTGGCATGTAATGCTTAAGCTCATAGACTCAACATGTTCTTATAGACTCTGATTTGTTTATTTTAGCTCTATTATGCCTTGATTCCGCACTTAAGGATTAGGGTCCTTACATCATTGAGGCGATATCTATTTGAAATCACGAATGATTTGTTTGAGTAGCAGTTATGTTTGGCTGAGTACTTTCGAGATGGTTAGCATTGAGTTATGCTGACGTTCTTTGGCGATTGTGTTGGTTAGGGAGGTTTACTCCATTCCAGGTTATGGTGCGAGGTCAGTATCCTCGCGGTTGGTGTGTCGTTCATGATATGTTCATGATTCGACGATGTAGATCCTTTTGGATGGTGTGGTCTCGACAATACTTGGAGTACATCGTGCAAATTTTGAGGATGAAATTTTATTAGTGGGGAATAATTGTGATGCCAGGAAATTAATGGTGTTAATCCCGGAAAGTACTGATCCTTAATGGATTTTAATTATGACAATTATGAATTAATTGCAGTGTTGGAACACCCGATGATGTTAAATCGGGCATTTGGGATCGTTGGATCCAAAGGTTGAGATTGTATTCTCATCGTGGTGAAAAACCTTGGAATTGGGTTTTTGGTGGTATCTGGGGTCCGGGGTACTTTGTATTGGGGCTAGTATTGGAAATGGTGATTGGAGAGATGATTTTCGAAAACAGATGATTTTTAATGAGTCATGATGTATTTGTTAAGGAATTGGTATTTTGGAGTCTTGGTGCTATATATACCAAGTGGACTCGATGATTCGTCATTGCACGAATTCTCCTCCCTCTCTCTCTCCTCACGCCTGCGACTTCCCCTCTCCCCATACCCCTATTTTCCCCTTTTGAAGAAATGACTGGAATCTCGGCTCGGGAGCCAAATTTCTCGAAGATAACAAGGTATTATCCTTCCCCTCGTCCTTATCTTCAATTTAATAGTAGTATTGTGGAGTATGGTTTAGTATTATGTTGAGTTTGAGTTTTGAAATTTTAAAGATTTTGGATTGGTATGTTTTAGGGAGATTTGTGGCTTTTGTGTTGGGGATTAATGGTGTATTGGGTGTCGGGGTGGTTTATTTGGAGGTTTTAAGCCATAAAAAGCCATTTTTGGGCTTGATCAGAGCTCGCCGATCGATCGGCACCAGGGGCTCGATCGATCGCACGTATTTCAAAAATGAAAGACGGTGAACAGTGATTCGCGATCGATCGAGCGAGACTACCGATCGATCGCGGGCGCGTGGCGATCGATCGGCCCGTCTCGCCAATCGATCGAGTGCGAGGGAAATTTTGTGCCAATCTTGATGTGGCTCTCGATCGATCGAGAGCTGATGTCCGATCGATCGAGAGGCCTTGATTCATGGCATATATTGGGTTGATGTTATGGAATCGATGCATGCTTCACCCGCGGTCCTTTTTAATGGTTAATCGTCATTGATTGATGATATTTTGTTGGGGATTGTAGACGTGCTTGGGCACGTGGTAGCATGCTTGTTTTTAATTGCGAGTTATTTATGTGTTTAGCACATGATTCTTCGGGTCACGAAACTCAAGCAGGGTTGATTCGAACTACGGAATTATAAGGTATGTATGACGTACGAGCATAGCTTTAATATATTATTGCAATTGTGGTGCATGATATAATATGATTGTGATGAATCGATGGACATTATGAAATGTATGGTGCCGCTATGGAGCGAGCAATATTTAGGATGTCGTCGCTACAGAGCGAACATCGATTAGGATGCTGCCGCTGTTGAGCATGCGTGGTAATTGAACTATGGCTTTAATGTTTAAATACGTGGGATATCTATTAGCCATTCGTATTTGATTTGGATTCTATTAATACTGCAAACTGGTAATTGGGAACACGAACTTAGTTAATCAAGGTAATGATTAACTGGCTATTGGGAATTTGATGGTTTTGGTTGTTTTGAGAACAGGGACAGTACAGGGAATCCCGGATGAGGATGAGGGAGCATCTTTTATATTTCATAGCATTTACATTTTTTGTAAATTATGAATTGTATTATTGTGATTATCGGTTTGGTGGTATTGGTATGCTCACCCCGTGTGGGTGCTGTCTCTGTTGGGGCAGGTGGAACAGGTACAAGGGTAGCTCCGGAGTTGAGATCGAGCTGTAGATTGGAGGTACTTTCAGGATCGATGTACCGGAGCTGATATCTTGTATGGTATTTTATACATTAGATATACACACGCTTATTTGAGACTCACATGTGAGCATTATTATGTGTATATGGGTTGTATAAAGAAGGCAAGGGCATTTCTCTTTTCATTTATGTGTTGCATGCAATTATTTAGGAATTGCAAAATGAATTGAGGACATGTTAGTGTATTATCAGGACGCATGTTGTGTACGTGGACTTGGTTGGGGGAAACCGGTAAATTGAATGGGAAATGCAAGAAATTTTTCTAGATGGTATGCTATGCCATGATTGCATTAATCTAATTCCACTGATATATGATTGCATACACTGAATGCATTATTTAATACACATATAATGGGTTAAGGGCTTGGGTTCCCTACAGATAATAAAATATAAGAGAAAATATTGAGAAATATTATCATAATTTGAAAGATGTAACGGATTCTGAAATATATTACTGGATCGCAGAGGTAATAGGATACTAGGACTTTTGAAGTTCATACTTTATAAATATCATACTAGTCTTTGCCACCAAAATTCTTTGAAATACGCGAGAATTGTTGATAAGTGTGATTTTTACACTTAATTTGATATAAGATTAGGGACGTTTTTGTAGTGATTACTGGAAAATATCAAGCGTTTTGGTATATATTTGTATATTTCAGGAATCTAGGTCCAAATGCATGAAAGTGGAGGAAATAGGCTTAAAATAATGAAAAATGACCAAACCGAGCAAACATGGAAGGAGGGACAAAACCTCGACTCAGAAATTTTGGGATTTTGTTTCCATCTTGGTTATTTTGTGTCCAACTTACTTGAAACTCCTCCAACATGATATATAGAAGATTTCAGACATTTTTGGGTACTTTTGGCTCATAATAAACCCTACAACAAGCAGCCTCCATCATTCTCCTTCATCTCCAACCATCCATACACCATATCCATTGAAGAAGAGACGCATCGGAAGAGACGGGACGATGGAGCAACACAAGGAGTCAACGCCTCTCGTTATTTCCATATTTCTAACTCCAGTTCTATATTTTCATTAGATTTTAATGTTTAGAATGTTGCAAAACATGTTAATGCATTGTTATTTGATGGAGATTGTTGGCTAGGTTTGTTATTAAGACTTATGGGACTTTTGTATGAACCCATGATTTAAATTGAATGTTTTGATTGATTCTTATATATTTAAGTGCATAGATCATTGTTCTTCATGCTTTTAAGGGTTTGGCCATACAATTGAGATCGAGAGATAAAATTGTGATTCAATATAGTGATTTATGCCGTGGATTTCAGACTAATATCGAGAGATGAAGTCAAATACACGTGTGATAGCTATAGATATTTAGTAATCGAAAGCTATAAGTTTTTATAGATCAACTTACAATATTAATTGTTCAATAAGGATACGGGAGTAGCTTATTGCAACGTTAGTATTAGATTTGTTATAGCCGGACCAAGGTATAACAAGTGCATTAGGAAAACTCATCACCTTAGATTGTTTGGATTCGATTCTTAACTAATAGGCGAATTATAGGGGATTACATAGGTGAACCAAAAGTCTTGATAATTATTTCTTTTGATTCTTATTCTTATTCATCACTGTTTGCTTGGGTTCATTATTGAGTTAATTTGTCATGTTAGTTTAATAATCAAAACCAGTTATCGTAGACTAAATATAGTTAAACTAGTGGAGTTTGGTAATTCTTTCCTAGTCCTCGTGGGATCGATAATCCGTACTTTTCATATCATTATACTAAAACTTGATACCATGCACTTGTGATACACAATCGCTACACTGAAAATGCTGTTTAAAATAATAGCGATCAATTGTTTTTGATCTCAGTGAGTGGGACATTTGTTATGAAATTCATTTCATTTTTGAAAAATAAAAATATGTTTTGAAAATCCAATCAATTATGTGAGTTATGTTGAAACTATGCATTTTTTTATGATGAAAATTATTATTTTGAAATCCAATTGATAGGAATTCCAAGTTATGGCTCTGATGCGGTGGTATTATAACTGTCTTTATAACTTGATACGGTGGTTAACCGTCATTCTGGAAAGTCCAGGCCAGTTATTAGTGTGTGATCCGATGTTATGACATTATCTCTATGAGGGTTAAGTCTAGAGAACTGATATCAGTACCAGAAGGAAATTAGCGGATTTGTTGTCATTGACTTATACGAAAAAATGTTTCTGATATGATTATAGCTCGTGGTGAGCAATTATGTTAAGTTATGTTTAAGTATTCATATCAGTTTATGATCTGGTTATGATATATGTTTTGGAAAAATTAAGATTATATATTATTGTCACATTCGATTGTCCCTCTCCTGAGTATTTTTCAAAACTCTCATCCCTTACATCAACTCCCCAGATATAACTGAATCAGAAATCGAAAAGGAAGATCAAATCAGTTTTGGAGATAATGATTTAGTTGTTATTATTCAAGATTCTGATGCCATTGATTTAATGAAATTTCTGTTGCATTTGTAAGAAATATTTATTTTATGGAATAATATACTGGTTTTAGTTAAATAATATATTACGAGGCTTGTGATTTTAAATTGATATTTGAAATCAACGCCGATGTTAACGACCCCGGTTTTGGGCCGTGTCACAATACACAAAGGTGACATACTTGAATAAAGTCCCGTCACACCAAATGTTCCATATTCAGGGTTTTTTAATGATTTAATCGATATTTTTAAAGTATTTAACAATATAACCCTTTTTTTTATTAACAAACTAACCGAAGTCGTCATGTCAGATGGCGACTTCAAATGAAGTCGACATCTGACATGGCGACTTTGCAAAAAAAAATCAGATTTTTTTTTATGTCACCATTTCAGATGGCGACAACATTATAATATATGTCGCCATCTGAGATGGCGACATCCTTTAAATCTGAAAATGGAAAAATATTTTTTCATTGGCGACACCAATGAAAAAATAATTTTTTTTATTGGTGTCGCCATCTGATGAAATTTAAAACCCTAGTTTCCTCTCTTACACGCCCGCCGCTCACTCACACATTTTAGATTTCTCCATCTGCAAGCTCGCGAAAATCGAACGATTTCTCTCCAAATTATTTAAGGTAAGCTTCTTTACTTTTGTTATTTGTTGATTTTAGATAAATTATGTTTTTGATATATATATTGGGAGTATATTATTTGTTGGTGTATATTTTGGTGATGTGGATGGTGAAAAGTTTGCTCCGGAGGAAGGCGGCCGTGAGTCGACTCCTGATTGAGGTGGCTGGTGCTTCGGGGTCGGCGTGGGAGGGTTGCTGCCGGCGTGCGTGGGCGGAGGGCGGCGGCGACCATGTGGGCGGCGGCGGCGTTGGCATCGGTCGGAGGGCGGCGGTCGTGAACAGTCGACGGGTAGTTTTTGTAATGTTGAGATTAATGTTGATAATTTTTTGTATTTATTTCAGGATGGATCAAATGAGACAACCAGGCTCGGTTGACACACATCTATTGTCATTGCAGTCTTCATATCGATCTGAGGATGTACGGGAGGTGATATGGATAGCATACTTCGTGTGAGAAACCCAGATAACTATTTTTGGGATATGTGTCCTCTAGATATACGTGTTGTTAATTTGTTGCACGTGATTGGATTTTATGGTATATTTAGGTGTGGTAAGATTGAACTTGACATGCACCTGATCACGGCTTTAGTTGAGAGATGGCACCATGAAACACACACATTTCATCTTAGATCGGGATAAGCGTCCATCACACTGCAAGACAATCAAGTAATATGGGTGTTGCCAGTAGATGGCATCGTAGTGTCGGGGATAGATTATGATAGGACTCTATCCGAATGGCAAGAATATTGCTATACATATTTAGGATTCACACCATATATCAAAGATTTTAATGGTGCGAGGTTGAGTTTAGTTGTTTTGAAAAATCATTTGATGCAAAATTCCATGGAGATACATAGTACGCCAGATGATGTTGCTAAGTTTACACGGGTTTGTGCGTTATTGATGTTAGGGCGAATTATGTGCTCTGATTCATCAGGCAATTTTGTTAGGTTATTGTATTTACAGAAGTTGGAGGATATTGACTCTGCCAGTACATATAGTTGGGGTAGTGTTGTGTTGGCATACTTATATCGTGAGTTGTGCACGTCATCAGAGAGATGGAACAAAGTTTTAGGTGGTGCATTGCAACTCTTATAGGTAAACAATATGTTTGTTTGTTTTAATAATTAAAATATGTTTCTTGTCAATCTAACTTGTATTATTGATGTCACTACAATAAATGAGATTTGGGCATGGTCACGAATCCCAAGTTTGACTCCGCAATTGGGTAGCGAAAGATCTCATATTGGGCAAATAATGATCGGCCAGACAATGTGTTACCTTCTGCTCCATATGGTGTAAGGTAATACGAATATGCATTGCTTTATAATTGATTTTATGTGTTAATGCACTTAATCATTTATTTGAATATATACAGGTGCTCATGTCATTTAAACTTTACAGAAACTGGGAGTCATTCCGTACGCATCATGAGGGACATCCTCGATGAGTAGCCAGTAACTCAAGCAAACATGTTGTTAAATTAGTTTGTAAAAATACACTCTTTTGATAGTATGTAAAGCAATGTTGTTTTACAGTAATTGGCAGGTGTACCCTCATGAGTACACTGGAGGAATCACCGAGTTAGGGACATATAAGGGTCCGTTGATTTTCTTCGACATAGTTGAAATGCAACGGTCTGATAGAGTACTTCGATAATTTGAGATGCTACAAGACATCCCAGAAGATCCACAATCGGGGGATGAGGCATTGCATAATGTTGGTTGAAGGGGAAACGTCAACAAAGACTGGAGCACTCGGCATAGAGCATACATACTTTGCTGGGAGAGGGCTGTAGACAGACCACGAATAACTGATGGTGGTTACTATGTTGTTGGCAGATACAGTGAGTGGTATGAACAAGTCACACGTAGATATATTGGACGTCAAGAATATTTTGTACAGACAGGATATCATCATGGTGATGGCCTGGCATGGCAGCATGTGGCACGTTAATTACGTGAAATTTTGTTTTTATAATTGTTTTTAGATGTATAAATTTTATATGGACTTTTGGACTTTGCAGATTGAGCAGTTAAATTACAAGCTATGACTGACATCTGGCTGATGGCGTGCCTATTACGACAGATTCGATGAGGCAACACAGGAGTATGTTCGACAATGTGGTGCGAGTGGCTCGTGAACGACGAGATAGAAACTTCCTGGCATACAATGAAATCTAGTCTGTTGATACACGTCGGTTCCACACAGGCACTTCATCTACATATATGCCGACAGATATCCAGACAGATATTACAGGTCCATCTACGTGGACAGAGCCAGATATGTCTACAGACTATTATATTCCTGTGCATGTACCATCATATGATATATCTCCATTCACGCCATATCCCCCCATGTCCACTCAAGCCCAGTTCAGCAGCGTGGATACAAATGTCAATTTTGGGTTTGCAACATATGCATCTATGACTTCATGATAGGCTTAGTTATTACGTGTTTTTAGCTGTAATTTCTTACCGTTTTTTCGTACTTTTTCCTGGATGAAATTACATTTTTTGGTATTTATTTGCTTGTTTCAGGAAAATAGGACGGAAATGGTAGAAATGAGCTATAAAATGAAGAAAACGGGTGAAATCGAGGCGAAAAAGAGAAAAAGAGAAGAATTCAGATTTTTTAAAGCATCGATCGATCGAGAATATTTCTCGATCGATCGGTCGAGGCAGAGAACTCAGCAACAAGTTTATCGAAGTGTCGATCGATCGGAACCAAAATTTTGATCGATCGATCGAGGTAGAGAGTTTAAAACGCTGAAGTGAACAATGCACCGATCGATCGGACAAACTTTTCGATCGATCGATACGTGAATTTTTTAAAAATCTTATCTTCCATATTTGATGGATTCTCGGTGGTTTAAGAAGGATATCTTTTCCATATCAAAAGGATATCATATCAGAAAGGGAAGAGACCGCCGAAATTTATCAAAGGAGAACCCTAGTAGCCGCCAAGAAGAACCCAAGGAAAAAGCCATCTTCCTCTGTTCTCCGTCCGAGCTTGAGCGAGACATTTCCGGAGTGCAAGGAAGGAGCAAGAGAAGAGATTACGGTGCAACGCACGGATTTGTTCCCACGTTTATCGTATTTCTAAACTATTATTTATTTGATTTTCATATTCATTTGATGTTTTTTAGGTCGAGAGACAATTAAACATCGCATTTATTTGATTTGAATTGAATTGAGTTTATTTTATCGAGTTTGAGTACGATTGTGTTTGAGTTATTGATTCGAATGTGTTTGAGTGGATTGATTTCTTATTGTTCATGAATTTTATGCTTAATGATATCAAAGCCTAGCTAACTTTGATTGAATTTGTGAGTTATAACCGAGATCGAGAGATAACGTTATAATACGCTACAATAATTCATGATGTATGTTTAAGATTGAGATCGAGAGATAAAATCACATACGTGAGCACTTTGAATCGAGAGATTTAGAGTAATTAGGTTTTGAAGATTTTTACAATATCGGATTAGTAAATAAGTGAACGAGAGTTACTTGTTCTAATTTGATATTAGTTTCGATACAGCTCGAGAGAGTGTATTGAATAACAGTGAAAACCTTTCACCTTAAGAATCGATTGTTTAGTAGTTGCTTATTCAAACGAATCATTGACGAAAACACAGTTGAACGAAGAGCTAGATAAATTTCTCGAGCGAAATTCCTTTGCATATCCGGAAGCCATTTATTTTATTTATTCTTGTTTTATTTGGATTCTTTAGTTCTAAATTGCATTAGTTAATCTACCCTTTTTAATCGTAGGCTAAATATAATTTTACTAGTTTTTATTTGGTACTTATACGTAAGTCCATGTGGATTCGACAACCCTTACTTTCATTTAACTATACTAAAACTTGACAACCGTGCACTTGCGGTAGAATCGCTACAAAGAAATTTTCTGTTTAAAAAATAAGTGGTACTTCACCTTTCGATGTCTCGCCAGTTCTATTCCCTCAATTGACGCCAATTCAGCAGCCTGCCAACACACCTGCGGCAAGGGAAAGGGGCAAATAAGTGGTTCAACAACGAAGAGTTAGAAGACAGACAAATCCTCCTCCTTGTGGTACTGGAGGAAAGTTAGCTCGTCGTCGTCGTTGAAGTCATCATTTATGTTGTAAATATTTATGAGTTATGTTGCATCAATTTGTTTATGAGTTTTGTGAGCATACAATCAACGTACAATAAGTTCGTAATTAAACGTACAATAATTTTCACAATAACGTAAAATCATTTACACAATAAACTTACAATCAATTACACATAAAAAAATTTATTGATTTCGAGAAGTTGAAGCCATTTGTCGTCTTGCAAGGGCTTCTGGCCAGCCCATCTCATTCTGAATGCACGTTGTTCGATCTCGACCTACTCTTCTGCTTTTTCGCAGAGTGGGAGTTGTGGTACAACTCAAAACAATGGGTGTCCCAATACTCCTCCCCCCACATTTGTTCGAATCGTCCTTGATATGTGCTTCAATATTCATTCATATTGTAATATGGTTTTACAAATATTTTAGCGTTTAAGCCATACTTTCTACACACTTGGATCACATGTGAGCAAGGTATTCCGAACTCTTTCCATTTTCCACAAGAGCATTCCCCTGATTTTAGATGCACAACATGCGTATTACCCCCACGTCCTGGTTGTACTCTTGTGATAACGAAAGCTGTTAGACGTCTACGATCGAACATCTGGACATCATGATGGATGGAATGATAGTCAGCATGACCATATCTTTCGAACACATTTTCTGGCCATTCTTGATTATTTTGAATCGTTCGCTCCATCTTCTTAAGCCGTTCGAAAAAATATAGCACCCAACGATCAAAAGTTAATTGCACAATGGCGGTGATTAGAAGTCGACAAGCACCTTTCATAACTCCATTTATGCATTCTGACATATTTGTGGTCATGATGCCACAACGCCAGCCTCCTCATGAGCAAGAGACCATTGACACTTATCAATACGACTCAAGTAATCAAAAGCCCTTGGTTCTATAAGTTTTATCTCTTCCATTGTGCGATCAAATTTTCTGAGCTGATTTTCTGATCCCGCTCTCCAACATAAGTCTTTCAAATGAACGGATTTGAAGCGACTATTAAAGTTTGAATAAACATGTCTCAAACAAAATCGATGTACTCCACGGGGTGATGTGAAGTCAGGAATACAATCGGCTGCTGCAATGAGGCCTGAATGACGGTCAGAAATCAAGCATACACCACCCTCAGATCTTCTCACAATATGCTTGCTAATCATCTCCAAAAAACCATCTCCATGACACAAAGTTTTCTTCGTCAACAATTGCAAATGCCAAAGGTAAGACTTGATTATTAGCGTCCATTGCCACGGCAATCAACATCTTATGTTGATATTTCGTATTCAGATGTGTTGCATCCACACTTATTACCCGGCGGCAATGTTGAAATCCTTCTACCCATGGATGGAAGGCCCAGAACACGTAATTCAAAGTCTTTTCTCTTGGTCTGGCATTTTCAAGGTGAACCCACTCAACGACTGTGCCGAGATTCCATTTTTACAAAGCTCCCATGTAGTAAGGCAATTTCTTCACCGAGCTCTCCCATGTTCCGTACACATTCTCAACAGCACGTCGCAAACTAAACCATCCTTTTGCATAGGAGATCTCAAATCCATATTTATCTTTAACTGTTTGAATTACATACTTTATTTCGTAAGCTGGATCATGCCGAACAATTCACACTAACAAGCTAGCAATCATGTTTTTGTCCAAATTTGCATGATCGATCGACAGTTCACTCAAAAGCTAAGTGTGAGAACCTCCATACTTGTTTATTTTGAATAATCCAACTTTTTTCTTCAACACGGCCCGTATGTACCATCTACAAGGCATATCTTTTGTATTGTGTTTGCACACCACTTTCCACAATATTTTTGTACTCCTGACAACTTGGTACTCTCGTTTTGTAACACGTACAGAGTAATCCTTTACAGCTGCCTGCAGATGAGATGTATTTTCGAAGACCATATCTAGATGGATATCCCCTTTGGAGTAGTCGGAATAACTCCCCCATCTACCTGTTGGAATGTCTACTGAGTCTCCAAATACTTCGGGATGTGTCATTGAGAAGAATGGAATTGTTGGATAAAGGACATGAGTATTTGTCGTGGTTGTGTCTGGTACATTAACTGACACTTCTTCAATATGAACCTCATTGTCATCAGACTCATCCTCAGATGGAATTCCTCCGGTTTAGTCTGAATATCATCTCCAAAATCCCACAAAACTGTCTGCTAGTGGCTCGGGAACAATATTGTCAGCAACTATAAGAGCATCATCTTGAATCCTAGAGGTAGTTGGTCTTTCTGTATCTACTACAAATGGATCACTACCACTTGTTGGTAGTTCTGTAATAAATCATAAGCTCTTCGTTCTGTTTGTATATACATCTACAAACAACTATATTTTGTTCAGAATCCAATACCCATGCTAAATTGTAATCATTGTCAACCGAGAAAAATTGGTTTTGTTTCATCCCAGAAAAATCACTAAATATATATTTACAATATATTTTCAGAATGAACTGGTGTACGGTCGATGCCAGTAATATCATATACGTCGTTCAATAACTGCAAATAATTAATAGTGCAAGATATTGTCATGCCTTTCGACGGACCACGATCATATCTAACAAATCTGAATCTTGTAATATATCGCCTCCCTAATACAACAAAACTTTAATTGACATACCTTAAAAATAAAGACAAATTTTATAAATTAGTACATTATATATAATGTTGTTAAATTTGATTATTTGTATAACAACGTACCTGCAATGTGCCGACCGGAGGAAACGACTGGAGGAAATAATTAAGATTATGGCTTACGAATTCTGGAGGAGAAAATGTTCACGAATTCTGAACAGAATTTGTTTACGAATGCCGAAGAGATTTTGGTTTACGAACGAGCAACATTGTCTTCGGTTTTGTAGATGAAGAAACTGACTGTTGTCGCCATCTAAGATGGCGACATCAAATAATTTTTTTTTTTTTCAATTGTCGCCATCTGAGATGGCGACAACGTTTAAAAAAAAGTTTATTGTCGTATATACCGACATCGGTGAAAAGATTATTTTTTTATAAGATGTCGTCATCTTACATATGGCGACATTAAAACATATATATATTTTAAAGATGTCGCCATGTTAGATGACGACTTCACCTGAAGTCGCCATCTGACATGACGACATCAATAAAAATAAGATTTTTAAGAAAGTCGTCATGTCAGATGACGACTTCAAATGAAGTCGCAATCTGACGACTTCAGTTAGTTTGCTAATAAAAAAAAATCGGTTATATTGTTAAATACTTTTAAAAAGTCGATTATTTTATTTAAAAAACCCCATATTCAATCAAAATAATAGGGTGCCATGCATTTTGCCCTGTCCCTTTTTTGAACAAAGGAAGAAAAAGATAATATTATTCTACGATTCATATGTTTC
Source organism: Haberlea rhodopensis (assembly GCA_907163345.1). Taxonomy (NCBI): domain Eukaryota; kingdom Viridiplantae; phylum Streptophyta; class Magnoliopsida; order Lamiales; family Gesneriaceae; genus Haberlea; species Haberlea rhodopensis. The sequence continues at coordinate 9,711 of CAJQUN010000257.1, read as the reverse complement.
TTTTTCTTTTTTTTTGGCAATATTTATAAACTTGAAGAGTATTTTGCTCTAATTTTTTTTTTAAAAAAGATTTTTTTCCTTTTTTAAAAAGGGTGAAAAACATTTTCCCCCCAAAATTATGTCTTCGTCACCCATCCCCTCCAAAAGCTCATAAAAGTTTGTGTAAAGATGAATAATGGGCATAATTTTTTAAGCAATAAATGGTTTGGTAGGAAGGGTTACATATGATAATTACATTTTTCACGTTTGCACTTTGCCTCTCTGAATAGCCTTGTTCATGTTTTCTTTTTTAGCACACTTACTACCTTTTTTCTATGTGATAACTAGGCTATAATAACTATAAAAAATGAATAATAAATATTGCAAACTTTAAATTTTCTTGGGATTTCGACTTTGGAGTATCACGAGCAATTGATTCAATAAACACCATATTTGACCTCTTTTCAAAGGAAAAAAATTCATGAATGGTATAATAAAAAAAAAAATACAACCCACTTTATGTATAAATAAAAACATCACTCGTTTTACTTATTTTTGTCTTTTCATGTTGTCAAAATTTCACGTTTTCCACAGATGTCACAGGGTTGTTGCATTGACAATTGGTGGGGGTAATCTGAGCTGCAAAAGTTTTGTTTTTTAATTGTTCAAACTCGAATTGAGCACCGAGAACTTACATCGATTTCGGTTTGAATTGAGCGAAAAATACATGAAAGACAGCTAAAAGACTTTGAATAATATAATATCGTTATACGACCCCATTTAGGCTAATACCATAAAGATAGCATAAACTCATAGCTCACAAAGACCACACAAACTCACAAAGAGGCAAAAAGCTCACAGAGATCAGTTTGACCCTTCGGTCACAAACTGGTACAGAGATATTCACTCACTATTTAAGCTCACTTGTACAATGAATTGAGTGAATATAAATGCACAAATGATATCTAACTAGATCTGATATAGTAAGGAAAATGTGCGTAAAAAAATGATATTTTGTTCTTCTATTAACATGTATCTTCTTCTTCATCCCCCCATTTTGAAATCCAAGTGGGTTTGCTTTGATCTTGCTTGGATTGATCTTCAATTAGCTTATTTGTGCTTCCAAGACTTGTATTTATAGCAATCAGTAATGATTTGGAAAGTTAGACACAAGAATATAGCCATTGAGATAGTTTTGGTAAGTTTTCAAACATTGCAATGGTCGTATTTTACTTTCTGAGCTATTTTGGCAAGTCTGCTATTTTACTCCAGCTGGGGAGGTCTACTTGTCGAAATAGATGTCTACTTGTCAAGGCTTCAGTAGGGTAGTCTACTTTTCAAAGGCTTCAGCAGTGTAGGTCAACTTGCAACCCTGTTGGTCGAATCTGCTACTCAAAGTAGATAGGTCTGTTGAACACACGAAGGTCTGTTGAATGAATGACCAAACATGTTCTTGATGGATGCTGCACATCCCAAAATTTGTAGATGATTTTTCTCCATCTTATGATCCGATTCAGGCTTCGACTTCTGAAGATAACTTGTATATCTTCGTCTTATCTTTCCAACACATGCTGAATCAATCCATTCCGATAAGCGATCTGGGAGATATGCCCAATATATCAGAGCTCCATTCCGATAAGAGATCTGGAGAGATATGACCAATATACCAGAGCTGCTCTGTTGTAGCAGCTTGCTATTACGCTTTGCACAAGAAGATACTTGCAGACATGTTTTCGTCAAAGTAAACCTTTGAATCTAGTCTGCTGGCATGAAATATGACTTGTAGTAAATTAAGTTGGCAGTCCAACCATCGTTTCAATATTCAAGCTAAAAGATATGATTGATTTAGTCTGTTGCGCTCGGGGTCCAACGGATATTGAATTCTTGTTTCAGCAAAATAACTTTCTTCACAATTCATCAAGTTGTAAAATATCATATTGAACTGCACACTTGATGAAAATATGTCAAGTTTTGTTAACATCAAAACCAAGATTATTTGGGTTCCTAATGTTGGGATATGCCCTAAGACAAATCATTAGATGATTGTTTTGACATACAATGTTTATGATTTTATGAATGACAATTCATTATTATATATTATTCTTTTAACTGTGCAATGTGAATTAATATATATGTTAATGTCCTTAGAATAATATTGTATTATTCTTAAAGATGTCCCTAGTCAAGTATTATCATGAATAAGGATAATGATAATACGTAGAGACTAGTATGTGTTGATCGATGAATTGTTCATTGATATGAGATATCAAATCAACATATGGGTACATGTTAGAGAACGATGTACTGGACAGACCCACCATGAGAATGCAACATGGATAGTTATATGATCGTCATATGCAATTCTCATAGTGATAATAATGTATGTAATCCTTACGACTTGTGATCATCAGAGATCCCAACATAAGGAGTTATGTATCTTGATATTGTCAAACGTTACCCCGTAACCAGGGTATACTATAAAGGCGACTATTGGATACACTACAAATTATGTAGAGGGATGTTGACTGATCGAGATAGGATTTGTCCCTCCTATATAACAGGAGATGTGTTTGGCCCTTGATCAAGTGAGAACTAAAATGCATGGCCATGCTCGAATGAGTCGATATGAGATATCGAGCTTATTCGTTTATTCTAGTTCTACTTGGGATCAAGAAATAAAGATTGGATATACGAGTATGACTATTCCATGACTCGTGTTCAATCTAAACACAAAGGACAAAGGGATTAAGTTACATGGTTAATATTATCACAAGTTCTAAAGGTTATGTCGAGTCATTGACATTCTTGTAATTTGGGTAGCCTTGATGTGTTGCTAGACACCGCTCTTTGCTTGTAACGTAGAATGAGATTTTATGTCACTGCCAACATACAAGAACCTATCGGGTCGCACAAAAGATTAAATCGAGAAGGGAAATTAAATTCATTGGATGAATTAATTAATTAAGAAGAGTCTTAATTAAGTGATTAAAGGTTTTAATTAATCATGGGTTTGGGCCCATAAGACTTTAAGAAAGTCTTGAACCTTAATTAAAGCCTTATAATATAAATATAAGGTTTGGATTAATTGGTAATCATACTTTCATATCATTGCTTGATATCAAAACCTAGACTCCACTCCTCAAGCTCTCGGCCGCCGCTTGTTCGAAGATCATCGCCGCCGCCACCTTGATCTTCACGGCCGTCCTTGCTCGGTTATAGAACCGTGAGGTTTTGTTGGTTCAAGAATAAGTCTAGCAATCTTTTCTTGAACATCCCTTTGTTCGATTTGATCGTGTGGATACCGTTGAGGCAAAACTTGACAAGTTTGCTAGTGACTCGGAGGAGGCGCGTGGTGCTGCTCCGTGGAATCTGCTCAAACACGCTACAAGGGTGAGACCTTCGTAAATCCTTCATCCGATATGATAACCTTAGTATAGATCCGCGGTTTAGTAATCCAAAATTTATTCCGCTGCGTTGTATGCTCAAAGGATTACTTACAGTGGTATCAGAGCCAGGTTCAAGGCCCATATCGGAGTTATGTGATTAAATTGTGTTAATCATATTAGAAACTAATATTGCATGCTTTAAAACTGTATTTTCATATATGATATGGAATAAATCGAGTTTGTGAAAATCATCGTATAATATATATATGATATAATTGACGGATCAAAATATATGATAATTTGTTATCAAAACCGAGCCATTGGCTCACATAGAGCTCACGGCCGCCGCATGTTGCTAGGGTTTCGAACCCTTTGGCTCGTGCATGGCCGAGCAAGCCGCCGCAAAAAGGGCTAGGGTTTCGAACCCTAGTCACCATGGCTCTCGGCCGCCGCCAACATGTAAGAAGGGTTTCGAACCCTCTTGGTTAGGAATGCATGGGCTCGGCACCGTCGCACTATCTAGGGTTTTGAACTCTATTGGCTCGATAAAGTATTGAGAAATTGCAAGTTGGTTCGATCATGGTCCACGGAATTATGAGTGTCGACGGCTACACCACATGAGGGCTAGGGTTTTTCGAACCCTTGGCTCGAGATGGTTAAGTCGCCACCGTCATGAACCGTGCATGGTTGGATCGTGGCTCGTGGCTCATGAATTACGGCGTTTTAAACAAGTTGGCTCGATGAAAAACTCAATGTGGTGCACGGCGGCTAGGGTTTGGAACCCTAGCGCGCCGCCGCTCGGTCATGGTTCGGCCATGGGCTAGGGTTTCGAACCCTAGGCCCAAAATTGGTCCAGCCGTGTGCTTTTGTGGTTCGAACCATGGTGGTTCGTGGCTTAGTCCGCTTTAGTTCGTGGCATGTGATGTCCCGAGCGTACGATAATTTTTCAAAATTCTATTTTACAGTTTAATTAGAATTAAATTTAAAATGTTTAGAATTTTATTAATTAAATGTTATGCATGCTTTATGTGTTGTTTGAGCATGGTGCGTGGTTTATAGCCCTTTGACCTATTAGATAGGATTTGTGAATGTTTGTAATTTATAATACGACCTGCGTGTCGTGCCTTCTCTATTTTATTCTAAATGTTATCCCCTCCCCTATGTTCCCCTCGAATGTGAATCGAGGTATTCTATATCTTGTAAATAGTATAGTTTAATTGTTGATGGTGATCAATGAAGATGGAGCATCGTGTCGGGATGAGGAGATCATTCACAAATTGGAGCCAAAGGAATGTGCTTGTGAAGTTACCTTAGGTTGACTCTTAGGATTTTCGCATTGGCTTGAGAAAATCGTTAGTAGGGGCTATAACCATGTCACGTTTAATTATGTATGTTGATGCATGATTTATCTTATGTTTTAGATTGATAATTGTATTACACATATATGTAGATATGTATACAACTATATGTAGTGGACATATTTTAAATTATCAAACTAATCATGAGATCATAAATCCCTCTAAAATATTAAGTTTTAGATGCCTTCCAAAATTAAAAGTACTCGTCAAAAAACTTCGATTGTACATGTGTGGGTTTGCCAAAGCAAAGCACCGTGGCAATCTTAGTAAGGCACGAAGGATAAAAGTGATATCCGTTATACTTTAAATTGGGTACGACTTAACTATGTTATCTCAATAGGATTAGGAACCTAGAGGCATAGGTTGGATAATAATTCATTTGATGAATTGAACAAAGCGTTGTTCGTCCAACTATCCAAGAATTATATGTGATGTAATTGACAAAGTGTTGTCTACCTAAATAACCGAGTCTTGGGCGATTAGCCAAAGCTAACTCAAGATTAGGCGAAATATGGATCTTGGGCCCACTAAGGGTTTTGAGGGGTTGATATTTTTTTTAACAAAATAGTGGGAGCATCATTAATAATAAAACCATGTTAAATGATTAAATCATAAACTTATTTTGCATATTTATATTGTAGATATCCATGGCAACTAACAACGTAACAAGCACTTTATCACTGCGATCGGTTCCTTGAGAAGGACAAATTAAATGGGACAAACTTCCTAGACTGGCATAGGAACTTGAGGATAGTCCTCAAACAAGAAAAGAAACAATATGTCCTAGAGGAACCCTTACCTGCTGAGGAACCTCCCCCTAACGGCTACAAGAGCAGAAAAAGATGCCTACAAGAAGCATCAAGTGACGCACTTGATGTTGGGTGCCTTATGCTTGCCACCATGAACTCTGAGCTTCAGAAGCAACATGAGGAAATGGAGGCGTTTGATATGATCGAGCATCTTAAGCAACTGTACCAACAACAAGCAAGAGAAGAGAGGTATGACGTCTCTAAGGCGTTATTCTAGTGTAGAATGATAGAAGGAAGTCTGGTTGGTACTCATGTACTCAAGATGATTGGGTATATTGAGAATCTAGAGAAACTGGGGTTTTCCTTTGGACCAAGAGTTGGCCACTGACGTGATCTTGCAATCGTTGCCTGAAAGCTTCAGTCAATTTGTCTTAAATTACAATATGATTGAAAATTGAGAAGACACTACCACAGTTACTTGGCATGCTTAGAACTTTTGAAAGCAAATAGCAAGAAGTCTAAACCAACAAATGTTCTTATTCTGAATAAGAGCAAAGGAAAGACTAAGCTAAGACTTCAAGAAAAACAAGAAGGTCTTTGTTAAATCTAAGCCAAAGTCATCTGCACTGAAACCAAAGGGAGGGATAGCGAAGGAAGGAAACTGTTTCCATTGCGGTGAGACCGGCCATTGGAAAAAAAACTGCAAAGTATATCTGGAGGATCTAAAGAAAGGAAGTGTGACTTCCACTTCAGGTATTTTTGTTATAGAAGTCAATTTATCTACTTCTTCATCATGGGTATTAGATACTGGATGTGGATCTCACATTTGTGTAAACGTGCAGGACCTCAAAAAGAGTAGATTGTTGGCGAAAGGCGAAGTTGATCTCCGAGTTGGAAATGGAGCAAGAGTTGCTGCATTAGCTATAGGAGATTATTATTTATCTTTGCCCTCTGGTTTATCATTAATTTTAAAGGACTGTTATTTTGTGACATCCATTACCAAAAACATAATTTCTATTTCTTGTTTAGACAAGTGTGGTTTTTCATTTATAATAAAGGACAACTGTTGTTCTATTTATTTAAATGATATGTTTTATGCTAGTGCACAAATGGTGAATGGTCTTTATTTATTAAATCTTGATATGCCTATCTATAACATAAATACTAAAAGGATTAAAAATAATGATTGTAATCCGACTTATCTATGGCATTGTCGCTTGGGCCACATAAACGAAAACCGCATATCTAAACTTCATAACATCATTATAATCACATATTATGGACTAATCATGCATTCATATCATCTTAGGGTTTTGGTTGTAGCTTTGAGCTAATAGAATTACAGGCCAAAATAAAATTTCAAACTTAATAATTACATTCCCAAAAATGAATGCTAACATTATAGGTTTACACTACTCCTAGAGTAGAGACTATCAAAATCCTGAATCCTATATTCTTTCATGCTCCTTTTAGCTCACTGCCTCAACCCGACCCTTAGCCCTTCAGTCCAAAAGTGTACCTACAGGAACAACCCATCATGAGCATGTATATCATTACTTAACATCATAAGGTAATGGCATATAAATAAATGCATGAAAGTGATCGTAACATATACTCCCTGGTTAATCGCATTAACCCACTTTGGTTGTCCCTGTTTCATAGTCATGCATAAAATCATTAGTTCTTGACATAATGATTAAAATCATACTTCACATATATGCTCATAATCCACAATGTTATTGAGAAATTGGGATGTTTCTGGTCTTGTTATGTCCGCGGAACAATTGGCCCCCTCGCTTCGACATATAGCGGTACTGTGATTACCCCTCGCTACACCTTGATAGCGGATGTAATCTCCTCGCTAGCTATGTCAGCGGTAAGTACCTTCCTCGCTTTCCCATAACGACTACCAGTACACTCAACCATTCTCAATAACATAGTTAAACACATACATCATCATCATATCATAAACATCATCATCTTATACTTACTTATCATGATCATCATCATGAACATCACATCATCTTTACTCATCATAAACATCATCATCATAAACTTACTTATCATGATCGTCATCATGAACATCATATCATATTCATTCATTGTAAGGACCCTAGTTCCTTAAATGCGGATTAAAGGCATAATTAGAGCTAACATACATTATCAGAGTAAATATGATCGTGTTGAGACTATGAGCCTTAAGAATCACATGCCAAATCAAGGACTTTCAAGTGGATTAATTATGTGAGACCCCGATATCTCAAACATACTAATAGGTGCGATTAAGAGAACTAAACATTCATATGAATAAATCAGAGTAATGAGTCATGTTGATAACCTGAGCTTAAGAGATACAGTACCAAAAGTTTCAAAAGGAATTTCACAAATTCCTACAAAAGGTACTACACTATAGTCTTACTCTACCACATGTAGAAGCTATACAAAAATTTTCTCGAACATGCTAATCCTGTAGCACTCCTTACAGCTCAGCTTTTCAACCCCGACCCTGGTTCTCATAATCAAAAGCACCTACAAAGACAACCCCCAACACATGAGCATAACATAATTCATATACCACAAAATATGAATGTAAGACGTAAATGCATAATCATAAAATACAAAGCACTTCCTGTATTTCCATCGCATTTACAATGCCCATTGGTTGTCCCTGTACGACAATTCATAATCAAAACACTTTATGAATATATGGCTTCACCAATAAATGTCATGACATATCATCTCTTTTTCTTGAGTCAGTCATCATCAGTTATTTTAATGCTTCTTCGCTTTACAATCTCAAAACAAGCGGTATCTCATCCTCGCTTCTTCATACTAGCGGTATCTCATCCTCGCTTAGTATGGTATACCCCGCCTCCATGTGCAAGCGAGCCTCCCCCCTCCCGCTCCACATTTTTAGCGGTCAAGCGTAAGCATTAAAACCTTCACTGTGATCACCCCTGACTCGTGGAATACACCTCTTTATTCCACATCACAATATGCAACAACAATGCATAATATGCAACAACAATGCATAATAACATGTATCAACTCTTAATGCACATCATTGCATTCATCATGTGTCAAACAGACAAACATAAGTACATGTTACCGTTGGGATGCCCGTACGTCGCTTACGTACCTTTCCAAAATGTAGTGTGTTGTGGGACTCTATCCCCTGCGCTGTGTAGCTGTCTGTGAAGGCTCTACACCAGTGTACAACACAATATTAGATGTCTCATTACAATCCAATATCAAAATTTAAACAAATTCTACATTTTAAAAAAAAAAGGCACTACCGATCGATCGGTCCTCATCACCGATCGATCGGTGAACTGTTTGAATTTTGGAAAAATGCTACGGCTTTTGCCGATCGATCGGTGTTCTTCACCGATCGATCGGTCGCTCTGTTTCAGCCCAGATTTCCAGAATTCTCTAACACCGATATTCACACCCTTAAATCTAACATGTAAGACATACAACATGCCAAGACCAACATGCTAGCAGTTATAACACACTACCCTGAGTGTATTCATATCAAATTTACACCCAAACATAAGCCCACATGCATAAACGTCGACCATTCACACAAGTACTCGATCAACTTTTCTGGAAACAGGGCAACATAATCATTTCCAGATTTCTTGAGCACCTCATTTCATGCTATTAAAACTACAACATATAACATAAAGCATGCTCGAACAAACATGCCAAGGGTTCACAAAACTACCATGCATATTTTCACATCAAAGGTTTACCAAAACCTAAGCTAACGTGCATGATATCACCTTCATAAAACACACTCCCAACTCATATTTTTCCAGAAAACAGGGCACAACCATTACCCAGATTTTCGAACACCATACTTTACATGCTTATTTCCTCTACATAAAACATGTAATATACATAAGGAAAAATACTGAGAGCTTCATAACAACACCATGTAAGCATTTACACACCAACAAAAAGCATGAACTCAACAACTTAAATTCAAAACCAGAACATGGTTTCTCACCCCTTTTTGCTCCGATTTTTGGAAGGCTTCAAAGCAACAAAAATGGTTTGAACTCCTTCCTATCTTGCTCAGCAAGTGTTGGACGATTTTTGGGAGGAAAATGAAGTGATTTCAGACATGGTAAGGTTGGGTGAGAGATGGGACAAGGGGTATGGGTGAGCAGCTGGCAGCAGGGTATGGGTCAAGGGGGGTTGTTGAGTGGGGGTTAAGTGATTGTGTTATGTTTT